>KB672880.1:2179092-2191844 GCA_000349145.1 Anopheles dirus | reverse complement strand
TTACTTACTTACTTACTTACTTACTTACTTACTTACTTACTTACTTACTTATTAAGCACTACAACCGCTTCAGTTCGTGTATTTTGTTTAATACTCTCTTTTCAACAGTACTCATAGAGCGTAAACTCTCATAAACTCTCGGTTTCTACAGCAGGTTAACATTACAAAATATTCAACCTAATTATGTTGTATTGAAAAAAACCTTATTATGTAATAATAGGCTCAAAGTTGACAAGATAAAATACGCCAGTGTGTCCATGTCAGTTGCTGCTACTAACCCGAATTTGTTTCTCAGCTCTATTGGCCCATAAATTCCGCGCAAGTGACACCAACAGTCAAACCGTTGTGATGATTCAACTTGATCTACTGCTCCAACTTCAGCGACATGGACGCCATGGATAACTTGGTTCGTCGTTTGGCAAGGTTAAAGAAAGGGAGATCGTTCGTGTTGGTTTTGCAAGAAACAATCCAACGTAACAATAATAGCAACCTTATTGGGTTATTCTTTGTTTTCGCATTCCAATGTTGTTGGCATTATTTCTATAAATTGCTTCTGTCTTTGCTCATGTCAACATAAAATTTGAAAGATAGAATATTTCTTTCATATTTAACCCTAATTAAAAAAAATGTTGGACTTGTTTTTGTTACCTTTTAAGGGTGCAACATGAAAAAAGATTACCGTAAAGAGATTACCGTCCTCACCAAGGTTGCTTGAATACATTTTCTCTATGACTACTATGTTTTTACGCTCATTAGAGTACATTTTCTTTCAAAACTCCTACTTAAAGCATCCGAAAAAAACTAAGATAAATGTTACCGTAAAGGCGATCACGATTAGCATATGAAAAATTGTAATTAGCTGAAAATGTAAAAAAAATGTAAAATGTAGTTGAAAATTCATCTTGGGCAGGCCTATCTTGGGCAGGCCTAAAGACAAGTTGTTTGAAAAAAATCAAAACACTGATTTACTCTCTACACAAAAGCTTGTGACACGGTTAAGAAAGCACTGGTATCATAAAATTGCTACCAAATGTCGGTTCCTTGTTGCAAACATCAACCCGAATCTGTCGCTACCGTTCACAGATCGCTATTTCATGAACGTTTGCTGCTACCCAAACAGGTCTCGATCCGATAATTTCTAAAGGAAAAAAAACATAATGTATGCAAACTAATCGGTTGTTTGTATTGAATAAGCATGTCTACGGTGATGGATGCGCAAATAAAAGCCATTCAACTGGCCAGCCATACAGCTGCCATAGCATATGGACAGAGCGGACGGGTAGTGTGTGTGTGCATTGAATATTGACACTAACATCGCACATCGTTTCCCCGGAACGGACCCGCCACTTGGCTCCTCTCTGGTTCGATTACCGATGCCTTAACAACTTCATCGCCCGTTCGTGAAACGGTAGCCATTAAGTGTTTTACACATTCCGGCTCGCTCCGTAACTAATGCCACGGACACAGACCGCAGACTATAAAATGCATATTTCTTGCTCCTATAATTCACCGCATCGTACCATCCGACGTGTGAGGTCAAACAGTTGCAGAGCAAGGAACGGATGGCACTATGAACACCGAACAATAAAACCTATGTTAATGGATTCATTTTTCCATCGTGCTGAGGTGCTGTAAACGTTTTGGAACTGGAATTGACGATACAAATATTCAAATAATCACTGTGGCCGATACGAAACTAGGGGCCACAAGCTTATCGTAAACCACTTCTGGTATGGCATGATAAATGTTCCTAGCTTCTGTTTTATTGGTGGAACAGATTCAACGATATCAGCATCATTGCGGCTAAATTATGACAGTTTTATTATACCTTTGATAAATCTGTATAAAATTAAGGTTAATTTTTCGATAGTAATTGAACAGACGTTAATGTAAAGTGTACCGGAAATTAAAGATTGCATAATGTTCGACTTGTCCGGTACCAATTTTTAAGCTGTTTTCGTCAGCTCAATCAACAGATTTCCTCATCGATGAAGTTCGTTCGAGAGCAGCGCAACGGGTTTTCCCGGTAAAGACATTAAAACGGGACTTGCTGGAGGAAAAAGTAACATCGCCCGCCACGTGTTACGATGTATGTGCATGCGGTCAAAGACGTTCCCTTCTGCTGAACACATTTGCTAAGCTTCTGTCCTCGCACAAATTGCAACCCGACAGAAGAAAAATTAAGCAAATTTTTCACCTTACGCAATCACCACAGCCGCTGCGTCAAGACGCGCCTCGGTTCGTTTTCCTATCAGGTTGCGGGCGAAAACGAGTACCGAAACGTGATTGCAGGAGATAGTGCGAAACCGAACATGTGCGGTGCACGGTTTTCCAATTTCACGCACATACGCGTGCCCGAACGCAGCGTGCGTTCTCCTGAAGAAATGTCTCTTACGTCAGGAGCTGGTGTTCTTTCGATGTATGCATACGCAAACAAAATTTGATTGAAAATGCACCATATTGCTTTTTGCTTCAATCGATTGATTGATCATATAACACCGTTCAACAATTTGAATACGTTTAGAATATTATCGTTGCGCTTCTTCCCATTCGACGGAGACGAGACGAGTGCAGTAAGCAAAAGTAAATGAAAACAGCAACCGATTATTTTACCGGCTCAATGATCGCCCCGTCGAGTCAGACCTGCAGCGTCGATTATGTGGGAAAAGGCATAAAAATCCATCAGTCCGCTAACGATTCGCTTGCGCCGGGAAGCCATCAACGACGGCGACGGCATCGTAACAGTCCTTTCGCGCTTGGGATGTCGTTTGATTGCGTAGGACTACGGGCGCTGCAAACGGATGAAGAAGTTGCAACTCTTTCGAATATTCACAGTCACAATACGCACTACGCTAGGTGCTTACATTCACTTTGTGTACGGCATGCCCAGGCAGCGCGGCGGTACGGCTTCCAGTGCGCGTTGAAAAAGCTGAATTCATTTTGGTCCCGCGTATTGATCAAGTGATCTTCCCGTATAGGCTTCCCCACCTCGCTGCTGGGAGTTGCATAACGGCAGCCACGGTGAACTTTGATGGAACGGTTGCCAGCAGGAAGAAAGGTTGTATGTTTACACTGGCTGAGTGTAGCGCAAAAATATGAGACCAGTGACCCATTTTTAGATGAACGCTCGAAACAGACTCTCACCGATGCACATTGCTCAAGGGCCGTGTATTGTTCGTTACACCGATTGAATCAGTTTTCGGTGAGCTTAACCGTGCAATTAAAGATCTTCTTCTTCTTCACAGTTTAAATTGTTTATTCCTGAATTATTACAAATTATCTCACTGTGTTGCTTGTGCCACTTTGCGACGTTACAGTGTGTAATATCTATAAAGCATCAACAAGATCATCTCGCGAACAGAATGCTAACGGCAAAGCATTAAAGCTACTTACGGGGCAAAACCACACCAACTGAAGCTAAATGCAACACGATCTCCACCTGGTGCCATTCAATTCGTTGCAGCACGATCGGGCAGAAGCTGCTTTGCAGGAAGGAAAGAAAGTAGAACCCGCGGCTAAATGTCAAAACGTGATATGTTGTTCAATGCACGTTATTAACATTAAGCTTTTGTCGGTACGTAATGCAGCCATCTTGACGTTCGTTCATGGTTGAGTTGTGAATTGAATTAATCTGCCGAACCGAATTAGTCACGTTTATTTTCTCTGTGGAATGTTTAATAAGGCGTCACTTAACGATGAACTTCAAAATTTTGAATATTTCATCAATAGGTTTGTGACAAATTGGACCAACAATATCAATGTAAAAAATAATTTTTCAGGGACGTTAAGGATATAAAATCCATATTTGATATTTCAGAACGCTCGTCGAAACGTATAATACCCGAACAAAAAAGTTAAAGCATCCTTTTAGCTCGTCGATATGATCGCCGATGAGCAACAAAAACAGTCCATCGCCAACCGATTCACCTTGGCGCTACGAAGTGAAAGAAGGCTGTAAAATGCACTCCGGCACTGATGATATCGGTGTCTTGCTATTTTGCTATCGCTTAAGATTGAAATTCGCTTTTTGAGTTCAGGGTGAACAAAAAATGGTTTGACAAAAAATGGTTTGTCTTGCGCTTAAGCAGCAAGTGCTAAATTCATGATCGCTGCTAGCATCATACATGCTACAGCAATTTGACGGGAAATGAAACGACTTAATTGCTGGATTTAAATGTACTTTTTATGTTTAGTTCTCACTATTAAGCTTCATGGTTTAAAATGTATGCCAACGTTCTCGTTGCAACCTCATTCTTATAAACACCCTCGCCCAAGCTTAGTGTTAATGCAAATTGCTTTTATTCTTTATCACTTTACATAACATCACTTTACATGCCGAGTAATCGCACCACACACATACAGATGAGAAAGACTGTCTGCGATGTTGGTTAGCTAATAGCTGAATGATCTCTTTAAAAAAAGTTTGTTTTCTTCTTGTTGTCACGACCACGAGGAAAAGAAATGGGTCCCTCCCGCTCGAGGATGTGTGAGTGTGGTTTTGCATGCGATGCTCGTGATATAATTTGAATAGAAAATCGGTTTAGAAGCACCTTATTGCAACATGGCCGGCCGGCCGGCCATTTATCCACCACACACCACGAAATTTGTTCGTGTTACTGCTTCTTCACGTTTCGAACGCAGTAGGCGCTGAGGCGCAGCTATTAGTCACCACCACGGAGGTGTGACAGAAATGTTAGCCTCGATGTGATAATTGCGTTAGAGAATAGCGCCAACCGCCATAGGGAAGCGATAAAATTACCATATCATGAACCCCATGCTTCCGACGCAAGTGGCCCAATGGCCAATTCATCAACCGCCGACCGAGGGTACGGGTTGTCTTGTAGTGCCACCCGCCGTCTCGTAGCAGCCGGCCACAGAGCATGGCACCGAAAAAGTGTGTCTATGTTACAATCAGCCGGCACACACCGGCACAACCCAGAAGTAGTGTAGCACAGATCAGTCGGAGCATGAAGCACCGCATAATTCACTACCGGAACCGTCCATGGAATCCGCGCGTCTACACGCCCGGCTTTCCAGTGCTGCTGCATATCACGACCCATTTCCCTCTCCTCTCGACCATCTTACCCAACACTGACCACGGACAATCGGAGGAACATAAGGCGCCACACACGTGTAGTGTTTGCGTTCCCACTAGAGACACGTTGCCAATTTGAAGTGATAGAAACGGTTTTACGGTTGAAAACGGAAGGAGTGGAATGAAAGTGATACGGGTACTTTGTTGGGCCGGGCGTCTGTGTGTGCGCGTGTGTATGCGGAGCTGTGCGGTTGCTAGGTTACTCAATCACTAAGCCATCGCATCGAACGTGTGTGGATTTTGGTTTAAATTACGAAAATAAGAGTACAAACAAATCCTGTTACATAAAACCTAACATCTAACACCGGATTTGGTTTCGACGAAGATACGATACGTTGAACATTTAAAGTATGCCGGGCATGCTCGGTTTTCTTGGAAGGAAAATTTAGTGCAAAATTTGCACTAAATATTGAGTTTAGAACTTCGAGAAATGCAGTAAAATGAGAATAGTCAAGGTAGTATATACCATAAATCATACTGACTATACTGGAGTAACAGGACGTATACTGTTATTACAGATAAATAAAGTGAGCATTTTCCTCAAATGGTGAACGAACATTTTATTGGAAATGTATTATATTTTTTTGCATTTAATTCGACGATCAATGTTTTACACTGGTTTGTTTGTACTCATTTGAAATCCTTTGTGGGCTTTGTTTACCTGCTCAAACAAGTTTTGCGGTATATTGAATGTTTTCTGTCATAATTAGCTTTCATTTCGAGACTATTCGAAACTATTCGAGATGTTATATAGATATAGTCGTCTTTTTTATTTTCTATATATTTTTTTAATTAGACACGAAATTAACCTCAAAACAACAATTTAATAATACAGTGCGTTTCGTAGTTATAGCGCCACTTGTTTTTATTTTCATAATACAGAGTATCCCGAAGATTTTTACGCTTTCCCATTTGGTTTACCAAATATTTTTGAACACGTCCCACAGTTTATTGGGTATTTCCAATTTTTTTTGTTTAATTTGAATTGCATTTGCAATCGTTATAATAAATTAAAAAATAAAAATAAATTAAATATTATATTATAATAAATAAATTAATATAGTTATAAATTAACAAATAATAGGTGCAATATTTGATATATGAACTTCAATAAAACTATAAGTGATCAGACCACGATTTGCTTTTCTGTGAGAGGTCCAAAGACGAAGACGATTTGAAATGAATTAGCAATGAATTCAAATGAACTAGAAATATATGAGTAATATGACGAAATGATTGAATTTAAATAAATAATAATAATAAAACTGAATAATAATGATACTCAAGTAGCAGAAATAAATTTAAATAATACATGTTGTGTGAAAAAAAGATAATTTGAAATCGAAATATGTAACCGAAAAACTGCTAAAGATCAAAATACACGAAATTTCGTATTTTGAACCCAAAAGTTGCATAGAAGGGGTAATTATGCATTTAAAAAAATCTCTTAAAAATATGTCTACAATATACAAGGTCGATCACAATAACTTGTATTTTTAACTAATTTTAAAAGGATTGTCTTGAAAAAAAAAACGAATTTTCGTAAGTGGTCGTATAGTTATTTTTCAGGGAGCAATTTTTGCCAAGGCGAGAAAATAGTATTAGTGTGTGGAAAAATGTGGAAAAATCATGGAATGAAGTATTTTATTGTACTCTACAACCTAGTAACACGTAATTTTCATCTATCTCCTCATGTTTTCGTTTAATTCTCAAAAACAGGAGGTATCTCCTCATGTTTTAACACGGTATGGACTGTAGAATATCAAAAGTCTGACAAAATCGTTGGTCATTTGCGTTAGGCAACATAATCTTAAATTTGTTTCGGTGATGATGATGACTAGTTTGTGGGAATAAAAGAAGGACCTTCAGAAATGCTGCACATGTTGATAAATTCAATGTCAAGTACGATCAGCCAGAGAGTTTGTCTCCCCTAACGCATACCAAATTGCAGGCACGATTTTTCATATACTATCCACGTGAATCGATAATTCCAACGTTTCGATCACGTATTCTTGTGTTGCGCATGATGCATAGCTCATAGGGCAATAAACCTAGTAACTGTGGTATTACAGCATTAAATAGCTGAATATACAATGGTACGCACAAGTCGTGGTAGCTTTGACCGAATTGTATATTTTTTGCTTGTATCCAAACACTGTAACCATGCATCGTTTGTTGACTTGTTTTTAGGAAATTAAGTTCGGTACTTGCGTATCCCCATGATGACCTATTTTCGTAACTCTAATTACAGTTAATGCTTCTGTTCCATTACCTGCTGCATTTCGTGGTGTATTAACCTAATCAAGATTGACTTGATGAAGTCCATATTAGTAATCAATGGGAGCGCGATGCGCACCTCGGCTACGCAGCTACGTCTTGCTTGTCCGTGTTACAGAAACGAATTAAAACGAGGATTATCTAATAGGGGCTTCAACCATTCATCCCCTCACTGCGCAGCGTGGCTCGTGTGAAACCGAGATTTGCAGCCATACCAACTGACCAATTGATGAAAGCAACCGTTTTTGGTATCACCTGGCTGGCAAACGGCCACCGTCTCGTCTCGGGCGTCCCGGGCAAGTGCCGGGTGAGTTGAGATCAAATTAGCCGTTAAACTTCGCATAAGCCTGCTTCAGACTGATGTGGCGCAGAGGGAAGAAAAAAAACCTGCAGTAACATGCTGCGGGTCAACTAGGAATGTGGCCAGGGGCAATCAAGATGGCCAAAGCGGCAGGCATACTAATCGTCGTATTTTAATCGACGATCATCGTGCACGTAAAGCCCCGGTGGTGCTCCAATTGAGGGAAATGGGGAGCAGCAGTTATATAGGCTAAGAGTTTAAGACAAAATTGCACCTCTATCAGATCTCTGTGGCAGTCAAAATGGCTATAATCAACGCACACTGTGACAAATTGATGTTTCAAAACTCCTATGTCTACTATGTTTTCTAAAAGTCATTGAATCATTAAATGAACAAAGTTGTTATTATTTTTAATTATTCTTTGAAAACTTTTTCTGATATAAGTGGAATACACTGTTTCTATGCTATCTTTATCTTCTTTCTTGGGTTTCTTTGACATTATGCTCGTAGCCTACGGAGGGACGTACGGTTTAGCCTACTGTGTTCTCACAAAGCGGTTGTAGCGCCTGATAAGTAAGTAAGTTCTCACAAAGGTAATTAGACTACTGGTTGATTCATCAGTTTAACCCTTCCTAGAACATCTGTACCACAAACGCAAAAAGTTTAAGTTAAAAGGTATAAATGTAGTTCGATTATGTTCAACAGGTACTCTCTATTAATTTATATTGCATTTTAATAGGAACATGTGCACTATCGTCGAACAGATGGGCGTGCAACTTTATAGCGATTATTTTCTCACTGAATAATTCGTGTTAGTCAAGGTTTGTTTGCCATGAATGGAAGCCATTTTTCCGACATTGTGAATCCATTTGGAAATAATATATACCAAATACCAGACAGAATCTCTAGCAAAATCATTTAATCATTTGGTTGTGGACTGACTGTCCTTTTTAAGGAAATATTTTTCTTTCATTTGGGTCTTTATGACTGTTTTCGTTATGCATTTTAACATATATAATTTTGATCACAATGTTTAATGTGATGTTCAACGTGTAATTGGGGCTTTAAAACCGCATTTGCACATACAAAAACCCTAAACCGCCGGACTTAATGGACCGGACCGTACTCGTTAAACACGAGTGTAGTTGAAAAACAATTTACCATTATCTGTTCTACACAAAATGCAATGGTAGTGTAAAATTGGCCAAACACATTAATGGAAAAGGCCGATTAACCTCAGGCAAAAATTTTCGGTAACGAACACGCTATTCACGCATATCTTGCTGTCCTAACCGGTTTACGTACAGTTGCATGACGCCTAATGGAATAAAAACAGAAGCAAAACAACGCCAAAACATATAGTAAACGATATCGTCGAATTCCACCCGCTTTTTTATGTACCGATACCGGCAAGGAAATCATGCCAATATCGATGTGCCGCATTCCACAAACTCCCCGGTCGGTGCACGGGGATGATAGCAGGTAAAACCAGTGTATCGCTCAAAATCGCTGCCCGCGTATGTACGCGGAGCAGTAAAGTTTTAGTCCACTCATATCTCTATGTGACCGGTGTCGGCCCCCGCGGAATCTAATAAACTCAGCTTCGGCCAGCATACACGTCCAGCCTCGTCCGGGCGAGGCCTGGTCTCTGTTTTGCGTACTTCGCAGATATCGGAGCTGTTTTCAGATTTCTAAACACTCGCTTCACACCAACGGCAAACAGTACTAATCTACAGGAAAAGTAATCTGCTTCTGACGTAACGCCACGTACAGACTACACCACCACATACCGAATACGCTACAACAATCCGTGGACTGTGAAGCAGGAGCAGTACCTGTTTGGCGCGAATCCCGCCGTTGGTTAGACGCAAAAAATGCGCTGTCTGAGGCCCGCTGTGTCTGTAATCGCTACACGATTTAGGCAGGAGAGGTCGCGTCCGGAAAGCAACGAAAGATACTTTCACTAACTGCAATAAAAATAAAGTAATACTGGCGACATACTGATTACGGCATACGTGATCGTTGCACGACGGTCGTTCGTGTGATTCCTCCCTATAGTGGGCCCAGAAGAGAAATAGAACTTCGGATTACTTGAATGTGTTACCCTGTTATGTTGCAATGCTTTGCAATGCGATCCCCGCTCGCATTCCAATGCGAAATCATTTGGAGTACAAGGCTAACGTTGAAATACCAATCAATGGAAATACCTGTACGACAGATTTTGTTTCAGGTCATAATGTTACAAATAGTGCCGTTTTAATTTGCGCCAGTTCAGATACTATAATCTCTTTTTTTATTTCGTCACTATTTTTTGCAGACTATACTGCTTAAATTAGAAGTGTCCGTAACATAATATTGTTTTGTATACCCGTTTGCAACAATGCTTTTCATAACGCTCTTCGCTTGTGGAATGTATCTCCTCTTGAAATCTGATCTAACTGCTGATCTTTTGACGTTAGTTAGTTAGTTTTGGCGTTAGTTTTAAAATATGTTTAAATTATATCAGTATGAAATATAATATATAAGCAAATAAATTGAAAAACTTACTCGATTGCCAAGTAATCAAACAAGCTGACCTGAGCCTGACTGTTGACCTGACCTCAGTATTATTAGTTAAAGTTAATTAATGTAGTGTGATGTTTCATGTTTAATGTTTATTTATTTATAATGTCCGCCACAGAGGTTAAACACATACATAAACTTATAACTAACTTAACTTAACTTCTAACAATTTGCTTAATCTAATTTCTAACACTAAAGAGGGAAGACATTTACGGGAGAGGAGGGAGAGAGGAGAATTCGGAGACTTCCGAGATGCGTGAGCGGAAAGAGGAAATCGAGGAATTAAAATCAAACAGATGGGAGAGGCTATTGAAATGGCGAAGAGAGACAAGAAATAGATCATTCGAGCCAAATGTGGTACGCCTGGACGGTGAAGCAAGGAAGGAGCGGGAACGAAGAGAACGTTAAGGAACATACAAGGGGACACGAGAAAGGAGTGACGGCGCATCAGTTACACCCAAAAGAAGCCCCGCAATAAATACTGCCTGCGCACGGCATCTCCGGTCCCTAAAGAATCAAGTCCAAGCATGTGACAACGAATCTCATATGGAGGTGATATTTGACCGCTGCCCAAAAAGCGCCTGAAGGCTATCCTAGTAAAGAGACGTTGGACTTGCTCTAATTTTGCCGACCACATGCTACTAGCTGGGTTCCAGACAATGCAGTTATACTCTAGCAACGAGCGCACTAAGCAACAGAAAAGAGCTTTGAGACATAATGGATCGGATATGTCGGTTGTTAATCTGCAGGTATGGCTTTACAAACCACTTGATGTGGGTACACACTTCAAACGAAATTCTCGTACACAGGAATGTCTTTTTCCTCATTGGTTTACAAGGGTTAGTACGTCTATTGTTGCCATTTGTTTACTATATTTGAAACGATCCAGTTTAGTTTTAAACCCACAACTGACCATATTACCACCCGTAGGATGGCTATTGCTAAACAAACGAAATTTAAATAAAAATGGCTGAAATAAAAAACAGTCTGATAAATGGCTTAAACCCTCGCATTTTGGTTTATTTAATTATGGCTATTAGGCTAGTGAAAAGATAAACATGCTATAGCTATACATAGTTAATTGGAGTACTCTTCCTATACCGTGGGACATAGATTACGAACTAACTTCAATACGTTAGAACCATTGTGGAGTTCGGAAAAAAACTTATTGACGGATACTTCAGCCAATTTTAGTGTGAAATCATTCTATCTTTTTGCCTTTATTTTTTGACATATACCATATACCATATGTTCTATTGACATATACCATATGTGGTACTAAATCTCAGATCAACTTGAAACCCTACAGTCTAAGAACAACTCCCTAAAAAAATCTGAAATCAACAACCTACATTCTTCTAGATTCTCTTGCATTATTGTTCGTTTTGTTTGAACTAGTGCATGGCGGCTAGAAACGTCCTATTCAAATTTCAAACGGCGGCAGAAACATATGAATGTGTGTGCATACCGTGATATGGAAATTTATTTTTCTTGAGACTAGCTATGTCGATCCAGTTGCTACTGGCAAAGTGGAACTTATTTTCGATTTCACAATGATTTTGCAAAAAAGACACAAACTTCGTGTCAAAATTGTTAAAACTGATTGGCAAACTGCTTATTCAAACTATGTTAAGTTTGACGAAACTTTTTGAAAGATTCCACAACGTTTTGAAATATTGCGAAAAGAGAATGTTCAAATTTACCATTGTTGTCATTTTCATTTTCACCATTCATATTCACCATTTGAGCATATAAATTAGAGCGGAAGCTCTAGCTCTTCATCCTCCATCACCGCAACTCTTCATTTGGGGGAGAAATTTTTGAGGAGAGCCAGAGGGATCCATTTTCCGTACAAAAGACAAAAAATTGAATTCCAAAGAATTTTTTGTATGCAAATGCCAAGATGTACTACCCCTCACCAATTGGCTAAAGCTATTTATTTCGCTACAGCAATCAACAATTCCAGATTTTAATGACAACAAAAATTTAATAATAACCGGATGGTTCATATTCATACATAAAAGGGAGAAAATAAATGACTAATTTTTTTTATAACTTAGCTTTCCGCATGATGAATGGATGATTTCGTAGGTCCTGTGGGGACCACTGTCCCTATATGCCATTTTATGGAATTCGGGCCCCATTATTTCACGAATAGGTTTTATGGTTTTTAAAATATTCACGTCGTTATTTTTACTTGAGGTGGGTGGGGGAGGTAGGGGAGGTAGTAGGGGAGGAATCGGGAGGGGGTAGGGTCACAAACTCAACGGATTATAAAACTAGAATAGTTAGCGCACAACTGGTGAAATTTTCAGCCCAATTGTTGAAAATCCTTTTAAAAAAACTTTGCAAAAATATAAGACTTTGAGTGAGAACCGTTTAGCGATATCTGTAACCGTTTTGGAGTCAAAGTGGCAAAAGTGTGAATTGACACCAGTTTTGTCCGTTAGGCTAGTGGCACAGCTCCGACGCGCGTTATTTTGACGCGCGTTACTCTCGAATTTTGTATGGGATTTG
>KB672880.1:2136000-2169265 GCA_000349145.1 Anopheles dirus | reverse complement strand
AGTCTAGTGTGTCGCCCACCTGATCTATGAAAACTGTCAAACGGATGAACAGGGACTCTATACTTCCTTTTTACCATCTTTTGCGTCCACTGTATATATAATCAATCTGTTTTATTGTTCCACGGTCGAAACCATCTTCATACAATGCAGTAACCTGTCCAACTGGAGAATACAGTATTTTTTATGTTTTTCATTTATATGTGCCATTCCCGACCGTCCGAACAAAATGTAAACATCGTTTGACAGATAGGTGACCGGGTGTCAGGTTCGTTCGACCGGACGTCAAAACGGGGTTTTTTAGCGACCTGGCTCTATACGACTGACTTTGGTGAAGCGGCACAAATTTTCGTGACAAAGCATAAATAATATTGTTAATCTGCATCAAGAAAGCGAAAACCATGGTGAGTAGGAAGCGGTTTCTTCGTTTTATAAGGATTTTTTAAAGTTGGGCAATTACTCAACTAGTCTAGCGTGCATTCCTTCCACCATCTCTTCATTTGCTAACCACATATTTGGCGTATTTATTGTTCTCTCAAGTTCCGCAACCAATACGATAGCGACGTGACGGTATGGAGCCCGCAGGGCCGCCTGCACCAGGTGGAATACGCGATGGAGGCCGTGAAACTTGGCTCCGCTACGGTGGGGTTGAAAAACAAGGATTATGCCGTACTGATCGCTCTGAAGCGTGCGTCGTCCGAGCTTTCGTCGTACCAGAAGAAGATCATTTCCATCGACGATCATCTTGGACTCTCGTTTGCCGGTATCACGGCGGATGCTCGTATCCTCAGCCGCTACCTGCGCCAAGAATGTCTGAACTACAAGTATACCTACGATGCGTACTATCCGGTAGGGCGCCTTATCAGCACTCTTGGCAACAAGATGCAGGTCTGCACACAACGCTACGACCGGCGTCCGTACGGCGTTGGGCTGCTAGTGATCGGGTACGATGATCAGGGACCGCATATCTACCAAACATGCCCTAGCGCCAATTTCTTCGACTGCAAGGCCATGTCGATTGGATCGCGCTCGCAGAGTGCCCGCACGTATCTGGAGAAGCACCTAGGAACGTTCCCGGACTGCACTAAGGACGAGCTCATCCGTCACGGCGTCCAGGCGCTGCAAGATACGCTGCCGAACGAGGTTGAGCTGAACAACAAGAACATTTCAATCGCTATCGTTGGCAAGGGTGAAGACTTCCACGTGCTGGATGAGCAAGAGAACGATAAATATCTCAGCAACATCGTGCGTCGTGGTGGAGCCGCACCGGAAGCGGCTGCCGGTGGACAAGCACCGCGCGACGATGGCGACGATCAGCCCCCAAACGTACCAGCGGATCCGATCCCGGTAGTGGCGATGGAAACCTAAACGATTCGCCGATAGGTAGAGACCCGGTGCCGGACGTCGAACCGATGTATCCATCGTACCTCTATGACCACCTAACCTGGGATACTGCCGTTCGCCATTTCGAGGATCCTAGGGTGGGAGTTTGAAATGCAATGCTATTTCAAACTCCCACCCTAGCACGAGTTGCGGAAAATTGCACTCATCGGGTTGCGGGATCCGCGTGAAATTGTATTGTCAATAAAAACAAACAAAATTATCTTTACTTTGCGCAGTGGTGTTTGGAACCAATGTTTATTGAATTAATACTTTGGTGCGTTGTCTTTCGCAGTGGCAATGTTTGTATCGCGAGCAGGCATCACTAGAGGCTTCACGAAGTAGAATCCGACGTGTAGCGTAACGATAGTTCCCAGGAGCAGTTTCAGCATCGATTTCCTTTCCATTTTCGGTGCTTTTACTTTCCGGAGAATATAACGAGCCGAGCGAATCCGTACGGTTTAAGAATGCGGGAGAGTGTCCGTTAGTCGGCTGGTAGACGATTTGCGAAAAATCGTGTTTATCTCGCAATCGTTATTCAGCTGCCTCGATTTGTTTGACAGTTCATTTCATTTTTCTTTCAATGCTGATTCACACACACATAAAGCAAATGATAAATATGATTGGAAATTACAAATATTTCTCAAAATCGGGAAAAATGTGATACAAAATATGGAAAATATAGTTGGTTGACGAGTTTTCGATACAGGTGTACATAACCTATGTATCTAATCGTATACCGAATAATCCGCATAGCGCTGGACATTTGAATCATGAAAACATGTTTGAGCCAGTGTGGAAAATAAATCGCTGTGATGGTATAAAATTTGAACAAAGAGAGCCATCATTCATGAGAACAACCGCTTTTTTCATATCAAAATAATCTATTACTGACCACACGTATCAAATAGAACATGACTGTAATGTGATCTGTTTCACAAATCATAACCTTTCAATCAATAGATGCCTTCAGTTTCTTTCATTTATTCCACTGCTGATTAATTAATTTTCTAGAGAATTTATAATGAACAGCATGGATTTAGGACTATCGTTCCAAAATGTTCTCCGTCCAATTCCTAACCCTGTTAGTCTTATTTAATCATCCCATATTGCATGGTCTTGAACGTCCAATCACGTTCTTTCTCGTTGGCAAAACAATCTATGCAGGTCTACATGATCGTTTGAACCCACAATCCAAGGTGTGTAAGGCCATGCAAACTTGCACTTACCAGAATTTATGTGATCAAGTACAGCAAGAAACTAATCCTATCCCAGCGAAGAAATAATATCTATTACTTCTTCCAAAAGCGTTATTTGAATTGACACCGTAAATCACGCCAGAGCTGCCGGCTCCTACCGCTTATACACACTTGCCTGGTATATCTTCCGATCGTAGCACAAAACAGACACAACACCGAACTAGGTTGGGATCCATTGTGTTTTATATTTGCATCCACGGTTCTTGAACGGATGGTATATCAATCACCTAGCAACGTTGGATGTTTCACTGACGTATTGAAACATAACAAACTCTTCGTCGGCACTCTTTTCATGCTGTTCTTGATTAGCGAATTTGTTCCGCTTCCTTCGCTGCACAGCGGCTTTCCTTAAGCTATCGAACCGGCATTGGAGGCGATACGAGGCCAGAGGTCAGCGCATTCCTTTGCGACGGGGCCAGTGATAGCGGAGCCTTTCATTTCACCCTTGTTGTTTACTATCACCCCGGCATTATCCTCGAAGTATAGGAAAACACCATCTCGCCTGCGGAATGGTTTTCGCTGCCGAATTACGACGGCCGGCATGACCTACGGAGAGGAAGGAATAAATGTGTTTAATAAACGGTGCTTCGTGCTTTTTCTGTTTGCATCGGTGAAAACACACTACACGTTCACTTCACCAAAACCATCGCAGAACGGTTCTCGCCGTCGTCCTTGGCAACTTACCTTTTTACGCAGCTCTGGCTTACCCTTCTTGACCGTAGCTACGAACATGTCACCGACACCGGCGGCCGGCAGACGGTTCAGACGACCACGGATGCCATGGACAGCGATGACATACAGGTTCTTGGCACCAGTATTATCAGCACAGTTGATGACGGCGCCAACCGGCAGACCGAGCGAGATGCGGAATTTTCCTCCCGCGGATCCTCCACGTCCTGGTGACGAAAGTAATCAATAGCGACACGGGTTAGTAAGGCGCCCGCTTCATCAAATTCCGACGACCACAACACTGCATCAACCATCTACTACCGCATCCCACAGAGCGCATACGTTCGTCTGGCACGGTTGAACGGAGCACACGGGCATGTTTTCACTGCATTTTCACTGTGAGTAGCGCGTAGTTCGATGCATCGAAACACGGCAGCCGCATCGGAACATCCTCGCAAAGTCTTGCAAGCACCAAAACCACAATTTACCTCTCTTAGACATTGTTTAAATCCGCAGCAAAATCAAGTGTGTCCTTAACACAAATTCGATTGCCGGAAAAAGAACGCAAGACAGCCACGATTGACAGCGGGTTGACTTCCGCTAGGGCCGATGACAGATTGCAAGAAAACATTCAGTTTGAAATGTTTTGCAAGGTAACATAAAACGTCAATGCAACGAAGCGACCCATGTAGCAATCGGAACTTTTCTAACCACGGTGTTTCCATAAATGGTAAACCTTTGTGGGGCAGTAACGGAACGATTTATGTATTTTTACATGCTCCTTTAGTGTTTGATTAACGCTTGACATGTGCTGCAATTTTGTTGTAAAAATATACTATTCCTAATTTTCAATTATATGCTCAAGTGTTCGCTCGTGTTGAAAAAAAAAGCATGCATATAACTGTGGCATGCATTTTGCATAATTTTCTCGTTGGTCATGTTATCAAGAAAGACAACAAATTTTTTTTTTGGGAAAAATTGCAAAACATCCACATCACTGTCTACAGTGCCGAACAGCATCCTCCACGGCCAGTGTATGTTGGGAAACTTTGAGGTTGTACAACTTTCAAACAATATAGTGATACACTTTAAAAATTTTATAGGTTACTTATTTATAATTCTTTTTGTGCAATGCATTACCGTTTATGCGAATTTGGTTTATCGACTGTCACCCAAATGACTTCGGCCACGTCCGAATCTTTGACTTTGTTGATTTGACGTGTCACCAATTTGATGAGAAAAAAAAACTTTTCGACGAACGAAGGAAATCCGTCGGCACAATAAAAGAGTTGTAGAAAACAATTTATAATACGTGTCGTTCATCAAAATAAGCCATAATTGGTAGCCCTAGAAAGTGTGGTGCGATCAAGAAACATTCCCCCGCTGCAGAGCTGCAACATGTTGACTAATTTCGAAACCAAATCGGCCCGTGTTAAAGGCCTGTCGTTCCACCCGAAACGCCCGTGGATTCTGGCCAGGTACGTATCCGTAGATTAGAACCCTGTCGATTGATTGTGTGTGATAACGAAAGTAACGATGTTCCGGTTCGTTCTGCTAATCCTACAGCTTGCACAGTGGCGTTATTCAGCTGTGGGACTACCGCATAAGTACGCTGATTGAAAAGTTCGACGAACACGACGGTCCCGTACGTGGCATCGCTTTCCACAACCAGCAGCCGCTGTTCGTTTCCGGCGGTGATGATTTCAAAATCAAAGTATGGAACTACAAGCAGCGCCGCTGTATCTTTACGCTGCTCGGTCACTTGGATTACGTGCGGACGACCGTGTTCCACCATGAGTACCCGTGGATCCTGAGCGCGTCGGACGATCAAACCATCCGCATCTGGAACTGGCAGTCACGGTCGTGCATTTGCGTGCTGACCGGCCACAACCACTACGTGATGTGCGCCCAGTTCCACCCGAGCGACGAAGATATCATCGTGTCGGCATCGTTGGATCAGACGGTGCGCATCTGGGACATTTCGGGATTGCGCAAGAAAAATGTTGCCCCCGGGCCGACCGGGCTGGATGACCATCTGAAGAATCCCGGCGCGACGGATCTGTTCGGCCAGGCGGACGCCGTAGTTAAGCACGTGCTCGAGGGCCACGACCGTGGCGTGAACTGGGCCAGCTTCCACCCGTCTCTGCCGCTGATCGTGTCCGGGGCCGACGATCGGCAGGTGAAGCTGTGGCGCATGAACGAGTACAAAGCGTGGGAGGTGGATACGTGCCGCGGCCACTACTACAACGTTTCGTGCGTACTGTTCCACCCGCGGGCCGATCTGATCATTTCAAACAGTGAGGATCGCAGCATCCGCGTGTGGGACATGACCAAGCGGCAGTGCATCCATACATTCCGGCGCGAAAACGAACGCTTCTGGATCCTGGCGGCGCACCCGAATCTGAACCTCTTTGCGGCCGGTCACGATTCGGGTACGATCGTGTTCAAGCTAGAACGCGAACGTCCCGCTTACGCCGTGTACGGCAACTGTCTGTACTACGTGAAGGAGCGGTTCCTGCGGGAGCTGGATTTCAACACAAACACCGACTCGGTCGTGATGACGATTCGGGGCGGTGGCAAAACGCCCGTCTACAGCATGTCCTACAATCCGGCCCTAAACGCGGTGCTGCTGTGTACGCGCACGTCCAACCTGGAGAACAGCACGTACGATCTGTACAGCATTCCGCAGAAGGACAGCGGTTCACAGAACAAAGAAACCGACAGCAAACGGTCGTCCGGCGTGACGGCCGTCTGGGTGGCGCGCAACCGGTTCGCCGTGCTGGACCGGGCCAACCAACTCGTCATTAAGAACTTCAAGAACGAAGTGACGAAGAAGATTCAGACGCCAGTATGTGACGAAATTTTCTACGCCGGCACCGGTATGCTGCTGTTGCGCGAACCCGAACACGTGACGCTGTTCGATGTGCAACAGCTCCGGTCGCTGGCCCAGGTCAAGATTGCCAAGTGTAAGTACGTCGTGTGGTCGAGCGATATGAGCCACGTGGCGCTGCTGGCCAAACATACGCTCAACATCTGCAACCGCCGATTGGATCTGCTGTGCTCGATCCACGAGAGCGCCCGCATCAAGTCGGGCGCATGGGACGAGTCGGGAGTGTTCATTTACACCACTTCGAATCACATCAAGTACGCAATCATTAACGGTGACCACGGCATCATCCGCACGCTGGATCTACCGATCTACATTACGCGCGTGAAGAACAGCCAGGTGTTCTGTCTGGATCGGGAGTGCCGCACGCGTCTGCTCACGATCGATACGACGGAGTACAAGTTTAAGCTGGCGCTCATCAACCGCAAGTACGAGGAGGTGCTACACATGGTGCGCAACGCTCGGCTCGTAGGTCAAAGCATCATTGCGTACCTACAGCAGAAAGGCTACCCCGAGGTGGCGCTCCATTTCGTGAAGGACGAAAAGACCCGGTTCGGGCTGGCCCTGGAGTGTGGCAACATCGAGGTGGCACTGGAGGCTGCCAAAGCCATGGATGACAAGCTGTGCTGGGAGCGGCTGGCCCAGAGTGCGCTGATGCAAGGCAACCATCAGGTGGTCGAGATGTGCTACCAGCGCACGAAGAACTTCGACAAACTCTCCTTCCTGTACCTGATCACGGGCAACTTGGAGAAATTGAAGAAAATGAACAAGATCGCGGAGATCCGCAAGGACGTGTCCGCCCAGTACCAGGGTGCGTTGCTGTTGGGCGACGTGAAAGAGAGGGTGTCGATTCTGAAAAACTGCAAGCAAACGTCGCTGGCCTATCTGACCGCCAAAACGCACGGCCTGGAGGAGGACGCGCTCCAGATGGCGGAAGAGTTTGCCGCCGAGGGTAAGGACCTGCCGGAGGTGAACGTTGACGCCAAGTTCCTGCGGCCGCCCGTACCGATCCAGCAGGCCGAGAGCAACTGGCCGCTGTTGACCGTTTCGAAGGGATTTTTCGAGGGAACGATGATGTCCCGGGGCGCCACAACTGTCCATCAGGCGCTCGCCCCCACGGAGATGGTGGCCGAGGCCGCAGAGGAGGAAGACGGTTGGGGTGTGGACGACGATCTGCAGGATGGCGACCGGTTCGAGGACGCCAAGGAGCACGACGAAACCAAGCCGGGCGAAGGTGGCGAAGGCGCCGGCTGGGATGTGGGCGACGACGATTTGGAGCTGCCCGAAGAACTGATATCGAAAATGTCGGCCACGAATGCGGCCGGCAACAAGAGCTTCTTCGCAGCTCCCCCGAAAGGGCACGCTCCTTCGCACTTTTGGACGATCAACTCGCAGCTGGCGGCTGACCATGTGCGCGCCGGTTCGTACGATTCCGCCTGCCGTCTGCTGAACGATCAGGTCGGGGTGGTCAACTTCGAGCCGTATCGGGAGCTCTTCATGGAGTCGTACGTGGCGGCGAAAACGTCGTACAGTAGCCTCCCGCACGTCACGTCACTGGTGGCGCATCCGAACCGGAACTGGAAGGAACTGAACCCTAAGAACGGACACCCGACACTAGCCTTCAAGCTGAACGATCTTGTGCAGAATCTGCAAATGTGCTATCAGCTCACGACGACCGGCAAGTTCGTGGAGGCGATCGAGAAGCTGCAAAGCATTATCCTCTGCATTCCGCTACTGGTCGTGGAGACGCGCCAGGAGATTGCCGAAGCCCAACAGCTGCTCACTATCTGCCGAGAGTACGTGGTCGGGCTACAGATGGAAACGGTACGCAAAACGCTCCCGAAGAACACGCTCGACGAGCAGAAGCGCATTTGCGAGCTGGCCGCGTACTTTACGCACGTGAACTTGCAACCGGTCCATCAAATACTAACCCTTCGGACGGCGCTGAATTTGTTCTTCAAGCTGAAGAACTTCAAAACGGCTGCTTCGTTTGCGCGCCGCCTGCTCGAGCTCGGCCCACGCCCGGAAGTGGCGCAGCAGGCGCGCAAAATACTGCAGGCATGCGAAATGAACGAATCCGACGAGCATACACTCCACTATGACGAGCACAATCCGTTCACGCTGTGCGCGGTTACGTACCGGCCGATCTACCGGGGAAAACCAGAGGAGAAATGCTCCCTCTGCTCTGCCTCGTATCAACCGCCGTACAAGGGCGTGACGTGTGCCGTGTGCAAGGTGGCCGAGGTGGGCAAGGACGTTCTAGGGTTACGCATTAGTGCATCGCAATTTAAGTAGTGGTAGCATTTCTTCCCACTTCGGTGATATATGATAAGATTATGAACTGAGTGTGAGCGTGCGAAACTGCCCTGCGTGGATGGCGGCACTGCTCTGCGTGGATGGCGGCAAACTGTGTGCTGATTATTATTCTGCTATACCTTGCGATAGAAATGCCTGAGAAGTATCCCTTCAAATGGGGGGACATTTTTCAAACATTCCGATCAGCACTTACAGTACGGTATTCAATGGATCAGATAACAAACTCCCTTACATGTTCTTGTGGAAAATAATTATACAAATAAACATATAACTTTCATCAATAGTTTTAGCATACAATCCAGTTTCATAGTTTTGTGGGAAGGCTATTGAGAAATGAAGAATAAGGCCTTATGTGAATGCAAATGTGATCGCGATAATGTGATTGAATGACTGTACAAAGCGTTTATATTGCCGGATCTAGTCCAATTTGAAGTTTCAATATACATACTTTTGCGCAATAATATTATGAGGCATAGAAATAGAAGCCTAAACTGGTTTCCATGTTGCATCTGTCAGTGCCCGGCAGCCTGTTATGTTAGCAGTGTGCGCTCTGTAGTATAAAGTTAAGCATCGAGAAGAAATGATTCCTACAGCACTGATGAAAATTAGTGAGAAACAGTCGATACGTTTACCCGTGATCGGTCTTGGCACCTATTCGTTGACCGGAACCGAGGGAAAGGAATCGATCAAAACGGCCATCGATTCAGGCTACCGAATGTTCGACACGGCAGTGGCCTATGGCAATGAACGCATCGTTGGCGAAGCCATAGGTGAGAAGATTCGTGAAGGTAACGGTCTAACTCGCGAAGATTTTTTCGTCATTTCCAAACTGTCGGGATCGTACCATCGGTTGGATCGGGTCGAACAGTGCTGCCGAATGTCGGTGGACCGTCTGGGATTGGATTACGTGGATTTGTACCTAATGCACACACCTGTTGCGCAGGTGGATGGCGGAGACGGCTCAAAGAAAGCAGTCCTATCGAACGCAATCGACGATACTGTCGACCCGTTGGAAGCTTGGTTCGGGCTGGAGAAATGCTATCGGGCAGGAATTTGCCGCGCGATCGGAGTGTCCAACTTCAGTGAACAACAATTGAACGCTCTGCCCGCGGAAGGAACCATCGCTCCGGCAGTAAATCAGATCGAATGCTCGGTCGGATTTAACCAACAGTCCATGCGTGAATTTTGTCGGCAGCAAGACATTCTTGTTATGGGATATGCACCGTTGGGGAAGCAAAAGCTTCCGTTTCTGAGTGCTGAACGCGTGAAGCAAATTGCGCTTGCAGTTGGTAAATCTCCAGCACAGGTTTGCCTACGCTATTTGGTGAGTGTTTCATCAGTACTTCAATAGCGATTGATTTATAACAAATATTTTTATCTAATTGTTTCAGATTGAGAAAGGTGTTGTTCCTGTCGTCAAATCTGCAAACCATACTCGGCAGCAGGAAAATTTGAACATTTTCGATTTCAAGCTTACCGCTGAACAACTTGCGCAATTGGATGGGATCGGTGGGAACGAACGTGCGTGCAAAATGAATTTTTTGAGAGGAGCTAAGCATTTTCCTTTTGCTGATTTGGTTTAAAATACACTAAAATAAACTTTGAATTTGATGCCATGGTCGTGGAATCGTATAGATTTGGAATTTATTATGTTATTAATATTTCACAAGCGACTGAGAAACGTAAACCGTACGCAGGCCACGTTTCAAAATCAAGCAGCTGCCGAAGGCAAAATGTTTATAAACAAATCGCAGAGCCTTCCGTTTATACTGCTATGTTTAAATCTATCGCACCGAAGAACGAAGCAATTATAGTTCAGTTGGATACTTTTACGAATGTTTCAATAACATAGGTGTTCAAACAATATTTTTTGCGCTACATTTTAGCATTCAGTAACTCCCCGTGCATTGCGAATAGAACAAAATAAAACCAAACCGTTTTGGCATCCCTGAAGAGCGAGCGAAAATTCACAGACGTTATGATGGCTCCGAAGAGCTAATTTGTTGACATTCCATCTCATCACATTTACGTTTGCATTTTTAATAATGCATCAAGCCTTTCGTGCGTGTAGTATGTTTACTAACATTTGTTCGATTTAATCACTGATTCTAAACGGGACTTTATTCCTTTGTTCGCGACAGTCTCAAGACGTTTGCCGTTTTCAACGCACTCCTCACGAAAGTACGTACAACATTATGTTTGTGTGATTGTCGCCGCGTTTCCGCGCACCGAACCAGTTCGGTTATGTTTTCTATCGAAACTGGTGCATTCCGTCCGAATTGTGGATCATACACGAAAATTATAAGCCACAAGATGTGCTGCTGAGTAATACGGTTCCGTCTTGGTTCATCGTTTGGGACCACGGATCAGGCGCTTTCATGTGCGCTTTGTTTTTCGGTAAAACAGCTGTTCTGTAATAACGTCACGGTAGTTGTATGACTCATTGTTGAAGCAGATCCAAACATAGTAGGCGTCCTCATTATCGTTGACCAGTTGACCAGCAACTAGCGTTTATAATGATCGCGCAAAACAATGTGCGTAGCACCAACAACGATCCGGTCGAATCGTCAGAATCATTCCCAATCACGGGGGGAGCAAATGGGGTTGGAACGTCCCGTCTCTTCCGACAGTTCGGTAGTTTGTTCTCGTCCCCTGCGCCGACCACCGATCCGGCTGGCTATGTAGAGTTCGGCAGCATCTCCGATCCGGTCGCCAGCTCGGGGCGCACTTTGGGAACGTTTGCTGGAGTGTTCTGCCCCGTAGCGCTGTCCATGTTCAGTGCCCTAGTGTTTATTCGAGTGGGTAAGTAGCGACTCAGAGAGACAGAACGCATAGACCAAGGCATCGTGCTAGAATGTAAACATATTTGCCTGTGATTTCATTGTAGGTTTCATCGTTGGCAATGCTGGGCTGTATGTTACGCTGCTGCAGTTTATTATCGCTTACGTCATATTGCTTTTCACCGTTTCCTCCGTGTGTGCGATTTCGACCAACGGCGCTGTTGAGGGCGGTGGTGTGTATTGTAAGTATACGCCCACGCGAATGAAGAGAGGCAGCGAACCCATGTTCACCATGTTGCCATGATCGTTTTCTTCACAGTTATGATAAGTCGCACACTCGGTCCCGAATTTGGTGGCTCTATCGGAACGCTTTTTTTCTTGGCGAACGTAGTAGGCTGCGGCTTGGCTATATCGGGTTGCGCGGAGGGCATCATTCAAACCTTCGGTCCTACCGATGGCACCGGTAGCGGATCGATCCCCGATGGCCGTTGGTGGCGATTTCTGTACTGCAGCTCGCTCAACACACTGATGCTGATCGTCGTGCTGATCGGTGCGGAAATGTTCGCCAAGACGTCCATGATGATCCTGGGCGTGGTGGTCATCTGTCTGCTGTCGACGTACATCAGCTTCCTCACGCAGGGCCCGATGGATGTCAGCATACCGCACGAAAACAGCTTGGTGAACTTTACCACCGCTAGGTATACGGGCCTGCAGGCGGACACGCTGTGGGCCAATCTGCACGCGAACTATACGAAGGATTATACGTCGAATGGAAACCAGGTCAATTTTGCCGTCGTGTTTGGTGTTTTGTTTTCCGGTGTGACCGGCATCATGGCTGGGGCGAATATGTCCGGTGAGCTGAAAAACCCATCGAAAAGCATTCCAGCCGGTACGCTGTCGGCCGTGTTGTTTACATTCCTGTGTTACATGGCACTCTCGGTGCTGATAGCTGCCACCACTACGAACACGCTGCTGCAGAACAACTTTCTCTTCCTTGGCCCCATCAATCTGTGGCCCACTTTCGTAACGATCGGCATTCTGACGGCAACCTTCTCGACCGGATTGAGCAACCTTATCGGCGCTAGCCGCGTGATGGAAGCGCTGGCGAAAGACCGAGTTTTCGGACCGTTGATGAGCTTCGTCGTCAAGGGAACGTACAAGAGCAACCCGATTGCCGCCGTTATCGCTAGCTGGGTACTAGTGGAAACAATCCTACTGATCGGTTCGCTCAACACGATTGCACAGATCAATTCGGTGCTGTTCATGCTCGCCTACTTGGCCACGAATTTGGCATGCTTAGGCATCGAGATAACCGGGGCACCCAATTTCCGTCCAACGTACAAGTATTTTTCATGGCATACTGCTTTCATCGGTTTGCTTGGAACTGCAATTATGATGTTTGTGATAAACTCGATCTACGCGCTGTCCAGTATCATCCTGTGCCTGTTGCTTGTGATCGCGTTACATTTATTTTCGCCAGCCTCACAGGGCGCCCAGTGGGGTTCCATCTCACAGGCCCTGATGTTCCATCAGGTTCGCAAGTATCTGCTGATGCTTGATTCGCGGAAGGATCATGTAAAGTTCTGGCGACCGCAAATGCTACTGCTTGTGTCCAGTCCACGGTCCTGTTGTCCATTGATTCACTTCGTGAACGACATGAAGAAGGGCGGCTTGTACGTAATTGGACACGTCAAAGTGGGCGAGTTCGTCGACAACGATTCTTCGAGCGATCCCACGATTGAAGAGTACACACAGTGGCTCTCGTTGGTCGACCATATGAAGGTGAAAGCTTTCGTGGAGCTAACGCTATCGAGGAGTGTCCGTGAGGGCATACAACATCTCATTCGAATCTCCGGCATGGGCGCGATGAAACCGAACACCACCATTCTTGGTTTCTACGATGAGGAACAATCGAAAGACTTTTTCGAGTAGTAAGTTGGGCTGTGTGTGAGTCGAATGAGACTGTTACTAATGATTTGTTTTTCTCCCTCGTATTACAGTGAGGATTCACCCTATAAAACGAACGAATTCGATGGAAACGGAGTTAAACTCTTCCCGTATCGCAAAAGCGGCGAGTCCAAGTCGCTCGGGGTGGTCGAATACGTGCGCATCATCGATGATGTATTGCGAATGCGAAAAAACTTGTGCCTCTGCCGTCATTTCCATCGCTTAGACAAACAGATGATTGCACGCAATAATCACATTCGCTATATCGATGTGTGGCCGGTGAACATTTTTGAGCCGAAAAATGAGGATCCGTTCGATGTCGTTTCGCAGTTTATGATGCAACTGGCCTGCATTATCAACATGTTGCCCGTTTGGAAGAAGCTGGAGCTGCGTGTGTTTCTGTGCGAATCGGAGACTGTGTCGGAGAATAGGTGAGCTTTCAATTCCCGTGGTTGTGTAACGACATAATATGGGGCTTTTACCAAATGTATTTTAGTGCTGCATTTGAGCGTCCAGCTGAGCACCGGTTGGATCAACGATTGAAGTTGTTAAGAATTTCAGCATCAATTCATAAGGTAATCGTGACAGTTGCCGGTTGTGCGTATATAATGGATAAGTATGCTAACGGTTGATCCCTTTTCTAGATTCCTGAATGGAACAAGGACATAGACTTCGCGAAGCACCGTAACATTCTCAAGCAGTTCACTGGAAACAGTGACAGCAACCAGGTTATGGCGGAAGAAAATATAAACCGTTCTAAACTCTACATGCAAAGGTAAGTGTAAAAGGTTTGTTCGATTAACATTAGATTGCTTTATTATTGTCGCGCATTAAGCTTCGATTAAACCAACTATGGTCCAACTTTTCAGAATTAATCAAATAATTCGAGATAGATCAAACGCAACGGCTGTGACATTCATGTATCTTCCGACACCTCCAGCTGCTCCATCAGTCGACTACAAGGAAAAGTGTCACCATTATCTCGATCTATTAACTGAGCTTACGTTCGATCTTCCACCAACTATACTCGTTCATGGCATTGATGCCGTAACTTCGACCACTCTGTAAGCGGTACGAAAGCGATCAAAAGAACCACCTTCAAAGAGGGGAGGGATCTGGTATACTAGGTGTTTCTTCCAAAAGATTGTCCGTAACTAGCGCAATCCCGCACACAATACATAGATGTACTATGCAGAACATATGTAGAATGCAACTGATATATAGGTATAAATAGAAATTAGCATATCCATCCAAGTTGCAATGAAGTATGAAACAAGCTTTGAGTTTGAACGCCGTACAGGGTAATTCCATTTTCTTTATTTAAATTATTTTACACTAATTATTGCTGTCTAGTAGGAATCATACAACAGAGAGAGAGAGAGAGAGAGAGAGAGAGGGAGGGTGCATTGCGCAATAAATCGTAGCCTGCAACGTTTATTAACTTATTTTTCACCGTGAGCTAAACTATTAATCTATATTTGGGAAGATAAAGAAACGTATAAATATATTTACATGCATCTGAAAACATTGACAGAAATGATCGATTGTTAAATTCAGAACAAATAAAGGTGTGTTTTAAAATATATTTTAATATAAACGAAGGTTTTGATTATTTTATATCACTTCATCATTTATTTATATGTAGCATAGAGGCGAAATTGATGCATGCATTTCTAATTCAACTATTTGCATACTATCAAAAGCGTTCTAATCCTATTTGCGCATTGTAAAATGGGAGTGTTCGCTTTCTCATATATAGAGGTAGGCTAAACAGTCAATTATTGAAGATGCATCAGCTCATATTATTAATATGATTTCCTATCACCTTCCGCCAGATGCTGTTACGCTCTGTCCTTGCAGTTCTCAATCAGCGGTTGCGTCTGCTCTCCGCCAGGTTTCAGCTTCCCTTGAATTATCGAACGAGCTAGTTGCGCGCCTCGTGGCGTTAAACATCTTCCTGGTGAGAGATGAATTCGGCATTCTCATGACATGTCCATGATGTTGGCGTCCTTTGTCAGGATGGCCCAGGGCTTATGTCCATAGACGATTGGGATCGAACGTACCAGAGAAGCGCGGTATATCTTTGTGCGCAGTTGGATTTTGGGAAGCTTTTAGCAAGCAGGGTTTTCGCTACTCAAGCTGTTGTCTGAAATTACGATCGTACTGAGATAGCAGAACTCCTCTGGTACTACTAGATCTTCCCCATATAGCGCTGCCCAAGCGGACACTATGACGTTTAGAGCATCCGGCGTACGGCATTGTCTATTGATTGTACAATTAATCCCTCTTGAAATGGGGCTACTTTGGTGCCTTCAAGGTACACATTGAGGGCGGCAATTTGGCCGTTTCGGGTCGGTCGAATCTTTTCTGCAAGAATTGTTCCGTGCGAGATTCCACATTGCGCAAATATTTCAACAACCTTGCGGATCTTTTCTGCTGGATGGACTTTGATTTGTGTGCTGTAAAAATGTGTATATATTATCATCAAAAGTACATCTTCGATAAGGGCAAAGGACGTACCCAGTTGTTGCATTTCCCAGATTTGATCTGTCGTGTAATGCCGATATCTACAAAGGACTCCGAACATGCACTCGCTGCCGTCTTTTAAGGAACGGCATGGTGTTTTGTATTTAACGTCCAAAAGGATTTCTTCAATACCTGCAACAAACAACTAAGCATTTAACTCCTGCTTGAAGTGAGCTGATTTTTTCAAGCATACCTTTGAATTGCTGGAAATGTTCCGCTTTTGCACGAAGGTGTGGAAGGCCTTCGTTGTGTTGTTTGATAATTCTGTAGTCATTTTGAATCCTTTTGTCACAATAATCGCAATAGTATTTTCTACCCATTGTGAAGACTACGTGAAGACTACGTTTAGGACAAAATTAACAGATGAAAGCGGCACAAAGTAATTTCACTCAGTTGATTGTTATTGTTTTGGTCATAGGTTTTTTCTGGCAAGTGTAATTTGTTCTGTCATTTTCTATTGACATTCAGATGTAAACAATCAACACGCCGCACGGTATACATTTGTAGCGCGTGCTGCGTTTTGTTAATTTCTTAGTTTCGCCTATCTCATCTGAGTGGAAACAGTAAAAAAAAACCATTATGATGGAAAACAACGATAAAATCGTGCTCGCTGGAGACATCGTTACAGAACCGATGGAGATGATGAAAACAAACAAGAAAGTAATCCTTGGCCCCGGACTTCGGATCGACAGCGATACCGTACGAGCTAGCAAATGCGGACAACTGAAGATGAAACCTCCAAACACGTTCTGGGTGGATGCCTATCAGAGACGCTACGTACCAAATCGTGGTGAGCTAGTCATTGGCGTGGTTGTCGCAAAAGCAGGCGATATATTTCGTCTAGATATTGGCAGCTGCGAAACGGCATCGCTATCATACATGGCATTCGAAGGAGCGACGAAAAAGAATCGGCCGGACGTGAATGTGGGAGATATTGTGTACGCACGGCTCTTGATTGCACATCCCGACGTTGAACCCGAGCTGGTGTGTGTCGATTCGCACGGGAAGAAAGGCAAGTTGGGGGTTCTACACGAAGGATTCCTGCTGTGTTGCAGTTTGAATTTGGTACGCAAAATTTTGAACCCGAAATGCACTTTTCTGAGTCAGCTAGCGAAGGAACTTGCGTTTGAGATGGCAGCCGGCATGAATGGACGCATATGGATACGAGGTAAAACCGTGAAACAGACAATTGCGGTAGGAAATGCCATTCTGGCGCTAGAGTATTTGCCGAACGAGCAGATTCGCGAACTGTGTAACGATATAGGGGCGTACGTATCCGGATTTAGTAAATAAAGCAACTGTTTCGTACAATTCAATTCCTTCGATTTGAATTTATTTTAGTAAACTTCCTTGCTGCTGTTTCCAATATCGGACGAATTCAAAATGCGATAGATTTTGTGTTTATTAACCTTTGAGGGCAGTAATTATGGAGGGGTTGTAGTGATTGAGATCATGGATCCACAGGTGGTATTAATTATAAAATAAATATTATCTTCCGCGAGCAGCAGCAATTTCAATACATTCGTTAAAATTGACCCATCGCAAACCCGTGGAGTTGTTATAAAGAGAAAACAGTCAATCTGATCTAAGCAACGTAGTTTTCCCCATATATAAACCTTGGTATCGCCTTGTGGAACCGAGGGTTAACATTTAGATGACCCAAGTAACGCCATACGCATCTTCATACTTGGACTTATGGTCGTTGAAACTTCTGAATGAAAAACCAGAATGAAAACACTACACATGGGCATGGGTTAAACGGGGTAAAGGAAGAAGGAATAACGCGACACAGATCGGAATAAAGCGGACAGAAAAGATGGGAGATAACATGGCTCGACTGTTTGGTGTTTCAGGGGATAAAAGGTAAAGATGACTTAAAACATGCGTTTTAACACTTGATGGATGAAAAATAAAATCAGGCTTTTTCGCCAACCATTCTACATGTTCGAGTGTGTGTGAGCAACTGGTAATTTTGAAACAAACGTCGAAAATCCTACTGTGGGTTGAACAACTGGTATCATAATTCGTTGTCTTAATCGTACTGTTTTTTTATTTTTCTAATGTATTGACTTTTATAGACGTCAGGTTACCTGGGAATGCTCACGCCGCCAAACAACAAAAACAACAACATGGTTGCCATCAGCTGAGCGAGGATTGTGTACGCGATTTTACCGTGCGGGGGCCGTTTAAATCAACCTGTAATACAGTGTTGGGTAAACAGTAAAACCATTCTGTGCGATTTGTTTGTTGCATAATAATCTCGCATTTAATCGGATTAACGCAAAAATACCTATCGACATGAGTGAAGCGACAACAACGAATGGTAGGAGCGGTTAATAAACTATTGCCGATTCATGAAACCGTGGCAAATTCAGTAACGTTGGATGATGGATCATTTCAGGTATAAACGGCGTACCAAATCGCACGGTAGAGGAAATCGAAATTCCCGTCCCATGGGGTGTTGTTGCAGGTAAGGATTAGGGCTGCACAAGAAATAACTACGGACAGAAAATCTAAGATCAAAGTCTATGTACGAGATTTGCGTGTTCATGCTTGACGTAATCGTTTCATAGTTTCGTCACGCTCTCGATGAGTGATGCAGTGGCACTTATGTGTAGCGGTTACCTGCGTGATGCCTATCGCAAGATAAGCACCTATATGCGAATTCCTTTGAAGGTTGAAGACTTCAAGCGTTCACATTCCACAATCGCAAGCAAGTAACAATTGCGTAGGTCAAACAGGCCTTTTTAGCCGGTTCGTAACATGTCAATTTGCAACACAAATGATCTAATTCTAATTCAATGTTTGATTCTAAATTTTATACTGCACGGTCCTAATGGTGCCGCTTGCGAGCATTTTAGAATGTCCCATAAGAAAAATACTAGAAAACGCCCATGATACTTAGTCCGTTTGCCTTTGGTGCGATTGTGAATGCTTCATTAATTTATTTTCCATCCATTCCTAGGTAAATGGTGGGGTTCTCGCGTCAAACAACCCGTATTGGCGCTCCATGGTTGGCAGGACAATGCTGGCTCGTTCGATCGGCTTTGCCCACTGTTACCCGCTGATATTCCAATACTGGCCATCGATCTTCCGGGGCATGGCAAATCGTCCCACTACCCCAAAGGCATGCATTATTTCATCTTCTGGGATGGCATTACGCTTATACGGCGCATTGTGAAATATTACGGCTGGACAAAAATCACGCTTCTGGGTCACTCGTTAGGCGGCGCGCTCAGCTTCATGTACGCCGCTAGCTTCCCCGATGAGGTGGATCGTTTTATTAGTATCGACATTGCCGGACCTACGGTGCGTGACCATGACAAAACGGCTGCTAGCACCGGTGATTGCATCGACAAGTTTTTGCACTACGAAACGTTACCGGAATCCAAGATGCCCTGCTACGGATACGAAGAAATGATCGACTTGGTCCTGGCGGCCTATGACGGGTCGGTAGATTACGATTCGGTGGAAGTGCTGATGCGGCGCGGTATGGCTCTGGCACCGGCACATTTCCACAAGGAAGGCTATCACTTCGCACGGGATCTTCGGCTTAAGGTGGCACTGTTGGGTATGTTCTCAATGGACCAAGTGCTGGCATACGCGGAGCGTATAAAATGTAAGGTGCTCAATATTCGTGCCGACCCGGGGATGAAGTTTGATAATCCCGAAGTGTACAAGAACGTAATGGCGGTGCTAACGCGAACTGCATCGAAGGTGGTATATCATGAGATTCCTGGTTCACACCATTTGCATCTCGTCACGCCGGACAGGGTAGCAACGCAGGTTAGCGAATTCTTGGCGGAGCAATGAACAGTGTTAGGCTACGAGTAACCTGAACGATCGAAATTCTGCAGCATATGACGGGTGTAGTCAAAAAAGTTGCACTGGTTTTAGGCTTCTGACATTTGCGAACCATGCACACGGCTAGATGTCTTCAATGGTGAAGAATACTCATAATTAGCGCTAGAGCAATTTGTTTCATTCCTAGCAACATGACCATTTTCCATCGTAGGTTAATGGTGAATTTAACTTGGGCTTTCCACAGTGAATGCGTTATGACTCTGTCGAACAAAGAAAGCACAAAGCAGCTTGTTAAATAGATAAGAAAAGGAACACAGGTTTTGGTGATTGTCGAATAAAGAGAGTAAATGTTTAAAAAACATTTCATTTAACATATATATTACACAAAACCTATGTTATGGTTCAGAATTTATTGAAGACAAGAAACATGTGTTGAAACGTATATAGAATCTGCTAAACGTACGTGGGTCCGTATATTTTTTTGGTGCTGCATGGAACGAGCGACGTTTCCTTGAGATAGTTTCCAATTGCTTTTTGGAGTATCGTTTCCAGTGGACTGAATGTAGCCCGGGAGCGGAGCCTTGCTTTGGAGATTTCTAATGATTTCAACAGCTCATAGTTTCTTCTTCTAGCTGTTTCTAGTGACGGACTGGTGGAGCGCCTTCTGATAGATTCATCCTTCTTTTTCGCATCCATACCATTGGCAACCAGCGTCTGTTGGGTTTGCAAGCTTGAAACGATACATTTGCACTTATTTCTTTCGCATTTTGCTTTCCTGTTACTATAGGCGATTATGATACAATACGTACATTGTTTTAAGCTTTTCCTCCAAGTCGAATTCCAGAGCGGCGTACCTTTCGTTTATATCAGCTATGAAATCTATATCTTTCATCATTTTTATTCAACAAACTATTCCGATGTAATATATTTTATGAAGCGAACAGCAATGAACACGGATAGTTAACATTGACCAGAACGGCATTCACAAAGTGTCATTGTTTACTTCGTGTTCCTGAAACAGTTGCTATGGCGATAAGCGCGCTCTGGGTTGTATAGTTCTACATTCCTGGTTGAGTTGTCAATAATTGAAAGCGTAATCTATGGATTCTCATTCTCATGCATGTTCTATGACCAGTTTTGATAAATATGTAAAGGACAGGTAAGCTGATATTATAGCTATTGTTTAAAATTAATATTTAATTGTAGAATTTATTTGGATTAATGAATATTAGAACCACAAAAAAGAAACTATTAGCTTTGACTGTAGCATCACACAAAAAATCTATATTTACAATCTTCTTGTGGCATCACTTCATGTTTTAATATCTTACCATGTGATTGTAAGATATATTATTGCCAAATGCTGGAATTACCTAACTAACAAACAAAGTGTTTGCATTAACACTTACGGTCGAATGGACCGAATACTCCTTTGGTGCAAATCGAAAAGACTATTTTTGGTAATTTTTGACCGATTGGGCTGAAATTTTCACCAGTTATGCGCAAACTAATTTCAGACCCCGAATTCCATGAAAAGGCATATAGGGGCAATGGTCCAGGACATGCGAAAAAAAAAATCCGTTCGAAACTGTGGAAATGGCATCACTTTGTATATCCACTCCCGTTGTCTTTCCATAGAGAAAGCCACATACCAATTGCAAAAGCTATGGGAAATCGTGTAGACCGAATAAAAAGTGTGTTCCTATATAAATAATACAAAACTTTATCAATTATAACTTGAAAAGGCATAATAGAAACGTAGTTTAAATACCGAATGTCACGAATTATAATCAGAAAACATGTATTTTAGACATGTATTATTTTTTTGTATTATGAAATGATGCCAATCGTATAATTTTGATAGAAAATTTATGAAATTTTTATTGTAGGTCCTGGACCATTTCATGGAATTCGGGCTCCGACAATTTTTTCGCATAGTTTTTAATTTTTTTTTAATTTTGACCTCGTCGGATTTTTACTTGAGGACGGTGGAGAGCAAACGAGAAGGGGTAGGTTCACAAACTCAACGGATTATAATACTAGAATAGTCTGCGCACAACTCGTGAAAATTTCAACCCGATCAGTCAACAATTTCCAAAAATAGCCTGCTAGGTGTTAATTGACACCTCGATTTGCACAAAAGCAGTAACAAGTTGTATCTCAGAAACTAAAGGATTTCAAAATTGTTGAAAATCCTTTTAAAAAAACTTGTAAAAATATAAGACTTTGGGTGGAAACCGTTTGTAAATATCTCTAACCGTTTTCGAGTTATCGAAGCTCGAAGTTGCAAAAGTGTCAATTGACACCGGATTCGTCCGTTAGTGTTAAGCGATGTGTGATTTTGGCAAGATTTTGTTATGCTTTTGTATATAAAAGGAAACGGGATTTGTTTAATTGATGGGAAAGTTGGTTAGTAGAAAGTAGCGGAGGGAACTTAGAGGAATAAATAATACTATGCCATAGTTTGGAATTTCTTCAAAAATACAACCCTAAAAATGGAAGTAACCTACCTAAAAATTTAACTGTGCTAAAAATCTAAACGTTTCGTGTAGTACACCTGATCGAATCACAGTTGGTTTCCACAACTCAGTCCAGCGGGCGTTTAAAGGACTACGGATTGTTGCAGCACAGAAAATGGGATACTTGTGAAAGATTTTATTGAACCTCCAAGTATCTTCTACTTCAAGCAACGTTTCTAAACAGACTACACAACCGAAGAGACGATCGCTTCATGAAAGCAATTTGTGCAATTTATAAAAGCAAGCAATTAAAGACAAAGCCTTTTGCGTAGTCTAATGCGTAGCCTTCTATGTTTTTATCGACAAACGGTAAGTCGTGGGCTGTATGCGCGTCTTGTTAAATTACTCATCATTCTGATGCGGCATCTTTTATGTAATATAAAACCCTCGACAGTCTCGAGAAAATCCAAAGTCCATTGTTCATTAACAGCTTGCACGTTCTTCAACCTGATTTGGCATACCATTTGAAACTTAAAGAACGTTCATTTACCGTTTTGAAACTTAATGAACGTTTTACAGTACAATTTTCGTGTTGGCCGCTAGTACAGGGGTTTCGGCACCGGTCTCCACATGGGCGGACAAGAAACTAACTATCCGGCCGAAAGGTGGTACAACACATAACCTAGAAAGGATCGTGGTGTAGATGGCAGGAGCGGACCTCGTACAAGTTCACCGAACGAGTCTGAACAGTAGGTAAATGATATACTGCATGCATCACGAGACTAACATTGAAGAGTTTCGGACAGTAGACCACTTCGACGGAGAGCCTCTAGAACCTCGGACACGCTTTTAACCGGAAACAGCACCAATCGATTTGTATCAAGATGTAGAGAATAGTAAACACTCTGATGACAGCTGATGCCCAACAGAGGTGCCCCTCGGTGCAGAGGTTTTCATCTCTGGCTGGTGGGGCAAATGGTTGCTGAAGGAATGAAAATCATGCTCCCTCTTTCGAGTCTCAGTGGTTTCTTTAATCCTATCTCGACTGTCTCGTAGGTGTTTCATCAACTTTGTTGATCTTTGTTCGAATGAGATCATCCCCTCATACCATCCCTCATGTCGTCGTGCCATGTCGTCACTTTCGCGAGAAAGCGCAACCCTTTCATCTACGACTACCACCTTAACGGAACTGTACTCGAGCGCAAAAGCTGTGTCAGGGATCTTGGAGTGCTCCTTGATGAAAAGTTGAGCTTCCATGACCAGCTTGATCACATTACAGCCAAGGGTAACCAGCTTCTAGGCCTACTAAAACAACTGACGCGGGATTTGGACGATCCTGTCTCCTGCAAGATTCTGTATTGCTCCATCGTCCGGTCCGTCGTCGAGTACGCTTCTGTGGTGTGGTGGCCATCTGCAGCTTGACCTCTGGCACGTCTGGAGTCCATCCAGCGCAAATTCACTAGGTTTGCTCTGCGCTCCTGGAGGACTCAGGTCGATTATAGCGGACGTTGTGCGCTCCTTGGCGTTGACACCCTGAAACAGCGCAACTGTAGTGCTCAACGGTTGTTCGTCGCGGGACTTCTTGACCATCGGATCGACTCGCCGGCTTTACTTTCCGCGATCAACCTATATGTTCCGGCGAGGACGCTCCGTGCAAGAGCGTTACTTGACGTAGAGGAGCGCCGCACCCGTTTTGGCTCCTCTGATCCGTTTCTCGTAATGTGCCGTGAATTTAATGCCGTTTGTGACCGTTACGAACCCGACTTGACCCGCACGTTGTTTTTATACATTATTCGTTTTGTACGGCCTGTTACGTGTTAGTGTACTATTTGTATTACTCTTAAGCGTGCTTCTATGGGGCCTCGTTGTCCATTGAATTTTAAATAATAAATAACAAATAACAAATGTCATAAGCAACTTTGGTTTTATCCTCGATTACAAGCTTCCTACGTACAATTCTCTTTGAAGCCATTTCATCCATGGCTTTAAAGGTACTTGACCTTATTGGCATAGGCCCAATCAATGACCCTATTTGTCTCAAAGCTTAATTTTGTTGTTTAATTCGTACGATTCTTCAAGACGGTTAGTTCTATGGACGGCGAAACTTGAGTAAGTTCAACGTTGTTTTACGCGAATCTTTTTCGGGAGATTCCTTGGTCGTAATTCTGCACAGATCCCGAGGACTTGGCCGGTGAATCCTTAGAGAGGCGGGGTAGTTGTGCTCTGTCAACTAGCTGATATGTCGAGACGCACTCTATATGGCACTATCGCTCAGATTCTTTTCTTTCTTCGTAGTTTCGAACAACCATTTTAATTAATTTAATTTCCATTTTTCCCGGGCTCTTTCTTCTCCAGTCTTGCAATTCACCCAATCTTGATCCTGTCTCCATCCCTAAGAATGCAATACAGCGTCGGAGTACGTATGCCAGTTGCTATTACATTTATCGGAAGCCGAATTAGCGGATGTATGAGGGAGCAATTCGAGTGAGCGGTGCTTTCCAGAGGACTGCAGCTTGCGTTGTAGCCTGAACAATCCTGCACATCTAGCTACTGGATTAGGAAATCCAGTGCAAAGAGCAGGAAAACCAGGGAATATAAGGAAGCGGCAATGACTGCACGGATGCTCTACAAAACTGGCAACAATATCAGGCGTCAAGAATGATGCCACAAACAAAACGTGGCTTGTGATACCGGACAATTCGGGTTAATTCCGGACTTCTTCGTAACCCAAATCCTTCGAGAGATCACCGACCTATCCGGTATATACGGACTTTGTCGAAAACCCATTTCCTCCGAGCGAGACAACATATGCAGATCAGTAGCAGGAACCAGGTCTACACGAACAGCCTGTTTGCAGAAATTGAGTGTGCCTGCCGAGAGACATGAAATAAAATAGGACAGCGGCAAAGATATTTCTTTAAGCAACATGGAACTTAAATCATTCTCTCAACAACAACAAACGACGACAGCAACTTATGCTCCGACTGCTGCAGAAAGTGAGCATTGGTCTTCTAATGAAATTTGAAAGTACCGGTTCAATTTAATCTTATCGTGAAAATTTCAACTGAATTTTGCACTTGTTTGTGCTTGCGCTAACTATTCTAATGTTGTAATCAGTTTAGTTTGTGGCCTTCATCCTCCTTATTCTCCTCGTTCAAGTAAAAATACGTTAAAAACATGAAAACTTAAAAACACTGGAGATCATTTGAGTCCGAATTGTAATCGAGTATTTAACGGGTGTGTATCGAAGTATGCTGTACTAAATTGTTATCCAACTTCATAGCACCCACAAACACCTGTGTGCCTTACCAACGCTAGAGTACAAAAGAGAACGTTTCGTAGCACATGAAGTATTCTGTGTGAACATGTCGGACTAAACCTATTTCAAATTAATATTTTTGCATCAAATTTATTTGAAAATCCCATTTCTTTCATGGCAGTTTTTTGGGCGCATTTATGGTAGAATTAGGTTCCTCATATTCATTACTGATTCAACTAATAATTAGGCATGATTAGAACTTAAAATACTGACGTGGACATTTCTGTTCCTCCATGGATAGAAAGTATCATTTAGCGATCGAGAGAAAAGGAACGATAAATATAGAGCTCAGTGTAACAAAAGATAGTTTATTTTTTCGTCCATCAAGCTTATTATTGCCACTTTCTCTCTCAGGGCCACTTTATTTTCTCTTAGTGCCTAGCGCGGTGATAATAATTTCTCGCTACATGGAGAATAAACTCGCTACATGGAGAAAGAGCTTCACAGTTGTTAACTTTTTTAACGTTAACAGTTAAAAAGTTTTAATGCCAAACGATCTCTGGAATATCTGTTCAGCGTGCAGTTGATTTAGCATGGATCCCACGTCCTGTTGGGGTTGAAATCTTCACACGTATATGAAGCATTAATTGATTGCTGTATTATAAAGTGAATATATTACTAAATCTTTATCTAAAGTAGAAAAAATATAATGCATTAAAAGTGCTTCTGGGTATAAATTAGTATGAGTGTAGTGATTACATTTCAAATCCTTAGCTAAGCCAGCTAAGATGACATCGTTTTTTGTTATTCTACGTTATTTGTTCAAATGTTTCATTTATGTACAAAAATTGGGTTTACACGGCAACTCGGTTGCGAGGGTGGTAAGGTTTTTTTTTCGTTTTTCGTTGCTATTAGCTCATCTTGTTTAATTCGTGTGCGTGTGGCTGTGTGCGTGCATGCAGCCTCAGCAGCGGCCCTATACCATGTATACATTTACATGTCATAAAGGAGTCGACTAATGCGAAAAGAATATATTTGGCAAAATTCCAAAATATAAATATGAACGCTTTATTTCACGCGCATGGTTAATATGTATGAATACATTCGTACGCAAGAAGATAAGCAAATCGTGTCGTTATCGCACAGCACTCAACAGCTGATTTGTAGCAGGTTTTAAAGAAACATGAAACATTCGTTCAAACTTTGGCTCAGTTATCGCGGAAGATGAAAACGAATCGCTCAATACGATCGAGACAGCGTGCACATTTTGTTCCAGAAATGGGTTGCGTGGAGCGATGGTCTCTAAGTAAACTAAAACCATAGAAGGTAAATATCGTCACATCCGACGTCAGTAACCTACCCGGGAGAGTATCTTAACGGCCTCACTTAACGGCATCGCATAACTGGCACCGAGCATCTCAGATGTAGTCAAATACTAGCCCGTTAGTCTCGCTTTTTATACACGTCACCGAAGCAAGTGTTTTCTCGGCTTGTCTTGTCGCACGGTTGTACGTGTGAGACGTTCTTTGATCAACACATCCCCCTGGCTACTACGATCGTCTAGCGCGGGCGGCAAGAGGAGTAGATGTAGCACGATTGCAGCCACCGAATGCTGCCGCAGCGAAACCCGGGCAGAATGTGCGGCATATCGTTTCGGAAAACCACGTTTTCGGTAGTGTTTTCTTATCCCATGTGATCCATACCAACGTAAGTTGTGTGTCGCTAGCTAGTCGGCAGCGAGTGGCTGTGCGAGTGTTCAGGTGTGTTGGAGGCGACCGTGTTCTGTTGGTTTTATTTGATTCTTTCGGTTTTGTAGGCTGGTAGCATTGGAGCTGTTTCCAATATGTTCCGAACTGGCGCTGATAATGGTGTTAAACGCGTTCGTATAAATTAAAAAAATACCGTACAGCCAGTTTCATTCGCCGTTGGTTGGCAAATTGGAGAGTATCGAAACGCATTGTGACAAACGGGCTACCGGCACCGCCGTCAGTCGGTGTAGATGTCGAGTTAGATGTTGTGCTGCGGTAACTAGATCAATGAGTTAGCACGGTATTAATCGCGTAGAAATTCAGTGTTCAGTGTTTGCGTGTGTTGCAGAGCTATCCCTACAGAGAGACTGCTGAGAGCATATGTGTTAGCCGTGTGAGCCGGGACGGTTTGAGTGATTTTTGTTGTTGTTGCACGATGTAGAGTTCGGATAACTTAAGCCACGCGTACAGAAACTTATTAGTTCGGAAGAGTTTGTTCGTTTGGCTCGAGTTACGCGGATTCTATTAGCCCCCAAATTGAGATGTGATTTTTGCGTTGATATTTGAATTGAAACTTCAGCTGATAATGTTGATTGAAAATAATTTTTCGATATTTTCTGTAACAAAATAATTAAATATTTTGATTTGAAGTGATAATAAATTTACCTCCCCCCCTAAACTTTTCGTTGCGTTTAGTATTTATAAAATAAAAAATATTATACAATCATTCAATGAACTTGCCGACGTATGTTTCTGTTGTGTAGGATACGGGATACGAGCTTCCTTTCATTTGTGTACGCACAATCACGTTGCTGGCACATTGCGGTGCTAATACGTGTACTATTTTCCATACACTTTCTATAGTGAACAGACCTACGCCATTGGATACGTAGATCGAACAATATATCGAACGTATGACGTATTGCACAAAAGATTCGCGTTTGGTGTGGAATATGTACCTCCAAAGTAAGTTTTGTGCTCAGTGTGGTGATAACAACATTATACTCACACACATGCCGACACATATAGAAAAACCCTTCCCGATGCATATGCAACATCAACACAGAAGGTGCGCGTATCAGCATTTGAAATGCATCGACCGTTTCGGAGTAGGGAATTGGGTATAACTTGTGCCAGAGCACGCCGCTGTGTTGGTTTGAGGCATTTCATTGCATGCACTCTGCATTAATGAACTACAACATGTATAAAACACATTAATTTGTATACGTACAGTAATGCAACGGGAAACGTGCAGTACGATGTTAGATAGGATTAATAGTTTAAAGTTTGTTAGTATCGCTTGGGGTAGTAGCAATTTTTAAAAGTAATTAATGAAGTAGTTAAGTGTGTAACGTACGTGCGTAAGTTTGATATAACATATTTGCATATTTTATATAACTTCATTTGCAGAAGATGGCTAAATGCATAGCTCGATGAACATCTAGCACATCTGTTTATTCAAGTTTGTTTATTGAATGCTTGTTTATTAGTTATAATGAAAAATCAAACAGAAAAAATAGTTTGTTTGTTGGGACGTTTCGGTTGTAATAACTTAGCATCTTGCTGTGTTGTATGATGTGCGTTCCATACCTATAGAACCAAAAAAATGAAGCTTTCTAAAAATCTAGAACTACTAGCTCAAAACTATCTTCAAGTTGCAGCCACACCAATATGCCAATAAAACAAAATATTGTTAAAGTTTTGCAATCATTTCGGAATGTAAAAATATCACTCTTGGTCAATTTGACACAAGTCAAAAACTTCCGTCGTTTATTGACGGATTTGGTTGAAATTCGGCATGAACGTGCAGAAACTATTTTAGCCTTGATATATTCTTGTTTATTTTCCAACTTTCTCCATGCTTCCACCACGTGGCAGATTAAAACTACGTCCATCGATATCAACAACATGAAAAGAAAATAATAAGCAAGAACAAAATTTTTAATGACAAATTTTAATCAACAGGAATGTCAATGTCATTGAATAACAAATCTAGAGTGGCTTCTGAACATTCTGACATTTGAACCGAATTTCAGAGATATCCAGTATACGAAGTCGTTAAACGTACATTCACAGAACATTTACATTTTGAAAACATCATTTACAGGTCTTGTGTAGGGGTGGCGCTTTAGTTATAGATTTGTTATAGCCATTACAGATGACCAGCGCCGCTACCACTATAACACAGAACCACCCAAAACGGGTTATAGAAACGGTGCTAGCCACTTTTTGTATATAAATGAAAAAAAAAACGAGTCATCTATATCTCGATCTGTATCTCGCTACATTTGCAAGGAATCTTAAAACCGGAATTAGCTGAAATATAAAATTAATATTATTATTAAATTTAAGAAAAACGATCGCTTTCGGATTAGATACGAATAGTTAATAAACTATTTGGAGTTGTTTCCTTCCCGGAAAAAGGACCTGGAAAATTTTCCGTTTTATATTTTAAGGCAAAAACTTTTTTTCCAATAATAAGAGAATACGCTGCGTTTCAAAGATGTTCTAGAAAGAAAATGCAAAACGTGACGAGTTTGACCATCTTGATGTCGCGTTGTGGTGTTAAATAAACGATACCAAGAAACAATTTGAAGGGTGTTCTATTGCCGCAATGTCTGTCCCGCTATCTTCAGAGAAATCTCTCGCGGAATGTCAAATTTAGGTATCAATACTTTCAATACTGTAACGCGTCGCTATTACATTCCCTCCCCGAATTTGCTGGGTCGCTGCGCTTCGAGGGCAATGGGGCACATAAAGTAATTTAACTTTCTATTTGACAAACTTTCGCTAGTGTGCGTTTGTCACTTGTCCCCGTGCTGCTCGCTTCCGAAATTCTGTTTACGTTGTAGTTTACCCATCTTAATAGGGAAAGTTTTCTTTTATCCACGGCTGTGCCTGAGACACGGAGCGAGAACACGGAGAAAACACAAACGTTTAGGTAGCATATGGACTGTGCGACTTTACGAAAGAACTGGATGGCATCGCGGTGTGTGTGAGTGTTTTTTTTCTGTTGGCACTGGACTAGAAGTTTATGCTGGTCTCTACCTTTTAAGGTGATCCGGGTGACAAAGATGGTTTGGGTGTAGCTCCGTTTTTTTCGGCAATGAATTTTGGAGAAGAAACGAAAACGGAGAACATAAAGTCCTATCGAATCTACATTTGACCATATGTGATCGCTTCGCTACACTGCAAACGACATAAATGTTATCGTTGCTGTCATCATCATTATGAGCCAGCATTAAACAGCAATCATCGCATTCCGGCTCCTCCGTGCAAGATCCAAGATGCGATCCGAGGGCTACAACGAAACGGGAAGTTAGCAGCGGCAGTCGCCTGTCGTCTTGTTTTTTTTTCGTTGCGGAAAACTTTGTCGCACGTACGCCAGTTACAATACGAAGAACGGTGCGGATATGTGCTGGGACTGACCACTCTGAAGGGCGAGACGCATATTGGCACATTCGAGATCGGCGGTAATGGTGAAGTTTGCTAAATCTCATAATCGACCATATGGGCCGTGCAGTTGGTTGTTGAAGGTTAGAAAGCGATTTGTGGCAAAAGTCACAAGATTGATGGTTGGTACAGCAGTATTGCTTGAAGGGAGGTAAGAACTATTTGTAGAAAAAAATAGATACAGGTTTTTTCCTTCTTCGAGAATTGCATGACAGTTTGAAGGTGCGATTTCAACAAGAAATCCTTTAAGATTACGTCACATTTGAGTGTTGTACAATATAAAACTGTATTAACTGTATTCAACGCTAACGGTCCAACGGATCGAACATTTCTAAAGGGCAAATTTGGTGTCAATTTACTTTGGAAGAAGGTTTAGAAAGCTATTTTTGTCATTTGATGAGTGATTTAGCTGCAACGCTGCAATTCAACGGAAAATCAGAATAATAAGCGCACAACTGGTGCTATCGATTGCCAAAGAGAGCCTTCTATTTGTCGATTGACACCAAATTTGCAAGTTAAGAGAAACAAGGTGTATTTAAAATATCTAAAGATTTAAAAAATTGCAAAAAACCCTGAGAGAAACCCCTTCGTCCATAGCTCTACCTTTTTTCGAGTTATCGAAGCTCAATGTAGCAGACGTGTCAACTGATACCTGATTTGCCCATTAGTGTTAAGTATGTATGAAAAGTATACGAAATAACAGCACTATTATAGCAATAGTTTTGCAGAAGAATGTTTCTGTTCCTGGTGAAAGCTTCTTAATGATTGCTTCCAATCGTTTCAAATGTCATCCTCGATGGGTGGATGGGAAGTAATATTGTAAATATTCACCGAACGTAGTTGCGAGCTGCTTCTTGCGTTGTTTTAGAGCTTCCTCCATTGCATAACTCAGCTTTTAATGGTACGGAAAGAACCCTCGTTTCGGGCACTCCACGGCACGGCGTTGGCTGTGGTTCTGGTACTGTTGCGCTGCTAACAGCAGCAGCAGCAGATTTTATTTTGTGCAAATGTGCACACATGTGACAATCCCGGGAATTTGAATGGCCCGGTTCTTCGCGCATATTTATCTTCTGGTGACTGTGGCACATCCGCCGGTAACGATGACTAAAAAGTATCATAACTGATATTTATGCGCAGATAAATCGTTTTTTGTGTATCTCGAAGGAGGCTATTGAAGCCGTTTTATTTGATTCTTCCTCGTAGGGGCGCATCCTTTGCAGGAAGGTGGCATAATTTACGACTTCATGGGGTGTGTGTGTGTATGTGTTTGTCTGGTTGGCGAGAAGAACAGGTTGGTTAAAGTAGGTATCGAAAAAAATCTTTTTTGTTGTCTATCTTACCTTTAGTTCTCTGTTACTTCGGCTTCGCTTGTGCTACCTGGAAAATACGTATGTTATTATTACTATATTTATCAATAATTTGTCGGACAATCAATAATACACAAATCGCACAAATTGACGATAACGTTGATGTAAATTAGATAGTAGAGTTCTTGAGCCTAGTGAATAAGTTACCATATCTAGTTGATCGTAAGTGTTAGTGTTTAGAAACGCGATCTATTAGTTTTAGTTAGGTACAAGGAATGTTGTAAATAACGTATTTGTCGAAATGAAACGAAATGGTATATACGGGGGAAGTGGTGCAGAACCTACAAAACAATCAGAATTTTACGATAAAAATTGTACGATTGGCATCACTTTACAACTCAAAAAAGAAAATACATGTTTTTTGCCTATAATTCGTGACATTCGTTATTTAAACTACGTTTTTATTGTGAATTGTGCTGTTTCAAGACATAATTGATGTATTTTTGTAGTACTTATATAGAAAAAAAAAACTTTTTTCCGGTCTACACGATATTCCGTACCATCTGGAATTGGTACGTGGTTTTCTCTATGAAAAGACAGCGACAGTGGATGTATAAAGGGATGCCATTTCCACAATTGTTATAGGTAAATTTAAAAAAAAATCGTAGGTCCTGGATCACTGCCCCTACATGTAGTTTCATGGAATCCGGGATCCAAAATACTTTCTCTAGAATCACGAAATACACAAAAAAATGTCTAACATACTGTTTACATATAAGTTCTACCAAGTTTTGAAGTGCTACCATTGCCTTATTTTCTAATTGAAAATTTCGATTTGTGTATGTTTGTGTGTTCTGCACCTGTATGTCACTGCTCCTGTATGTCATGCATGAAATTCGCGTTCATTTTTTTCTTATAGTTGTACAGTCCGTAACATAACTATATGCACTCCTGTTTATCGAGAATAAAACGAAATCTTGAAGAGATAGATGAAAATGATGTTCTATTAAGTTGTAGATAATAACCAAATACGTCTGTGACGAATTTTTCACATTTTTACACACACTATTACTATTTTTTTCACCACGTTATCATAGCTCCTTGTAACATAACTACACGCCCACTTACGAAAAATGTTTTTTTTTCGATACAAATAATCGTTTTAAAATTCGTTAAAAAATATAGGAACATTTAAACGATCTTGAATGATGTTGGCATACTTTTGAATGATTTTTAAAAATGCATTTTGACTTGTTTAAAATACTTTTTAGGCACAACATAATGAATCTCGTATATCCCGATTTTTAGTATTTTTTTGGAAGCAAGTTTTGGTTCCAATTTTTTCAACATAATGCTGAAAACATAGCCTTTCAAACCATGTTTCTCTCTATCTGGCCCGCTCACGGTTGAGCACGTCGTGCTGACATGGTCTGGTCACCAATAGTTCTCCAGGATACTCGGTCCATGGCTGCAG
>KB672880.1:2105785-2135094 GCA_000349145.1 Anopheles dirus | reverse complement strand
CCTGCTGCCAAATCTTCACGATCAGCTGGTGCATGACGACGCTAAGCCTCGCCGGGCCCATCTTGAAGAGTTCTGCGTCCAGTCCATCGCTGCCAGCTGACTTGTTACCATGTTTATCAATTGCTAATCTAACGCTTGTAAGGTATATAAAAAGTACATAAAGTTGCCGGAAAATTGATTTTTTGCGATGTTAGTCGTTTGAGATGCGTCGTACAAGTTGAAAACCAAACGTATCATTGTCCTAGTGAGCTTGACATATTAACGAAATGTGACATATTTAAAAAAAAATATGACAACAATCTTAATCGACGGTAACGCAGTGAAAGAGTTTGTGATCTCGGAGTCTGATCGCACGGTTGCTAAATTACTACACACGCACATCTAGCTACTACCCGCAAATCAAACACCCAACTTCTAATAGGCCAATTGCACTTGGTAGTTTTGGATGGAATCTGGCTGTCAAAAATCTACTTTTATATGGCGAAAGTAGCTTTTTGACAGCCAGATTCCATCCAAAACTACCAGGTGTAATTGGCATATAACGCACGCTGGTGCTGGCTAGCCTAACCACGTTGTTATGTCGCAGCCAGAGGAACAGTGCAGGGCACACTAGACGTAGCATTTTATAGAACCCAATGTTTGAAGCGTATCACCACAGGCTACTAGGCTTAGTAATGTCATCGTAGCCGGGAAATCACTCCATGCTATTGGAAGACGGATGCGGAGGGATTTTGGTCCCGGTCTGATCGTGTGGAGACCAGCGTCGCTATCATCCACGGGTCATCCAGATATGTTTCGCCTCTAAAATAAGGAGGGAGTAAATATTGGCTAACACCAAGCGACATACGACAATAAAGGCTAATAATATGTGACAATCAATTAAAACACGAGATATGTAACATTGATTTTGCTTATACACCAGATTTGATTCGCACTCGTGTTTTTCGTGTCATGGTTTTTGAGCTTAAAACTTTTTTCGATTAAATAAATCTGCTGCATTGACTGTGTGCAAATACAGTTGGACTAAGCACGTGAACAAAAGCACCCAATGACAAACCTCTGATTTATCGCCAAAAAGACACAGAACAGCAAAACATGGGCAAGTGCCAGGTAGCAGCAGCTCATGTCAGTGATTCGCGTATGGCTGGCTGCATAATCGATAATGTATGTAATGTGTCAGTACTAGGTACATGGCGAATGTTAAACATGTTAACAATGGGGCAATCAATAGTTTAAATAAATAAATTTGTCATTCAGCAAACCGCGGGTCCACTGATCCATTTCCTGAGGATTAAAGGGGAAACATATTGAAGGCTGTCAAAGTGACGGTTAATTAATTACAGCTTGTTTAAATGTTAAATGAACACGACATTCCCACGGTGAGAGCGAAAAATTATTGGTTGAGCTTGCACGGAAAGAACGCTAGTACAAAAAACGTTGTGCGTGGCAGTAAATAAAAAGAAATCCGATTTGAGAGAATAAAGATCCGATTTGTTCTATGCTTTAACGTCGAATGCGTGTACGGGTGTTCATTCATACACGTACCAATTAGCGGGGAAAATGGTTCGTGTTCAATTTCTGTAGAGTTTTGCTGTAAGGAAGCCTTCGAAAACAAAAATCGTGCATCACACGGGCACACTTCAAATTGATCGTGTACTTCGCACTCAATCATTTAACGTCCAATCATGGCTTCACATCCGTTTCTCGTTTAACTGTTGATTGGCAATTACCGATTACGATGAAGAGATGCTGTTGCTTGTAACAGCGCGAGTTGTAGTGCTACCATACGTTCTTTTTAACTAAAAAGTGGGTGTTGGATTATTTTGTTCTACTACCGGTGTGTACTACCACTAGTCAGGATTCGATCTGAAGTAAACCAGCAGTGGGTGGCACACTGGCGCGACTAAACCGGTGATAAAAGCAAGTAAAAGAACACATAGTTAGGCTGTTAGCATATGGTTTTATAGATTGGTTGGTTATGTTCGTAGTTCCATTTGTTCAAGCTTATTGTTAAATTTATTTAAAATGTAAAAGTATATAAAATATATAAAAATATGTATCCTTGGTTGATAAGTCACATACAATTATTTTGGATTGTTTTATTGTCTTGGTGTTTTTGTATGCCGAAAGAGTTAAAACCTTTTATAATATATATATAAAACCATATTGTAATCGTTTTAATGTGATTCAAGTACCTTAAAAATTGTTAAAGTACTGTTATGCTAGTTCATCTTAACATTCAACATTGCCCGAATCTTGACCGCATGACGGCAGGCGGTACATTTGAGCAAAGTTTTCTAAATCGCGAAAGCACAGCCCAACATTGCCGACCATTTAAGCACCTGAGATTTACCCTAGCTAATCCGAAAAAGATTAAACTCCGCAGAGGGTTCAAGAGTTCGGAAACTGGTGTTTGGTGTTATTATCATTCTCTGTCGGTTGCATTCTGTATCAGTTTTGTAGCGAGAAGGTAAACGAAGAAATAGTTTTATTTTTTGTTGCTGTTGCGGAAGAGCACACGCTTTTCTAACGAGTTCTACTTAAGATCGGAGATACGAAGAAAAACTCCAGTCAATGCTGTGGGATAATGTGAGTTGCTTATTTTCTACGCAAGTAAAAAGGAACTGTTCACATTAAGATATAATCGGAAGGCTTGTGCTTATGATGACGCCAGTCATTTATGACTTCAATAAAACTGGAGATGTTCTACAATACCGATTGGTATAACTGCTACGATACCGATTGGTATAACAATTGGTATTGGCGTAGGTTGTAGCGTCAAAGGTGAAGAAGAAGAATCGTGTTTGACAGGGAAAAGTTTCTGATGATGCAATCGTTAAATGAAAGAAGAATATACGTACCTTACAACCACTTTACTTTCTCTATAAAAAAATAAAGTACCATTTAATCAAGCTCCTTACGGTTGCTTTGGTTTGGGAAACAGTGTTTACGACTCTTTTTCTTATAAACAGTGGCCTTATGAACATATTACCTGTCAAGTATGAACTCAATTTTACATGTTGTTAAAAAGTTGTATAAATGTTACGCAGTTGTTTAAACCATGTTCTGTTCATTATGCAAAATTAAAAATTCTAAGAAAGCGTTTCATTAATACGCGTGTAGTTGACGTTTCACCATCTAATTTTAACCGTAGCTTATTCGCGTCAGTGTCGTTTGCGCTACCGTACGCTGCAAATATTGTTGACGGAGTAGAAGAATTATGAAGAGATTAGGCAGCCGAAACTTTCTTCCGGAGTTATATCTGCACCGCAATTAGGCTAACCGAAAGAACTCCGACATTTTTTGTAGATATTTTATAAAACTTTATGATGGATGGTGAGTTGATGATGGAATACGCGGTGACAGGTAAAAGTCAAGTCGAAAATGTTGTGCCACCTTGGAATATCGTCTACATAATGTTTCCTAAGCAGTTGTGTCGGCAATTAGCGTCGTTGGGAAGTTGTTTTAAAAAATCCGACCATGTGTTCTGCAGGGGTTTCTGCTGGAGATGCAGAAAAAATCTCGGAAGTGAGCACGTAAATATAATTCGTTTTTCATGCGTTTCACATTCTTGCTGTCACTTTGAGTTCTACGGTTTGAAACGTCGGGTTGAGCGCAAACCAGGTGAGCGTTTTGGAATTTCATTAAGTTCCAATCCTGTGCCATTTTCACGGCAATCGCACCGCATACTTTTTTTTGGAAATGGAAATTGTTATCACGTGCTGAGGTTTGACGCTGGTTTCTAGCAGACAATGTAGTGTGGGTGAATTAAGGTTTATGTTTCGGGTTGGAGACGCTTTTTTAAAACATAAATCAATGCGCATCTCAATATTTTTCACACAGTAAAAATATGCTATTTAAAAAAGAAACTATATTGATTCATATATTTAAACTTATGTTCTTTCCCATATTTAAAAAATCTATTCATACCTGTACCATTTCATGCCTGTACCAAGTCAGCAGTACTGCTTGCTTAGTTTGATGGCATGTCATTGTAAGATATAATTGGCTCCAAATGTCTATAAACGGTGCCTCATTCTGGAGGATAAACTTGTTTTCTTTGAACAGTAGAAAAAATCAAAAGAGACTACTATCTCTTAAGACGTAAAACCACCATCAAAGACGAACTTAGTAGCCTAGAGGAAGTTTGACTTCCTTTTGGCAGACTGCAGGCTGAACTTTTTGTTTGCTATTTTTCAGCCGGTAGATATTTAATCAACACTCGTTTAATTATGGTAAGTGCTTTCCTGTCTTATTGATTGAAAGGAAGGAAGCGGAAACTTAAACACTCAGCAGGAAGCAAAAACGAAGTCAAGTGGAGCGTCCGTAGGCAAGCAGAGGCGGAACAAAAAATACGAAAAGGTACAAGGGATCAAAATTGGGGCCATGTAATGGACGGATTCTTTAAGATGAGATTTGGTTGAATTTTATCGCAACGTCTCTTCATTTACGACAACTCTGTCAAAAGAATGTTTCGAAGGATTTGTGATGTAGTGAAAGCTTCGTTTTGCAACGACTCAATCGTAAATAAGGCAGATTGAGGAAATTTATTCAGATGGCAGTGTAAAAATCAGTTTGTAATCGGTACGGGCTCGAACGAAATTATGTTAATTTAGCATAGAAAATGCTATATGTTTATACCTCAAAGGTATTTTCTTGCACATTGTCAAATTGAGCACAGTAACAGCTATTTAATCGATTTCAACAACTCTTTTAATGAATTAAATAATTAATTATCGCACAATATTAATGCGTTTTGAAATAAAGCACTGTGGGTTAAAACTGTAGTATAGTTAATAGCATACTTGTTAATCCCCACACATAATGAGTGAATGAGCGATGTTCTCACATATGCTGCAGGTTGCCAATTTTTGGTTTGGATTGTAAGCGGATTTGGCATCGATTGATGTTTAATTTTATGGAAAGTCCCACGACGCATTCTCGATAAGGTTCCGCTAAAAGCTGCTCCATTACGTTCTTCTGAATATTGTTTAATCATGAGCACGAAGTTGTTCATTCTAGCCACGAATGGCTTCGTTTTAATATTCTCTATGAACATGATGATTCCGTAATTTCCGTTACTTTTGGTAGGACGCCTAAAATCATCTGCATCCATTCAAGCGTCGTGAGAACCGCGATGACCAGTACCATCATAACAGGTTTACCTAAATTTCAGCGACCGAATGCATTCGACGGACTTTGAATCCACGCTACGTTGACGCTGAATATGGCACGGCGAGGAACTGACCGTACTTAGGAACGACGTCACCACCATGCCCGTTCGACATAATTCATTCCCATTCAGAAAGGTGGTCTCAAAGATAATAATTTAATTACTACGGACAAAGACGGATTAAGCTATAATGAAAGGCAGGATTATAGTGGTGACTTAACGAAAGGCACCGCGGAACGGTTTTCGGCATAAGCAAGACCGTGAAAAGGCTAGAAAGGTCGGGGATGAAGAACCTATCTGTAATAAACTCAGTGATGGTAGCAATTTTTCAATGCAATAATTACTAGTTAAGAGGAAATCTGTCACATATCGGATTGGGAAAATACTGATACAGCTTGCAAATTCGTAACGAAATATTGGGACAACTTTGCTATAAAGCCCATTAAACTTGTTCAACAAAATATAGGGAACTCATGACGAATTCACCGGTGAGAACCTTTTGCCAACCAATATCGGGCAGAATAGTTCCCAAGCAAACTGATTTTTATCCCTAGCACACCATTGCAGGTGCCATATACCTGTGCAATGGCCATTACAGCATCCAATTGATTGCTTTATACCACATTCACAATCCTATCCAGCGATAATCTGTCTCGGTGTGCAATCTGGGATGCCATTTACGATACGGCGAGTAATTTTACTAGAAAGCCAGTCTGTAAAATGGGTCGGAATCACGGGATTAAAGCGTGCCGTAATCATTTCAGGGATACGCCGTCGTAAATCTTGTCCTTACCGTCCGGGGCGGGGAGCTCATCGAAGGGATCAAACTGTTACAGCGGTACGCCACAGATATGCCACGCAGCAGTGTTGAAACAAATATCAGTCGGGTGGCTCTGGGTTGTAGGGAATAAAACAATACAACTTTATTTAACGTTCGATTTATGGAACGATAATCAGAATGCCATAACAATGAGATATATCGGTGTTAAGTGTTAAAGACCGACTCGGGCAGGCGTCGTACCGTTATTGGCGCTATATTGATCGATGACAGGCTGTTCTGGGTGGTGCTGATAAATTAACTGTGACCAAATTTAGTCTTGAATCACACAGTTGTAGGTAATGTATACTCATACATATTGCTATAATACAAAACTAATAAAAAAAATCAAATGCCATTCATTTACAGTTGCTTTGAGGATTTTTTTCCTAATCTCTTTATTGCTTTACATATACCGAACAACGATATCATAGTCAGTACATGATTTAAAGAAAATATTTCATTTTTTTAAAATACATTCAATTTTTCCGTGATTGAGCAATATCATACCGATGAAAGATTTTATTTTAGAGAGTGATAAATCATACTGATGAAAGATTGTATATTGCTTGATACATTTTCGGAAGCTTTTGTATTTGTAGTTTGTATTTATAGTTGGGAGTGCGAACCAAACCTGGCATATGTTTGTACAATACAGAAAAACATAAAGTAATAGCTTAGGCGGCATATCGGACAAATAAAAAATGAAATAATGCGAGTGATACGGTTATAATGTTTTATCAGTTCCTATTTCAGGTTGAAGTTTAGTATGGTAAGATAATTTGATTTGTATTTCTAACCATATTTACTTTGTACACATAGATCTAAAAATGATCATAATATCTCAAATCTGGAATGGTGTTTCTCCATTCGATCCACTGGTGTTTCACATTCAAAGTTTAATACTTTTATCTTAACACATCATCCGTTTTCTGCACTATATTTTCATCTTTTGCTTCAGCATTGCGATGCAGCGATGCTCGTTCTTTATAACAGCAACTTCCTTTTAAGTTTCTCGAACTTTAAACTGACAACTAAAACCATAATAACAGTGAACTTGTGCACAACTGCTCGTTTTTAAGAAGTCCTTAATCTAACATGTCACATCTAACACTACATAATCTTTTCGTCGCCTGATATCTTAGGCAAACATGTGTAATTTAGTTTCTTTTGATAATCAAGTGTTTTAATAAATCTTGCATTGGATACACTTTTGTTCACTGTTTAGAAGTGTATGATAAACTTGAATATCAACTTGAAAACGATTGAATATCACTATCTAACAAAACAGAAAGTCTAATCAACTGATTATTAATTAAAAACAACATGTTGCACATCGGTCGTTTATCCCAAAAACATGTACACGTGGTCGGAAGCACATCTATAAGGTGTTTATACCACAAGGCCTAGCTAGCATACTCTTGTAGTAACGGTTCACAGGGCCAACGACCCTTGGAAAGATGCAATATTTCCCAGCATGCAGAAAATAGACCTAGAACAGAAACTTGCTTTCCTTTTGTTGAAATTTATGGGCCTATCGTCCGTGCCCTTCCGGTCGTTCTGAAAAGTTAAATAAAATTGAATCGAAATATCAAAGAATACGATTAACCTTTTTCGGGTATCAATGGGAAGGCATCTGAAGCTGTTGTTTCTCTTGGGGGGACATTCTTGATTCTCAGCTTGTTATCTTGAAGAGAGTTGATTACGGTTATAAATGGCTTTTCCGGAGGCAGGTGAAAGCTGTGCCACCGGTCTAAATGTGTTCGGAGATATTTGCATTTGATGTTGATTCAATCGAACAGGATATATCCCTTCGGAAGGTAGAAGCAGAATCTGCCTACAATAGCACTTTTCTATTACAGTGGCAGTCAGATGCCAAATGTACGTTGAAAGAAGGTGGCGTGGCGAGTTGAAGGTGAGCTATGCCTCCTCTGTTTTGCTCACCATTGCTAGGCAGGCAGTTTAGCTTATCGTGATTTTAAAATCATTTTAACCAGATTTATCTCGTGTGGTTCATGAGGCCCGCGAATTTATTCTGCAAGCCGAAGGACGTAAGTCGATGTGGTCGTTTGCCGTCTCGTCAAACTTTTCAGCATCAAAATTTACATACAATCAAGTCGAGGCGTGGAATAGAGGCAGGTTAGCTACTCACTTCCTTCTTTAATTTTATTGCATCTTTCGTGCTGTCGCTTAGGAGAAAAAAAAGAATCCGTCTGCCAACGGGCTGAGTGGATTCGGGAGTGAAATTGAGGAAATTGTAAAGGTTGATCTATTGATTGTCGAGTTGAGGAGAGACCTGTGAAATCCATCCTTCCATCCTTAATCTTGTGTCCCATCGTGACCGTCCGCGTACATTCCGATGGAATTGAATTCCGCAGTGAACGATAATTTTGCAGTTATTTTTAAAAGAATGTGAGCTATCTGAAATCACAAAGGCGGCGGTACGGGCCGGAGTATCTTAAAACAGGACAAATAGTTCGATTTGCGAGGGTGCCGAGCATAAAGGGAACAGCGTTGTATGAGTTGCCACTGTGACGTGTCCTTTAAAATGATTAACAAGAGATTTTTTGTTCAGATATTTAAAGGTGGATATTTTTATTACACATTAAAATCTACAACATTGCTGATCGTCGATGAATCTTAATTGGATAAAAGAAAATGCGAAATTACATGCTAAAAAATGGATAATATATTAAACATAAACATGAGGTGCCAAATGCATCAAAGTGCGTGAATGTTTTGAAATTCATTTTAATGCGATTAGGTGTTCCTCGTTACCAATGAACCGTGAATAACCATCTCTATCTTTCTTTGTATGTACTCATTGCCTCATTTTTGGAACGCACCATCTGTGTTGCATCAGCGTTCCATTTTCACATGAATAAAGGAAATTGTTCGATTCTTCGTAAAGCATTACCACGTCCGTATATAAGCGGTCACAGCTGACGGCAAGCATTATTCAGTTCGGTAATGTTGCTGGTGGCCAAGAGTGTTGTTTTCGCTATGGTACGTCTCGTTGTGCTAGCCTCGAGTTTAGTTTTTCTTTTGGAATGTGCGGTAGCCGATCATACCTTGCTGCAAGATGTAGAAGATTTTGTAGACTTGTTAGATCTCGATAACATAAGGCGTATTACCAATCGGTATTATTTGCACGATAGAGACTTCAAATCCATGCTGGAATACATGCAGGACAAAGATTTCAACATCGTGTGGAATGGATTCTTTAGTTTACCCACTGTCCGTGATCTAGGTCTGTATCTGACCCAGGAAGGCGTTCCGTTCTACGACTATGTAGATGTCGTTGCCAATTTCATCGGTCAGGCTCCCGTGAGCGGTCGCTCGGAACAACTGCAGAACTCAAGTAAAGGAAGATGCTTCCAGTTTCGGTTTCTGTACAGTATTAATTTAACTAATACTATTTTTCCTTCAACTAAAAAGATCAAACGCACCATGGTCTGAAAGGCTATGCTGAAGAGCTGTACGCTGCGCTTCCTTTTCACGCTTGGAGTCAGCTGTATGAAGTCAAACTTTCAATGAGTCCTCCATTCAAGGCGCTGACGGACAAGATTCGAGGGGTAAATGTGGAGGAATTCAAATGTTTTTATAAGGTATGTACAAGTTAATGCTTCAGAGACTGTGCTATGCCATATGCGCTAATTATTGCCATTGCATTCTTTCGCAGAGAGTGAAAGAGGCTAGATCTTTTGTGCAAATCCTCAGGAGCCATGGAATAGATGTTGAGCTGTTGGAAAATACATTGAAACAATTTCTTGTACGAAACCAAATTCGCTAAACTTACATAATGTTCTTAGTATTCGTAGTAGTATTCGTAGCATTATCCAATGTAGCCATTGTTGGAATAAATGAAAAAAAAATAAAATATAAAAAATGGTTCCTAACTTTAAGCCATAAAACACTGCTTGGGCGCAATTCTAACGCGATAGGCGCCAGCACGGAAGAGTTGAAAGGAGAGAAATGGAGGTTATCACTAATTCTTGAATCGTTTTTAGGTTAGGTTTATGTCGTTAAGCAACTATGCATGATGTGGCCGTAGCAAGAAATACGAGATACGTTTCTTGGCAGATTATAATTAACACTGAATAATAGAAGGCATTGTAACATTGGTAAACCGTTTTTTCAATGTTTTGTTTAAACATAGGCTTTGGAAATTGTGTTTTTCTACTATATTGTGCCGTAATAGCAACAAGATGACTTACGAGAACTTAAAGGGAAAATCGAGAATTTTGTTAACATCTTAAATGCGATTTATGTAAAAGTCCTCGCTATTTTTCCGTTAACACACCGTATGACTTTATTATAACTCCAAAAACACACGCACGTTTGCACCTTGTCGCTGGTTAGAACTCTGTTCCCTTCCCCGTCCGCTGTTCCCCTTTTTATATTGTCGCACCCTCGCTCTCTCTCTCTCTCTCTCTCTCTCTCTCTCGCTCTATCTCTATCTCGCTCTTCCGCTCGCTCGCAATTCCCTGCACTCTTGCTCTCTGTTCTAGCCTAACCGCATTCTTCTTTACATTTATGTTTACATCCTCTCAGTAGTTTTATAGTTTCATCGTCATTTGCGGTCATAGCCCTCGATCGGAAGCTGTACGGTCCGAGCCCTGGTACCGATCTTCTAATCACAGAACCGGAACCAAGTTATTGGACCGTTTCACCTAGAAAGAAGTGACTATGTGGTCACAGGTATGACCGCGTGTACAGTGGTGGAACAGAGCATATGGAGGACCTGAGCGGATGGATGTGGAGGGGCTCTTGTTATCAAACGATAATTTTCAAAAATATTGATTAATAATTTTCGATTTCGAGATGTTTTCTCTTAACTCGACGCCTAGTAGGCTTAGCTCGATCGGTTAGTTTGTATACCGCTATTGCTCATGATGATAAAAAACATGATAAGTATAAGTTATAAGATTTTTCCAAAGTTTTCGGAAGACATTTTTAAGCATTATAAGCGACGTTAAATTATTTGATGCTATGCTGGACTGTAGCATCGCGTGCAGCACACCACGCTTATAATCGATTTAGAGCTGTCTGTTAGAGGGATTGTTGTTGTTTTAACCGAGATTCCATGTGCCGATTTGGGCTTTTTGGCGAAACAAATCTCTGACAAGAACCTGTGTTCAACGGCGGTACTTCTAAACCAATTGTTGGGGCAATTTGTGCTCAGTTTCACTGCCAGCCGACCTGTCCAAACAATGCAACGCACGGACGAAAGCAGCACCAAAGGGGAAGCGTAGCAATAGAAAAATGCACATCATGGCCGGATTCCGAAGTACTGCGAGGTGAAATCAAGTTTCCATCATGCTGGAATCGGTTTTCGGGACGACATGGACGGACGTGACGTCCTTTTCGCACGTACCGAAAAGAAGATTGGCAGGAGAAACCATCGGGAACGGCAAAAGCATACAACAGGCGATGTTTACCCAATGACATGGTTCCGTCGAAATTAAACGAATTTGTTTGTTTTCGGAATCAAGCTCAATTTGGCCGTGCGTAGGCATTCGGCGGCGGAAGAGCAGGTCGATCAAAAAAAGGGTTTTTTGGGGGGCCATTTAGTTTGCATGACAAATTTCGTCGTTTCGTGTTTCGGAAGTGCTGCTGCCATGATCTAATAATAAGTGTTGATTTTGTGAACCTATTCGCTTCGTTGCGAGTCGTACAACCGGAACGAAGTATAGTGTGGTTTTAATAACACGAAACACACTCTCACACAGCTTGGTCCTGTTATTGGGTGTTTTTATTGAGTATGGTAATACTTGTCACAATCTGCCCGACGGTTGATTAGTATTCTGTTCATAAATATGTTTTCAACATAGCTTTCAAAGGTGTTTTTCATTTGAGATCCACAAAATTTGTTTTCCTGCATGTGTACTGTGGAGTTAGATAATAGTTTTATTCCTTTTTTTTTCAACAATAGTGATCGGCCTTGTCTTCTGCCGTTCTGTTAGTAACATTTGATAATCCGTTTTTTACGACTGTGATATTTCTATTGCATCTTAATCTGCCTTACGAATTTGTTGAAGTTCATGCAGTTAATGATAATATACACAGCTCCGTAGGGGATCCCGAGTCTTATGAGAGGTATTAAATTCTAGGATTCCAAAACATTAGTTGAAAAAAGGCGCATTCGCAATATCGGTCCAATAGTGTTCGACATCGCACCGATGCAGCCAATATACAAACTATTCCCGTTCAAATCTCAAATTCTAAAGTGTACTCAAAAGTATTCATTAAGGGATGTGCATTCAAATATAACGACAAGTTAAAGTATTTTTCTTACTCTACCTGTTACAGTAGCATCTTGTGAATGCATTATTTCAATTGACATAGATATTTAATCTAGAATTTATTTGGATGTAATTGTAAAGCGCGTAAAGTGAGGCTCTAAATAAAAAAAATGAATGAAAACACCAGTATGTGGACAAAAATAGTTTTTATAATTGTTTGAAAGTTTTACGTTTTACGTGCGACTCAACCGAGAGGTGGTGCCAGGACTCCACGATACCGGTCTGAATGTATGTACATAGTTGTACAATCGATCAATCAGAGTTCAGCAATTGTTGAACAGGTGGAAAATTTCTCAATCAATTTCAAATAACTGAACCTAAATACCACCAGATATATAACACATGCTATTTTCATGTTCTACGCTGGGAACAAATTGTGTTTGAAAAACACCTATGAACACTAGTAACATCGCTTGATACTAAAAACGACGAGAATATAAAAAATATATATAATGACGCCATAACACAAATTTAATGGAGCCATAATCGGTTCCAGCCGCTATCTGGGTAACTGTTTGTCACACTTCAGGGGTTTTCAATGTATTCCCCATACTAGTCAGACAATTTTATTAATAAAAAAATTACATCCGCCCTTTAATCTGTTGTTTGATAAACGCTTATTTTATTTTAATTATATAGGAACGGTCTGTCCATATATTGTGTCTAGTCCATTCTATTCTTTTTATTTACTTGTTTATTTAATCTAGTTATTATTATTAATTTAATTAGTTTAATTTTTTTTTCTAGGCCGTAATGGTGTTTAAATTTTTTTCCAACAAGCGGAAGCGCTTCAAAAACTGCGAGGTTAAAAAGTGCTTGAACCACCGTCACCGCAACATCCGATCGACGTGCTGGTTGTAATTTTTTCTCAGTTATACTTTATGTCTACATTCCTTTTCCATAAACAGTAACATTCGGTATATATACGATGGCACTGTAATCATTTTTATTTTTTGTGATTCTAAAGCCGTTTCTAGACGTACCGCCAATTTCACGCTGCGATTGGCGTTTGTCAATTTTGATAGCTGTGACGTCAGCAACTCCATACGAAATAAACCGATACGCGCTCGATTTCGTTCACGTTTACTGCGAAAGGATTTGGCGCCGCCAAATTGGCAAATAGCACAGTTTAGCTGATTGACAGCTCCGCAATATAACAGTTTCCATGCACGATTTTCATATATTTTGAGAAAACTGGCAGTACTACGTGTGGAAGCGGCTTTAAGATGTAATTAATTATGCGCAAAATAACTTTCCTGTTGCCAGTCACAAGACAAACATGAATAAAAACAATAACAAAGATACTCCGGAGACGAGCAGTTTGGCATTTTGGCAGATCCTGCAGAAACTATGTAATACAGTGTGTAATACACTAACATTGTAATACAGTCCATAACATAACTATACGACCACCTGTTTTTGAGAATAAAATGAGTTTTTGAAAATTACCTAACATCAATTAATTTACATTTTATTATATAGGTTTTGTTATAGACTTTTTCGTTTTTGTTTCATAATCGGCCCTTATTACTATTTATTACGTTGGAATTGATCCCTGTAACTAACTACGTGCGTAAAAAATCGTGACTCGAAAATCGTAAGAATCATGAATGTTGATCCAACCCCCGTAACATATACAATTAATAATCGAAGTAACCGTAAATTGGTTGATTTGCGATGTTCATCGTGTTCATTATGCGGCGCATCGCATCAGGATCGTCAACTAAGTGTCAAAATTCTATGTTAATGCTGCTTTTTGTTTCACAATTGGTTTTTATACTAGCTTTTATTTTGACATTCAATGTGCTTCACCCAGTTCAAACTCACTACTCACTACAGTTGACAGTGTAGATTGAATAGCACTGGACTATTCAGGGGAAATAGTTTCACATAATTCTGATGTGAATTATCGCCGATGTGAACTATGATTGAACTATCATCACATTAGTTGCAATACCATTTTTGCTACTCTTTAACATAATAAACCTGGTTCGTCGAAATTTCAACAATCTTCGAAGCAATAAAGGAAGGCACCGTCTTTCTGAGTTAGACTAGTGCAGAAAACGCAGTCATGAGGCTATCAACATATTGCATTGTGATTACAGGCTTCTGGGTGTCCGCTTATTTAAATGTTGCCTTTTCAAATAGTGTGCATTATAATCCAAATGTTTTAAAACTATTATTGCAAGTAGTCCATCGGTTGCATCGCGAAGAAACCGGAATTCATGATATCTTGTGTATTGATTGCCAAACGTATTGGGCTGAAGGTCTACTGGTCGCTTTCCGGAAACAGCAAACTCATATACCGGTCATTAATCTGCACGGAACAGCAAGAAATGCACATGTTTTAGTAAATACACCAAACATACGATACGCCAGTGTTGTGTTGGTACCCTGCGTGGATTACGGACAGGTGAGACAGAAGCAGTTGGCTTTCATTTGAAAACTTTTATTTTGGAATTTACGTAAAGTACAGTCGAGCTTTGCTCCGTACTTCAAATGTAGTTACAGCTTATTTGTGTGTTTTTTTTTTCAGTGCTTACCATTCCCAACATCAGACGCCATCAACAAATATTCCATATATATTCAACTATTCAACGACGCAACGAATCAAACTCTTGACTATGCGCTCGCAGCTGCGAAAAAAATTGGGCTGATCAAGGTTATGCAGATAAATGGGAAGCACAACGAAAGCACACCCATTGTGGTGCGCTGTGGTGGAATATTCACGATAACATACTTGGAGCCGTCCTTCACGCAGGTGACCAATGTGCTTTTTAATGGATCGCTTATAAGATTAGACAACTATGTTTACCGTGTATCGGCCATGCCGATTTCATACAGGATGATCGCTATCAACGATACTGTTTCAGGGTTCGAAATAGACATGTTTCGGTTGATAGCCGAGCGGCAGAGAGCACGGTTCTATTTCTATTTTATTAATCCAAGCAGTGCGGGCAAAATGTTCCAAGCGTTAAATTCAAACAATATCGATGTCATGCTAAATAATTTACTAACGAGGCATCGCTTAAACATCGTTATGGTAAACTGGCAGGAGCATATTGGCTACTGTATCATACTGCCTAAAACGTTTGAACGGATGCACCTGGACCTGCTCCTGCATCCGTTCGAGTGGCATATTTGGGTGGTTTTGCTGTGTGTGCTTTTATTTTTGCAATTTGTCAACGTCATATTTCCTAGGAAATTTAGTCACAATCTTATAATGATGTGCTTTTTTGGGAGCGGACCGGCGGAGCACCATCTTCCGTCATCCGCAAGACTGATGATTTGCTCTGTGTGTGTTGTTATATTTCTGCTCACCGAAACGTATCAAGCTATCCTGCTGTCGCTGATAGCAACTGATGCGTACGTGAAAAATCCAGAAACTGTCGACGAATTCCTCGAGCGAAACATTACCCTGCACACGTTGCAGGGATTTGTGCGTCTGCTTCCAGCTAAGTTACATCCGGTTACGCAGGTGTACCCTTTAATCCCCTTGTATGCGACTTTAAACTACGCCACACTTCAACCCTGCGTAGATGCTGCTTACTGGAATACCAACCCGATGAAATTGTATCTCCCCGATAAAAATGAGTTAATCACCATTAAGCCACCGCTGTTTTTCTTGCCTCACTTCATCATGTTCAGCAAGTTTTGTCCAGCTACGAGATACTATCAGGAATATATGGATCGGATATTTGAGGTCGGTATTTATCAAGTTGTGCGAGAGAAGTGGATGCCAAGCAAAATATTCCATAAGAAGGAGGCAACGTTCAACGATTCGATTGTGTTGACCGACGATCTCATTCCTGTGTGGGAGCTGTTTGCGATTGGTATGGCACTCGGTGGGCTTGTGTTTGCATTGGAGTGGATCTCGTTTTACATGAATTTACGCTTTCGTGGATGAAATGGTACATAAGCGTGCGTATGGTTTACAAAATTGATTTTAAAGAGTGCAGAACATTCATTAGCGCCAACTATTATATGGTATGATTTTGATTACACATAGTACATTTTGGTAAGCTTTTTTCGTCCCATTAAAATCCAATTCGTTTCATACACCTAATGAAATTTACAAGTCGAGAGTTCCCATCTCGCAATGATAGGTTAAACATGATCTCATATACCTTATCATGTCTCTTTTGGAGAACGCTAGGAATGGAATTCATGAGTGTTGGTTTCGCTTCCTAATACAAGGCTTCACAATTAAATTTTGGTACATTTAACAAGTATGATCCTCCTTGCATTACCTTGATTATCAGTAACTATAACATTAAGGCAACCGAGCAACTTCGGTGATGTCATTTTCTCGGCTCGTGTACGTAAACAGTAATTATAAAGATTTTCTATTGTGTCCGCAAAAGTGTTAGAGACATAGAGCACAAAACATTTGAAGGGCAAAAGTTGCAGTTTTATCGATTGCTTAGATAAAAGCTAGATGTGACGTTCCCTGCGTATAAATTATTGTTTACAACCGAAACACACACTACAATATATCACATGCATATGGAAGAAAACAAACGCCCGGTTGTAATTGTCGCTCGCTTAAAGCCATAATCTCATTTTCTGAATCTTGTGAAAGAACAGCTGCCGCACAGGTGCTGGATTTGAAAATTGCATAAAATGGGAAAGCGTTTAACGCAAATTTAGCAATCGCACAGTTTAAGAATGCAGACACGCATACGCCAGCTAGTCGTTGCTGTGATCCTCAGCGGCAGTGCAGTAGCGTTCACTGAGTTCGAAGCGGAAGCATTTCTGATAGTGCGGCGTGTTGTGGACCGGATGTTGGACGATGCGTCGGACAATCAGGAGATATTGTGTGTGAATTGTGGTGCACAAGCGTATGAGGATGTTGCCGTTAGACTCCACAAAGAGCGTCCGTATGTGCCAATGATACGGATCGTTAGAACTAACAGAACCATTGCCAACACTTATGACATATGGCACGATCTTCGCCGACCCTCGCTAATATTACAAATTTGTGTAAATGACTGGCAGGTAAGACGAATGGATGCGTGTGGTGGCAAGTGGGTATTATGGTATGGTATTCTGGCATTATGGTATACTTTCAGTGTCGATGGGATGATACGCTTCTTTACAGTAATCCGAATAAATACGCCATATTCATCCAACTGTTTTACGGCACACCAATATCGGAAATACGAAAACATGCAAACGAACTGGTAACGCACGGTGTCCTCAAGGTGTTTCAATTCGTAGCGCCTGTTGCCAATCATGCCAACCCGATTATCTATGTAACTGGGGCACTAAAGCGTAAATGGGTCCCGCTCTACAATCGCAGCTATGCAGAGCATCTTTTGTTTGACGGCACTTTAATGAACTTTCGCGGTTTCGTGTATGAAGTGGGACTAGTGCCTCTGATGTCACACATGTATACGACGAAAAACAGGTTACACAATGTGGAAATTTCCAATTTCTTAACAGTTCTTGAGAGGCAAGGAGCGAGATATCGCTACCGCCAGGAGAAATCGTTGTCTGTGCTGCTGCCAAGTCTGTTGTCCGGCAATCTGGACGTCATTCTGAATGCCGTCGAGATGAAGGGCAATTTCTTTGAAATGGCCTACTGGAAGGATATACAGCAGTTCTGCATCGTTCTGCCCCGTCGCTACGAGCGCATGCATATGCAGTTGCTGCTGACGCCGTTTAAATGGCAGATATGGATGGTGATAGTGTTGATTATAGCGGTGATACAGCTAGTAAGCTTACTGTTTCCCGAGCGTGTATCGCGGTATTTAATTTTGAAGTGCTTTTTCGGCGGTGGCGAACCGGAACACACGCTGTCGACGGGTAACCGGCTTATCGTGTGCGTTATTTGCGTTCTGATTTTCCTGTTCACCGAAACCTACCAAGCGATACTGCTGTCACTGATGTCGGCGGATCCGTTCGTGAAAAATCCCGAAACCATTGAAGAGTTCATTGAAGAAAACCACACCCTAGTCGTACTGCGTGGATCGAGCTACGAGATGCCTAGCGCACTGCGCGGGCTGATCAAGGAGGTAAACGAAACGGATGTCTATATGACGCTGCAAAATGCATCGGTGGTGAGCTGCGATCTGGCGCATTATTTGAACACCAACCCATTCATGTGGTCGCTACCGGTGAAGGCCGATCTTATAGTGATCAAACCGCGCGTCTACTGCCGGGCAAAGTACATTGTTTTCAGCTGGACATGCCCCGCCACCAGGGAGTATCAACGGTATATGGATCGGATTTACGAAGTTGGACTGTACCAGAAAGAGCAACGCAAATGGTTTCCGAAGAAAATGTACAACAAACGGGAGCAAACCTTCAACGATTTGATTGTATTGACAGATGATCTGATTCCTGTATGGGAGTTGTTGGGCACTGGGCTTTCCCTCGCTTTGGCTTGTTTTGTCGGTGAGATCGTTCTTCATAGGTTGTTTTATTTGGCGAAACAGTCCAAAGCAGAGTCAACCTCTAGGTAAGAATATCATCGGCACAGTCTCGCAATCTTAGCGCGATATTACAGCTAGAATGAAGTAATGTAAATTAAACATTTTCAACCTAAATTTGACCGCGCTCTAGTGAGGCTTGATTCTTCAAAATGGCAACATACCTTTTATACATACAGTTTAATGCTACAATCCATCACAAATGCTTGTACGCTTGCTTGTGTACGTCTGACGTTGGTAGAAGCTTGCGAAAGACACACTTGAGGGACACACCGCTATAGTAGATCGATTAGTATGTATTTGAAGGAACAATGGAATAATCTACTCATCACAGTTTGTATCTTTTCTGGAAAGGAAAGAAAGGAAGAGTTAAACGAGCGTGGAGAAATAGAACGTATAATGTTATCCCGAGGTTGCACGGAAGGATATGCTTACTGAATAGGTACATTCGAAAATAAACAAAAATAAAGGAACATATTTACTTCACCATATTCCCGTACATATGATTTCGTTCACATACCACCCGACCGCATACTTTCATGGATCAATGATAACAAGTGGTGCTGCTGGGTGGAAAAAATTGTAATTCTTCTCACACTCACCACAAGATCCATGACCATCGTTGATGGTTGAATGATGAGTTTCACTCCACCAGATGTACTATCTGTGTCAGCATAACCTGAATGTTATGTAAATATTCTACATGTTTAGCTTGCATGCGAGCAAGGGTGGATTTGTTTTGAAACAACATCCGGCTATTCGACCAGTTTCAAATTCACCAACATTGAATGGTGAATGATAATTTCATCCCTACTGATACGATTTCGAATTGGAGCTATGTATGTAAAAAAACACATTGTGCTTATCATGCTGCATCTTACATCTTACAAACTCAACTGGCCAGCTCGTTAGTAGTAGGAACCCGAATACTTAAAGTCTCATTAGTTCATAGCCTAAAACTTTTAAATTTTGAATCATTTAAGTTATTCCTAATTGCTCTTCGTTGCAGGGTTGCTAATGCAGGTTAAGAATAGCCTAGGCTTTGTGATGTGTTCAGCTATGAGCGCTGTGTTTTAAAACGATCTATTTTTAAGGTGCCACAATTTTGCTCATTCTGTAAGTATAAAATCGACAAAATCAAACGACTGGATCGCTACCGAATCCTATCTGGACCGTTCGGGGATAGATCGTCGCAGGAATGTCTGTTTAACTGCAACTCTGGTTGAGAAATAAGTAAAAATAAAGGTTGTTTTGCAAACGAAGAAGAAATAAAGAATTCTAGCATGATATTGTATCATAATTTGTAGAAATTCATCAGAGCCGGTCCAGAAAGTGTTCTATTACGTTAATGGAAATCATTTAAATGAACTTGTAAAGTGGATTTTCCTAACACGGTGGTATTCAAGATATTATACTTTTATTCATGCAATGACCGTTCGATAGAGTAGGTTCCCCTGTTTTGATCTCCCGGCATCATCTGGTCATCAAATCGATGACGTACTTGAGGGGTGAAAAAACCCCACTACCAAAATTCAAAGATGTTTTGTAGGAAAACGAATGAAAGGACAACAAAAGAGGCATAAAAGTGTGACAAAATCGCTCTTTCGCTATTTTCTATGAGGTATCTCTTCTAGCATTCTTATAGATTGTTGTACCGAATTATTTGAACACGCCCAGACGCATTAACTAGATGAACTAACAAGTTTGCAGTCTCCAATGCAATAAATGAGATTTTCAACAAACGAATTCAAGCTAGTAGATGAATTTTCCCCATTATTGAACGTTTCATAATGAAAAATCTCTACCATATAATTGTTGCATGAAATCTGTTTTCAGAATGGATTCTGTGTTCGTTTCATGTTTACAAACAAATATTCGTTAAACATTTAATTTGCGCTGTCCATATGCGCTACGTCAAGATCGTTTGCGAAAAACGAAATCACAAAAAACATTTGATGCTTCACATTCACAGCGACGGGCATGAAATTCTTCAAATCCAACTGTTACAAGCAAGATTAAAAAAAGTTCTTCGTGATTGTTTTGTTTTTGGGCAAAGTAATTCATACCGTTTTGTCAGCTACATGCTTGTGTGCGCCATTTATCTTGAAAGTTGAGCTAAAAGTTTAAAGTAAATACAGCTGTGGTTTCAGCCGGTGATGGATTTATTTGCGCACTAAGCCTGAAAAGGCTAGCGATTATTTTTCAGCGACAAGCTGAACCTCTGAAAGGTTTTTTTTCCCTCTTTGGGCATTGTATTATTCTTTGCGTTCTTCTTTAACGCACCCATGGTGATGGAAAAATCGTCAAACTTTGAACACGTTTTCAATCCGTGCAGATGGTGGCATTGCCAAATCTTTATATTTTTGTTGGCAGAATTCGTTACATTCGGATCCGAAACCCGTCGTGTCGTCGTGGTGCGAAGTGTAATAAATTTTGCAGCACAGTAGGTGAAGCTGAAGTTCTTGCGAGACACGTACGATGCGCCCAGTGCGAAATGGTGCAAAAACGGGTTGCAATGCAATTGGTTAAATTTCGTATTTCTTCGATTTCAGATAAGTGACATTAGTAGATGTGTTCGTGCGCATGTCACAAGAGCTATCATTCGTCTGCAACGGAAGGGTTTCATAGAAATGGGTTTCAACAGTGTAACATAACCGCGTGACAATTGTAAGTTTTGATACATTCAGGATTAGTATACGAAAAAAATAAAATGTCACGGGGTTTTTATATGCCAGCTACTTGTTTTAGAACACTTCTGAAAAGGTTGTAAAACATCTCTTCCATCGCTTTGTTTTTATAAAGTCAAATCTCATCATGTTGAACATTTTCATGCCTTTTTTTGGTCTTAAAAATCTTAAACAGAATGCAATCGAAACGTTAGGGTTCCCGAAGGGATGTTTTAAATTACTTCGCTACGCTTGAAATAATTTGAAGAATTGACCAAGTTTACCTCGGACGATTCCGTCCCGTGAATATCAACCTTCGAAGATTCATTTGCTGAATATTGGATAAACGGTACCTTGTGAACATAAGTCACGTAACACGGAATGTACGCTCTTTTGTGGCAGACGTAAACACCATGTATTATGAATGCTGGTTAGTATGCAAATTCGAAGCAGGATGAAATGCTTAGCCATTTGCTCGCTAGATTGAGCGGATCGGTACGTGATGGTTTCTTAGATAACATCCAGCTTGTTATCTATCGTTAGAAAACAAGTAAAAAATGCACATTGTGTGTGGAACTTTTCACCAATTTAGAAACTTGTATTTCGTTCAGTGACCGTGTGAAATATATATAGGATGATGCAAAAAAAAGTTTCAGAATTAAATTCCATGTTCATTTTTAATTCAAATGTTTCTGGCATTCACGATAATTCCATGGGAAAATTGATTGCTGAGCGGACAATGGTGGGAAAATGTATTAAATGAAAGTGTTTTTTTTAATAGCATTTTAATAGCTTGTAGCACTTGTGGAGTTGAATTTATCTTTTTTTTGTTCAATGTTTAATATTATGTTCCTTGTTTTGTATCAATAAAAACCGAATTTCACGTTCACTTTCATTCGAACACTAAATGAGCCATAACTAGCGACGAGTCTGCCATTTCATGTTTTACTAGACTTTTTCAAGCCGTTTACAGTGCATCCTTTGAAAAGGACTGACTATCCGCCTATGGTGATAGCAAGTTCTTTTCTAAGGATACACTGTAAACGGCTCGAAGAAAAGTTTGGGCCCAATGAAGGAAGTGATTTATCAATAGATTGTTTTAACTGTTGGTATCTACTATTCTTAGCCATACCAGCACTGGGAGCGTATGTAGTAAATTAATCGATTGATTGATTTCTTCATTACAGCTTAATAGCACGCAAAAGTAAAAGCTGTAACTTTCCCGCTGGCAAATGCTCCATTTTGCGGCACTGGACCAACAATCTGCCAAAAGTTGTCATAAATATTCCTTTATCACTACAGCTGTCACTTTCATTTATCTCTCTAGGGAGGCGGGCGTCCCGAAGCACGAAAAGACACTGGAGCCGGAGCGGGTGGAAGCCGGTTCGAGTGTTGGCTCCTAGGAAGCATGAAAGAGTGTCTTTCTGTCTGAAAATGCTTATTTGGCATCGTCAAGTCGAGAGACACCGGCGCCTGGAAAATATCTAATTCTTAAGTCTGTTTGCGATTAACAGCGGATGATAGGAATGAGAGCGGTGCGGGCAAGGGTAAGGGAGAGTTGTAGCATGTCGGGTTCTGCTGTTGACAATCGCCCATCGCTGTAGAAGTTATTCGGAAGGAAAAGACGAGGTCAACCAGAAGACGGAAAAAACCGGTGACACTTTTGTAGCCAAAGAATAAAACTGCCCGAAACAGTAAGAAAGACGGCGTGTCCTGATTTGAACTGATACACGAAAATAATCCTCGGTTGATCGGAATCCGGAAAACCAGAAGAATGATGATTCAATTTCCTGTTGGACTCGTATCTGAGACGAGTGGTTGGGTGTTGATAATAAATCAAGTAGTTCGTTTAATAGATTGGAAGCATTTGAAAGTATAGCTGACCGTTACATTATATATTTTAATACATAATGTAACATAATGTAATGTTTTTTTTTCTACATTTCATTTTAATTAAAATTATACTATTTAAATGACCATATGAAAACTAACCACAATTCTCGTATGATGAGTGATTTCTTTTGTTAAAAAAAAGTCACATTTCGTTATTTCGAGAATTAAAATAAAAAAGAGCGACTGGACAGGATAGTCAAAAGGATAAGGTGTAGATACGATTAAGTCCTATCGTGGGTCTTACCGATTTTACTTAATCACTTAAATTTTTTCAACCTGTTGTTGTTTTTTTCACTTTTGCTTTCATCGAAACGTTTGTAAACATAAAAACTATTTCATATGATTATATGAAACACAAAATGCTGAATTGTTATGAAAAAAAAACCCAATTGCAAAAGAGCCATGATTAAAAAATTAAAATCAGGTTAAATCATTCAAACGTGTTCTGAAGATTATGATAAGTGTATTCAAAAACATTGACAAATGAATCAACTGCTATTGTTGCGATAGATTGCCGATAGGGAATTCGCCAGGGCGAAACAAGAGAAACACACTTAGCGTATAAACGCACGAAGAACGGGGAAGACTGACGAAAAAGAGCGCGATAGGTCACATATTTTAAGCAGCAAAAAAGGCTGCTAGAAAAACCCTATCCAAACTGTAAATAAAACCTGCGATCGAATAAAGTGAAATAACATAGTACACGCTGCCGTAACAGCTATCGATTAGATACAAATTGTGATAACATAAGAAGCAAATTGACATATTCATTAATTTTGTGTTTCCAAGGTGTATAACAAATATTAATTTATTAATAACAGATATTGTAACAAATATGTATACACGCAACACATTAAAACAATATAGCGTCTCTGCTGTCTCGACGTCCGGAGATGAGTGAGTGAGTCAATCCCTGTATCGCGGACTCACTACTACAAGGACAACTCAGCTGTCATTGCGAGTGAGCATCACTAGCTAATGGGTGCGACACAGGGTGGCTCCTAACAATTAATAAATGTATTGTTTGAACAATAAGAATGTAGTGCTACCAAATGTGCCAAAGTCTCTTAACTGTCTTAAGTCTTAACTGCATTTAAAATTACGAAATTTCAGAGTTTTGCGATATGTTAATCTAGGTGGTTTAAGTAATTTCTAATGTTTTTTTTTAATGGAAGACTGTGTTATAAATATAGGTTCATGATAGAATCTTCAGAGTAAATGATAATTAGTTGTTTATCATAAAAAACAGTCACATTTCAGGCAATATCGTATCAAAACAGGAAGTTGTAAGTTGTGTGTCATAGCTGTGGATATGGCATATGGAATGCGGATTAAAGTTTAATACATTAAGCAATATCGGTTTAAGGACAGTTGATATAGTTCAATTGGCTAAAAAGTCGTTTGAAACTAATTTAAATTTAACCAAAAATCAGTGTGTGTTTAGAAAATGAATTTTAAAACCCATTTTTCTATTTATAAAAACAACAGCTAGTCGCGTGAACAATATTTCAATTGTGTCTGCTCATATGATTAGACTGAATGATTGCAAAGAGGTAAGGAGGGAAGAGCGATGATTGCGTAGATAGAAATGAGCCATAATTGTTCTGATGATGAGGAGGCTGATGATGATAAAGTATGTATCCTGAAGCTAGATCTCAACAAGTACATTCAGCTCACGACTACGCGCATTCATTTCATTCAATCATACGGCCATTCATTCGTAAACGCTCGTTCTTATTTATTCATATTTTCCATTAAAATGTCAAAAGGACATGAAGCTCTTACGATCTAGCCAGAGTAGCTAATCATAAAATCTCAACCATAACGAGAACAGCTTGGAAACAAAATTGTAATGTACACCGAACGATAATGATGGCGCAGTATCGGGTTGGTTCGTTTTAAGCGAAGAAGTGTTTGTAGTTATGTACACAAGACATGAAAAGCAAAATATGTGATGATTGAAGTTTTATACATTGTTAGTAGACAAGCACATAAAATGTAAAAGGCATTGTAAAATATACACTTGATAAATTTTTTGATAAAATATGAAAATATGTTGAAGATGTCGAAGTTTTTTTCAACGCTAAATTAGTACATATTAAATCAGACGCATATCAAACATATTATATAAAACACCATGTTGCAAAAATACATGTTACATGTTATAATACATGTTGCAAAATTCGTATAATGAATAAAAAATAATAAAAAATCTAAATAAAAGAAAAAAAACAACGATTCTTTTGACGTTTGTCATATTCTCTTTTGCGTCCGAATCACTTTGATAACGGATTAACTTTCGTTGTTACCACGTGTTTTCTTTGAACGTGACGTTAGCTATTGCTATTAATTACGGCGGGTTTATTTATACGGTGATGATAGAGCCTAAAACGTTACAGGAGGCGTAAAGACGTGTCAAAAGCTACCACAGATTATAAACTCATAGTCCATCGATGTAGTTAATAGCTGTTGTTATATGATGGAATTTACTAGTATACTTTATTTAATTAATCGTATTAATAGTGTAAATGGAATGTAGTGGTCGTATAGTTATATGAAATGAAGCAATTTTGTGAATTGCAAAAGAGTACTTTTTTACTACTACTTTAGTACTACATTTTAGCAAAAATCATAAACAAAAATATTATGACCTTATGACCTTAAATATTATAACTTTGTAGAACATCATTTTCATCAATCTCTTAAAGTTTTCATTTTATTTTCAAAAACAAGTGGTCATATAGTTATGTTACGCACTTACGCATTTCTACACATTTTCTATTTCTACACATTTTCACATTTTCAAAACCATCACATTTTCAAAAACATTAGTTTCCGAGATCTAGCTTACGGAAAACAAGTTTAAAGTTTTTCGAAAGTGCAACTGTTTTAACCAGTGAACACCACTTCGTTAAACTTGTTAGCTTTGCTTCAACATGTTTCGAATCAGACTTTGATGAGACATGCCAATTCTCAACTTATTCTTCACCCGGTCTGGCCCGGTATTGTAAGCTCGGACTCGTGAGTTCCTTGCTACGAGTGCCTTGTCAATAGAGTTTTTGTGAAAACAAAAACAGCATAAATTGAAAAACGCCCTGCGTCAAAAAGGACCAAACGCTAGAAACATGCGTACCCCGTGGCCGGAGCTATCCATCTTGAACCTATCGATATAGCGCTGCGCGTTTGAGGGGTAAGAAAAATACACTCTAAAAGGTAAATATTTTACTGTATGCAGAAGTGTAAATTTAGCTGAATAGAAGTCTGAACCTTGAATGGGCTACTCACTGCTAGAGATCACCTCAAATATGGTAAGGTAACTAGGTTGAGGTGTCGTTACGATGGACTGCTGCAAAAGATCAAAGCGGCTACTACCACGCAGGCAAGATATCAATCTACGGCGCCCACGGCTAGGAACCTTTAAACACGGAATAAGTATGTCGAGCTGATTGAATGCTTTTCTTCTGCTTTCAATTACAAAGCGCCATTCTTGACGTGGGCACTACTACCGGAACGAGATAAAAAAATGAGTTCTTGAGCTGTTGAGATGTCTGAAAATTAAATCGATGCCTTCGGGCTACGGTTTTCTTTGGACCCATTTCAAAGGTGATAGTTTCTACGGGAGGATTGATTGATCAGTTATTTCCGTATCATGTTAAAATGTACAATGGGTCTTGGCAAAGCATAACTTGTGGTTGAAAGTGGGAAGAAATACGAATAATTGAGTGAGTTTAATCCTTTTCACTATACAAAAACAATCCTCCACTTAAGCAATATTCATTTGCTGTTCAACATCCTAGTGATTATAATCACATAGTGACTGCGTAGCAAATGTACTGGCTGCTGCATGCAGCACAACATGGTAGCACTCAAATAAAATAGCATTAATAAGTCAATGATACGATTAAGTGATAGTACTTCCTGAGATAGATGTCATGTATTACACACCGGGTCAAAGGTAGATAAGCGGTTACTTCCCATTGAAGTCACCTCATGTTTTTATTGTAGCTCTCTTACGCTACCAACCGGTTTCTAATCGCTATTTGATAACTGTAGTGTAAGAAGATAGTTACCAACAGATGCGTACTTGACAAAAGTTTTCAAGTGGTGGGATAACATTCTTTGCTGCTCGGCTTGCAATCGACTTTTGACCGTAATGTGCTCAATGTTCAGCAGAGCCATTTATATAAAAGCGTCTGCTGGTGGAATATGAAGTTATCAGTCGAATCGGGAAAGCAAATCAGCAACAATGAAGATTGCAGTGATCGTTGTCGCGTGTTTGATGGCCACCGTGGCCTGCGCACCAACTCAGCGTGCTCTTACCGATGACTTTGACGATTTCGTGGAACTACTGCCGCTGGACGATCTGTTGACCTTGGCTCTGCGCTACCTGGTGAACGACAAAGAAGTGCAGCAAGTGATGCTCTACCTGCAGGGAGATGAGTTTGCCGCGGTGTGGGATCAGTTCTTCGCCCTTCCGGCAGTGCGTGATCTGTTGAACTACCTCGAGGAGGCTGGTGTGCCAGCGTACGATTCGCTGAACGCTGTAGCAGACTTTTTCGGCCTGGCGCCTCTGAAACCGACCGTTCGAAGCTGTAAGTAAAAGGACAACTTGAATTAGCTGAATGGTTTTTAGCACAGCATTCCATTTAGTGCGCAGTGGCGGATTGAACGGACTGCTGGAAGAAGCGGTTGCATTGCTGCCGCTCGACGAATTGGAGGCGTTGTTCGAGAAGAAACTGCAGACTAGCGCTGAGTTCAAGGCTTTGTTCGAAAAGATGCAGAACTTCGACCATAAGCAGCTGCGCGATTTGTTTGAGGTAAAAAGGTCACTGCATATGTTATTCGAATATTGAGTTTACATTGAAATTTGCTTTAATTTGTATTCCCCAGAAATCGCCCGAAGTGCAAGGAATGATGCGAAAGCTGCGAGATCTTGGCGTTGATGTAGACCACATCGTCCAGGTTGTGAAGGATTTCTTTGGATGGAATTAGAGGTGTAAAGCTGGATATTGGACACGATTGTGATCGACATGTATGAGCAATAAACAGACGAATTGTGAAACTATAGTTTACTGTGTACCCCATAGTTTAATAACGAAGGAAATTTATAAAAATACAGGGGGTTTCATAACTATACCACTACCTGTGTCCCGTGGAAAGAACTATTTGACTATCAAAATATCTATTCTTACTTTTTCCCCTCATCTTGTGTTCTTGGTTTGTTTCGGCGTTGGTTTGTTTCAAGGAAATCTGAAATACGGAGGCATTTCCATAAAAAACATACTGGATAAAAAGTTTCGAATTGTATCTGATCGTTACAGTTAAAATAAGCGATGGGTAAAATTACCTTTTGACCGGATTCGGTTCCGGAGCTAGGTTCGGAATTGCTTCAGGAGCTAAGTTTCGACTCAATTTCGGAGCTAGGTTTGGAATCGATTCTGTTCTGGAGCTAACCGGAATCGATGCGGTTTTGGAGCATTAGATCCTACTCTAAACGCTCAGTACTATTATATGAACTGTTTTACTATAGAATCATTTTTCCGCACCTCTCCCACGCAATACAGCTTTTCCAAAACACTCGGCATCAACTGCATTATTTTGGCAAAATGCGGCAAATGAAGCTCGAATATCGCATACCTTTCTGGTGAATATTACTTGAGCAGCCCTTTGAAATATAGATAGACTGCTTGGGAGTTGGTGACGGTCTTTGTGCATTTAATGACATTAGTCTAATCTTCATTTTCGTAACTGGAGCCGTTTTCGAGTTTTTTTTAATATTCACATTTCACATTTTTATCATTACAGATACATATGTATTGCGTATCTGCGTATCTGTTTATTGTATGTATTTAGGGAGAGGTGATCGAAAGGTGGAAGTGCTATTTCGACGGACACCAGAATGGAGCAGAAGCAGGAGATCCCGGAGCAGGCGCGAGCAGCAAAATCGAGCAACGAAGCAGCCAGAACGCGGATGACGAGATGCCCTCGCCATCCTTGGATGAGGTTTCCAGTGCCATCAAG
>KB672880.1:2022652-2104716 GCA_000349145.1 Anopheles dirus | reverse complement strand
CCTTGTTTTCGAACGGAGGGTACTACGAACTATCTTCGGTGGGGTGTGCGAGCAAGGTGTGTGGAGGAGGAGAATGAACCACGAGCTAGCTGAGCTGTTTGGCGGACCGGACATCCTAACGGTGGCGAAGGCCGGAAGGATACGTTGGCTGGGACACGTGATGAGGATGCCAGACTCTTGGAGCGCAGCGAACTCGTTGGCTGGATCAACTGGAGCTCGACCTGACGGAGATCGTGCACAACCGCGGATGGAGGACTGCGGCCATGGACCGAGTATCCTGGAGAACTATGACCGTGCTCAACTGTGAGCGGACCATTTAGAGAGAGATAGAGAGAGAGAGAGAGACTATAAAAATGGCCAAAGTGTTTGGGCCGTAACACATACGCTTTCCGAACAAAGGCATTAGAACCCCAGAGAGACGTAATTGATACTGAGAGATTTATTAACACAGTCAGATGTTTGAAGCGAACGCGAACCTGTAGGTCCGGTAGGTCCTCCAGAACCGATTCCGATTCCGAACCCAGGTCCGGAACCGGGTACGAACCTAGCTCCAGACGTAGCTTTGGAATCGATTCTGAAAACGGAATTAGAATCGGGTGGGTGCGATTCTGAGTGCTCATTATTAGTCAAACATTTTCAAAATCCATCTATCAATGACAAAATTGTCCTGAAAGGAGTATACAGAATTGTTGGACATTAGTGTTAAATAAATAGTTATGATTAAACATAGAAATGCTTGAAACACCAACACCATGTTCGCGCTATCGATGTATTGATGTTACAGCTATGAAAAAAGGTAAACACCGGTTTTCTAAGAATAACTGAAAACAAATAAATGAAACATAAAAATAAATAAATATGTAACAAGTTTAATAATAGTATATTCTTTCTTTGGTACTTGGAAAGCGTTTTAAGTTAACGCTTAAAGATTTTCAGTTAACTCGAAGGATAAGCGTGCCGTCACATGATTTTTGATTTCATCGTTTTTTCTCAAAAAAATGTTAGAATTAATAAATATATGCATGAACTATATTCGTGATGTGCGTCTTAGTAACAGTAAGTGATTAACTGATGCAACTTCACATTGAGAGTTTTGTATCACCTATTGGGATTCCAATCGTTTAATACGACTAGGCTGTATAATGACCCAGGTCGCATAGCTCTTGGATGTTTTGTCGTTTCATGCTCTGTATAAAGTGGGAAAAAATCTGCAAAATGTTTGTTTTTTAACTGCTATTTTATATGAAAATCCAATTGGAAATGAAAAGGTTATCCTTGAGAAATACCGCACAGCGAGATTTATATTGATCTAACAAATTCTACAAGAATTCCTAGTAGGCGCCGAATATCAAACCGGCATACAGTGTGTTGGTGTACTGCAACAAACTCTGAAACCGCTTACGGTCGCGCGCCGTAGTCAGCCAATCGTTTATCCCGGCCGTTCTGGCGTAAAAGTCAACGCTATTTACCTATGTCAGACTGGAACTTTCATGCTTCCACGCGTCCATGTGGATAATGTCCTTCTCTGATGCCTGTCGTCTTAGAGCTTCCTGGAATTATGTATATCCCCATAGTAGAATAGTCACTCTTTCCTTGGGGAAGACGGTCCAGATGGGATAGTTGTATTGGTCCGGTCTTCCGGTACCACTACCACTGAAGACCGGTATCACTATCACTAAACCACTGGGCTTTTAAATTATCCGCACCTCAAATTTGCGTGGGTAAGAGACAATACACCTTTTACATCTTTCTAACATATTTAAGTAGTTAAAAAAGGTATAATAAAAACATTAAAGTAACCTTTAACAAAAAGCAATTCGTTGTTTGTTCGTAGTTCGTATATTAAGGCGTACATTTAAGACTCAACACAACTTTACCCGAATTCGTTGGGAAGCACTTTTTTTATTTATAGAATTCCATTAGCGAAACAAAATTCCAAATATTTCATCCGTCTAATTCGGTGTCTGCATCCGCACCGCACACACTCATCGAACATATCGTGTCCCATCTGGTCGTGTTTGTCGTGTTGAAGATGCCGAGCTGACTTCGCCGAGGGATAGGAGCGACTCGTCATTTTGACCCCTTTACATTCACTGCAGGATAGCAGGTTTTTGCCATTCACGTCTGCCGCAGCAATGCGCTAATGGCAATGATCTTCGGTCTTGCACAGTTGGCCAAAATACGTGTCACCGGTGACACAAATCAATGCGAGCCATAACTCAAATGCAACATTTATGAAGAAATACTTGAGAAGCATGATATAGGAACGCACAAGATATTAAGACATAAAGTAGCGAGGATTTTTGAAGAAAAGTGTCATGTAACGTTGTGTTTTTTTAACCACAGCAACTGTGTTCTGGACGATTGTGTAGAGCGCGTTGCGTATTTTTACGCGGAAAAATAAGTTCAAGCAAACGTGCTAACACATACAATTTTCAGACAACGTCTTGATTGCGTGGCGCGAGAAAATTCTTCTGCTCCGCCATCACAGTGCGAACAAACGTGGAACAACTGAGAAAGAGTTTAATGAACCGTGAACTGCGCCGCGTTACAATGGTATGGCTGTTTTCCTTCTTAATCTAATAGAGACGAAGCCACTTTCAGCGTCTTTAGCCGGTTGGCTGCACCGTCTTCCCCTCGGGGAAACGCTGGGGCAGAACGTGAAGATATAGGTGTCAAGCGGCAAGCCGCCCGCTTACCGTAAAAATGAGAATGACGAGTCAGTGTCGAGTGGAATCTACTTCCGTTTTTATCAGTTAGCTGGCAAATCTGTTTTGCTTAATCGTCACTGTCACCAGCTGGTACACGCACCAAACAGTGGTATCTAGTGTATGTGGGCTCCAGATGGCTGCTGATGGCGCAAAGTTCTGAGGTTTGGTGGGATTCGTGCATTATGTACATCGTGTGAATAATGGAAAATACAACATCGAATTTGATGCCTATCAAGATGATTCGAACATTCGTAGGATTATTATTGCATAATAACGCAATTATTACGAAAAAACAGTTCGAAGCTGACATTTTCGATTAAAAGCATTGATTGTTATTAGTTTTACTTCAAAAATCCGAATATCGTGCTGCGCATGGTTTGAGAATGCGGCGAGAGAGTCCTGTCAGTCCTTAAATAATGTGCTTTCTAATGCGCTGCTCGGAACGGAGAACAAGTGAATGACAAACTAGTGAAATGCAGAGAAAGGCAAACCTAAGTGTACCATAAATCGAAACAGCTTGAGAGAACGCAGAAACGAAATAATTTGATTAATCTGCTCCACACGGTGCTAATAGAAAAGGTCGACGGTTTTCCATTTACATTAATTCCCAGGTTAGACAGAGAAAACTTACCGTTCCGTTGCAAGCACTTGCATTTAATAATACTCTACACTAGCATTCCTGCGGGTCTTCGTACTGTGCCGTCAATACTTTGAATACCACACCATGTAATTTAAAATACCAGATCCGGGATAGAACGTCTGCTTACAACATTCGCATAGGTAGTGCTTTGTTTAGGCGAAGGGTTAATACAGATTCGAAAAACACACTGTGAACCTTCCCCTTTACTGTGTAACACAGTTTAGAACGTTTAAATTTTCAAAAAATCAATTTTGGTTAGTACAGGGCTCCGGCTTCTTTTCGTCAAAGATTATGCACGCTCACGCAACAGCAGAACAAACACATCGTCTAACATTGGATTTTTTCTCAGTGGTCGAGGATAATGCGCTTAGCGTTAGAGTCGTCGTGAGGCATTCATTTAAGCTCGTACGTTGGATATAAAACGATCATACTATCTGATCTAAAAGTTTTACAGACATTTTCACATGACAGCTTTATACAATGCTATAATATCATCTTAAAACATCGTGGATTGAAGCAAAATTAATATAACTTTCAAAGGACGTTGATATCGAAACAATGCCCTCATATACGTATACCCTGGAATTATTATACCCTGGAAAGAAAGAACGGAAATGCTGCAGACCCATCTCTTCGCATCGATGAAACCACGGAACAGATTTTAAATGTGTTTTTTTTTTCATCGAACTTGGTACGAAAGTAACGCATCTAGCACGTTGCAAACCACGCTATCATTTTCATTTGGTTCGCAGTCCGCAGTCCTGTCAATTCGACAAATCATTGTTGACTAGGGGCTGATCCAGCTACAGCCTCGGGATATCGCGCTGAATAGCGCCCAATAAACAATAGAAATCTGTTCATTTGCAACTGTCAGCCACAAAAGTCAGGGCAATTTCGGGCAACGCAACATTGCCAGTCCGACATTTATTGATATCCTCATTTTTCTTCGTCAGCATAACAAAAGGGTCAACCGAAAGAAAAGGCGCACTGAAAGAATACGCGAATCCGCGTCGACCGGTTGGTCGGCGGCAACCTACATTTTGCTGAATGCGAATTCTAGAGTGGCGAAGAAATGTGAGTACTAGGAAATGGTACAAGAATGACGCAAGGAAGGAAGAAATGGTAGATTGTTTGGAAGCTGACTGGACACCCACGAATTAGATCAACACGTTTTATCTGGTTTTTTATTTGCAGAGAAGATGAAAAGTTTGGTAAAGTGTTCCAAAATTAACGAAATAGTTTGTAAAATATTTGTTAAAAATAACAATAACCTAAATAAATACTTCAACGTAAACATTTTATTGAAATAGAATAATGTGACTTATGAGTATATCAACGAATTTTTTACATTTATCTTTTGAAATATTGCAAACACCAAACAAATGCTGAGTTATCACAATGTTCAATACTGTAATTAAATTCTTCCAACACTTTCAACGCAAATTTTACAAAACTATATAAAAGACTCCGTTTATGGTTTTGAACGTAGGTCGCAAATATGCAAATGGTGTCGATCGAATATGTGTAAGAATACGAATGAAGCGCGTGGAAGGAGCATGTGAAAAACGTCGCGCACTGTGTGGGTGTATTTGCAATAAACCTCAAATGACAGCTTTAAAATACTCGTTTGCATACTAAAAATATTGCCCACTTATTCATGATTTTCCGGGAATATTTCAAAACCCCTCCCAAGGTATGCGGTCGGTTGAGGTTCCGGGGTTTTTCTTTCGCCCCGGTCTCCCACCACAGCCGAACAGCATTTCTATTCCCGAACGATAATGCAAAACGTGGTTAGAAATCTTGCGAAAGCAAAAAAACGGCGAAAGGTTCTGAGGGTCAAACCGTTAACGAAACGAATTGCGCGGCATAACTCTAGCCTGCACAATGTGCATCGAACGAACTGAAGAAATACGAAATGTGTTTCGTTGACGTGAATGAAAGGCAGGTATTTGGAAGCACGGAACACTTTAGCTTTTAGGTAGGTCGACACTTGGGGCACCGTAGCGAAAAACTTCCTATGCACAGACTTGGCCGACGGCGGCGCTAGAATGAGTAAAAGTAAAAACTGCACGGTTGTGTTGAGGGTATGCACAACACACACAAAAAACTCCACCGTATTTACAATCTTTTGGTAATGTGGAAGTTGTTGAGGAATTTATTTTGCTGGAACCGTTTATTTATTCCCAAGGAACCAATTTCCGGAAGTAATAGCACCACCGTTTATAAATCGACCCTGGCCAACGGCGTACCACGGCTGCGAAACGAAACGTACTATTTCGCTGCCGTCTAAAGTCCAGACAATCTCTTAATTTGGGTTTCTGATATTTTTGACAACAGGGCGCGAAACGTTTGAATATTCAAGCTTAGACTGGACGTAATAATTAAGAGATTTGGCGTAAATGTACGTAATAATTCAATTGAAAATCGTAGTATTCTAATGTAAAAGTTATATTAAAGTGCACATACTATACATTGCAACGGCTTACTCCTGACTCCGATTCCTTTCGTACCAGAGGACAAGCGTAGGCGCAGGACGGCCGACAAAGTTTGCGAAAATTTTACGCACATGCAACCCAAAACCACCCTCGGCGAGTGAAAAATCCCCCAAGGCATGAGTGTCATAATGTAGCCATCAACATCATTAGTCCCTTAATGGTTCAATATCCGACCAGGAAATGAGCCGTTATTGGTTTCAATATTGTGCGTGTGACAGGCAGTTCAAATCAATAGACACGAGAATAAGAAGAATGGTGGTGGAAATTTAATGTTTTAATAAAAAAAACTCGATGCCGGTGAACATATGAATTAAAAACATTTGCTCTTGGATGCATTACAGTGTGTTTTGGAAACGATTTAAAATATTGTTATGAAACATTGTCCATTATAAAATGTAGTTAAATAAAGCGACTGAATAGATAAAAGGGCGCAACGGGGTATCAACACAAAAGATATTTAAGACTATTCATATAAAGCACATTATCGTTGTTTTCTACGCTGTACACTATGGAATTCTGATGTCTAGAGCGATTGTTAATTAATTCGTAAGCTATTGTTAAGGAAAACGGAACTATAGGAACGATGAGGTAATGATGGGTACGATGTGCAGGATTGCTTGTTACAAAGTAGTTTGCAAATATGTGCCCCATAATTTCACCAGGAGCCGAAAGTTGTAGATGAATGACGCATCCTACACAGGAGTTGTGCATGTCGAACTATGTTAAGTGACAACACGTACAGAATTGTCCTTTGTTGGGAAAAGCTGCCTGCGTTTGTTGCTCCAAACCAATTATTACCAAGGTTCCTAAGCATCAGGTAACTTTTGAATCTCGAGTAGTGGCAGTATTGTTACCTAGCAACGCGAGGGCAAGCAGCTTATATTAGGTTCGCAACTAAGTAACATCCTCTTTTTTCAACTTTATTCGTAGTTTTATTTGTCACAGTTTTTGGTCAAATTTCAGGATCCTCACTGAAAGGACTGTTCGTGTAGTCGTATAGAGCACGGGTCTAGAGAACATAACGGGGCAGATAGATTTTTTCACTTCGAATTTCCAGGCAGTTTTTAGCTTGGGGTCGAAGTGCTCGAAGGTCGAAATTTATCGGCGTCAGCTCATGAATGTCTCATGTTCCTTGTGTTTAAAACATTCCTAAAAAATTCAGTCGTTTTGAAATGACTTGGCAGATCACTACTAGAGTAGATTATCTAGTTCAGTGGTCAAGTACGTTTTTGGTCGTTCCTCATGAGACTACAAGGTCAATTTTGCCGTTTTTGAAGCAAAGGAATCATTTCCGACACCTTGTGTCGCATATAGAGGATAGCTTTAGTTTAGCTTCAGAGCTTTTTATTTGTTAGTGTAAAAGTTCCTACGATGATTATTGGGCATGGAGTTGTCCATATCAATTACGAAAAAAGTTAAATGTATTTATTTATTCAAAATTGGTCGATGGCCCAGAAAACTCGAAACAGGCGTTATTCAGTGACGGACCTAATATGAAATACGAAATCCACCGGATCCGTTTTGAAGACCCATTTAGTGATGGAGCGTAAGGGAACATGGAATTTAGTTTTAAAATGTTTCTGAATACCCATCGAATTTAATTAGCACATTTAATTTAGCATATTTTCCTGTTGTTACCCGCTTAGTTATTTCCTCGTGAAGTTATCGTGAGTGTATTGCAAAAGTATTCAAACAAACCGATTTACAGTAGATTTAGATTTATAATAGATCAGATCAGATGGTACATTCTTATCTGGTGATGTAGGTGTATAACAAACAGGTGGATAGATAAGAGATTGCTCAGTCATTGGATATGGAAAATATGCGGCATAAGGAACGATTACCAACTGCTCGCAGGAACACAGATAGTCCTCAATTAAAGTCCAATGAAGACATAGTTCGTCATGGTTCGCGTTAGCAGTGTTTTCATTTTGCCTTGTTGTTCTTGTTGCCTTGTTGCCATCGTAAGTCTCATTCAGGATGATTTATTTGATAAGATTGTGCTAAATTATATATTATGCTATCTCAACTCAGCCTAAAAATGGCAGCAATCAAAAGTCCCAACCATTTGGGGTTTCATTTTTTTTTTCATCTCAAAATACAGTCGGTATACAATTTGTATTGTTCAAAACTATAATTTCTTGAGCGCACTGAAGATCGTAATTCGATAAAACACATCCCGGTCGATGGCTCAATTTATGTGGTTTTTTGGAATCATGCCCCAAATATGTTTTTGCCCCAGAAGGCTGTATCGAATGTAGCTCGTGTAGTGAGTGTGATTTTTGCGATTGTTTTTCGCAACACCGTGAAACGGGAGACGGAAACGAATGCCTAGTGTGGATTGTGGATTAGATATACGAAGCATTGATAGGTTTTATGTGCTGGTAGCCAAGTGTGAGCAGCGCAGCTAGCAGCAGAAAACCGATACATTGCGATATGGGTTTTGGTGAGCCGTCGCTGGGTAAGGCGCCACATGTCTACGATTGGAATGATTGAGGAGACATTTTGCTTAGGCGGCAAGAAAAGATTACATGCTGGAGGATGTTTGTGTGTGTGTGTGTGCCGTTCTTGCCGAAGATAAGTTTCTCTTTATTCCCGACAACCCATTTCTCGTCCCTTTTCTTTTTTATTATCTCTCACTTAGGCTGAAACTGGCTACGTTCTTTTCAATACAGCTCCTGCGGGATCCCATTTCGCCCGAACGGAGAGCGTACCGATTCATCCACCGACTCCTTACTTCATTTTAGCTTGGCCAATTGGCAAACCGCCCAAAACGAGTGGCAATTATTAAGAGATAATAATAAAAATAAATTATTCCGTGATTACTGGGAGTGTCCGTAAATTATGTCGGTGCCCGTCGTGCAGGGTGAGAAACGGAACATATGAAAAAGTAAATTGTATCTCGGCGCTAAGATTCAATGTTGTGTCTGTGTACGGGGAACATCCAGCAACAAAATTCATTTATCTTCGCTTGGTACCACAGTAGCGGCTAGTTGTACATCCGATACCCTTTTCGTGCGTAATGGAGTGCTAATGTGTTTTATATTAGATCAAGCCGGAAGACAGTTATAAAACATGGACAAAACATAAAACCGGTTGATAAGAAATTTATCTTTCAGAGGCTTTTATGTGTACAGGCAAAAGGCCAAGCAAACGAAGTGAGTGGTGGTTGGATTCAAATGCGAGCTGAAGTAATTTGTAGTATTAAATGAAAAATGCACTGTTTGGTATGTTGTTGTTTGCGGGGCTTGTAGAAACTTTAAGTCTTTTCGATTTCTTAGGTTTCTTATTGTGTTTAGGGATACTTTCATTTTATTGGCTACTGAATTACCCTTAACTTCTCTAAAACATGAAGCAAACAATTCGAGCAAGATTCATGGTTATTTTAGTATAGACTTGGTTCGGTTTCTGCTGAAGAAAAAAATGTTCGAATTGTTTAGTCTTGACGCCCAGAAATTTGTTTTCGAGAAATAGATCCAAAAAGTTTTCCTTTTCACATTCCTACAGACGTTTACTGCCAAAGGGTGTTCATTCGGTGCACGAAATGTAATTAAGATCCGGTTACGATTGGAATGTGTGCGTATACTCGGCCCCGGGTATTAATTTGATTATAATTCATTAAATAATTAGCAATTTGTGAAGAAACCGCAATTAGCCGTTGCCCTACCGGCGGCAACCACATATTTGGCGACTGCTGGCTATTGAGATGCTTTGTGTGTATCGCACCGCAGCGCCTAATTCAATTTCGTTTTTAGATACCGAGACACATTGTATGAAGCAGTTCCGTACATAAACAAAACGAATGCCGAATGTTGTTATCCTTCAATAACTTTAAGTACTTCAAAATGAACAACTTTCTACTAATACTAATAACGTCAGAAATTGCTTCACGAAAAGAGTTAATGGAAATTCATATAAAAAGTCATTACTGTTGGAAGAAACAACATTTTTCAACAGTTCTCATGCCGTTCTTAACCGAGCGGGGAGATTTGTTACTCGAGCCAAAACCGCAACGAAATCGCAACAAGCCTAGTCCTTGTTTTCGGTTTGGCTTTTCGAATTAATTTCAAACCACACTACCGTTTACGCTGGGAAGAAACTCAAAATTAAGGTCGAGAAGCTACCGTTACGGGCGAACGTAATCCTTCGGAAAATCCATTAAGACTAAGATTGGCAAACTGTGGTTTTGGTTAAAACGGATAGTGTTCAGTTCTGAGGAAAGTTTCAATTTGCTGCTGTATGTGAAAGAAACTGAATTATTATGAGCTGTAGGAACACTTTTGAGATGGTTCATGGCAGCTTTGAATACATTCGGCTTGTTTGTTATGAAGTGTTTGTGTTTCTTACAGTGCTATGCATGTGTTATAGTTACACTAACGAACAGTTGCTTTAAACTATTTTCGATTTATAAAACTCCTCCTCATGAATGTATGAAAAGGATCAACCTGTTTTACACTCTATGACAGAGGCTGAAGTTGCAAATGAATGTGTTGGCTTGTTTAATCGATAACAATGCAATGCACAATCGTAAAAGATACTGTTTAGTGTGAAATTCGTTTTAGTTTTGAAGCAATTGAATTAAGGTTATGCTATGCTTGGTTCTAGATTAAATTCATCCGTGCCTTAAATTTGCCATTATTTGTTGTAGCAAATTGGCTCTGCTTTATGTAACAGATTATTAGCTATTTGTTCGGTTATAGAAAATTATTATAGATAGATTTTCTAATATGCAGGCACATGGTTTACTCAGAGTTAGTGAAAAATATAGAAAAGCAAGTAACATATTTAATGGTTATTAAACATTTCATGTGGCAACGAAGATCGAAGGTAGTTAATAAAACATAACACAACATTTAAATTTTACCACATTTACACATTCAATGCCTAACATTTCGGCGAATACTTGAATGAACAGATGTAAATGTTATTTTGGTAACAACGGTAACATATGCCATCCAGTTTCCTAATTGTAAGCTAACGGCGTATTAAACACAATCTTCACATCGTGCCGAAAATTAACTAGAATAGATTTAACTCACATTCGTCACTGTCATTGCTGTGACGGATGTGAAATATGCACGTAAAGCGCACGTCACGACTTACGCGTGGAATACGCGTGCATACTGGATTTTGGAAGGGTGCAGAATCTCTCGGTGTTCCGCCCATTTGCTGTTTGTGTGCTAATCAAATTAAGCCACATAAAGGCGGCTCAAACGCGATGATTCTGGTTTGATACGCGTTAGACTACCCTTTTACTGTACACGCTCCAAATTGGTTGTGACCTCGGGAAGCTGTAAATTTGCCGATCGATTTTAGAACAAGCATCAAATCGTGACAGCTCGTAAACGATCTAATGGTGGTGGTGATAATGTCGTAAACAACGGATATTTCAACTGTTAGGATTGAATAGACAATCGGATGGATTTTTATTGTTGATGCTCCACGTAGTGAGCGTCAATTTCTTAGAAGCTATGCAGATGTTGAAGGCTTTAGGTTTTGGCTCCTTACTCCTTGCTAATATGGCATCTAATGCCACTTGAGACGAATCAATCACAAGACATGTAAATCCAACTTGATGCCTAGGCCGTTTGTATTCGCACCAAATTCTGTGTACCGCTATATGATTGGACCGCATTGTGTAAAATCACAATTGAAGCAAAACAATGTCAAAAAATACAATTTAAAAGGTGTCAATAAATGATTGTCATGCCGCTTCTGAGCTGATTCAACCGACAAAAATGGGCAAATGTCTATGATACGGCTATGAACAGGCTTTTCCATGAATATGATACAGCCTGAATGCTTCAATCTACGAGGTTTTCATGATCGAACAGCGTGTGCTAGGATTGTGGTCTCAGCATGTCAATAACATTAGTAAAAACATCAAAAGAATTTTGTTAGAGATAGAATAAAAATACTAGTGGATAGAATATGGGCAATAATTAAAGGATAACAAATTCTTCCCAATCCGGTATCTGTGATTATGTTTTACGTTATAAGTAATCAATAAAAGGATACGTCTTGTTTAATTAAAAATATTCCATTTAAGTTGGTAAATACCTCGTATCCTGAATGCGAGTTAAGCTATGGGCACAATCGTAACATAATTGCACCAGCCAACAGTAGTGAAAAACAGATTGCAATTGAAACGCAGTTGAGCAGATGCCGGGAGATTCATAAATAAACTGCCTTCGTACGTGCAAATTGTAACACTTTTTATCTTTGTCTATAATAAGTTTGTCTCTCGATTCGTTCGAAACAATTATCACTAATTATAAATGCATAAGAAGAGTAAACGACTAGCTCGTTGATACTTTCACGCATGCACGTGGTGTAGTATGGGTGTCTTCGAAGCAGAGTTTTTTTTGTTAATGACAACTCGTTGGTTTTGCTACGTGACACTTGCATGTTTCGCTGTGCATACCCCATTTCCCCGGTGGGATGGTGGCTGGCTGTGCTCGAAAATAACAATTGGCAGCAATTTGGTTGAACTCATTATTTTTCACTTTAGCAAAGTTGTATGCAGGGCACAGTGCATTTCGTATTACACAGAACACGTACACGGTGCGTCTTTCGCAGCACATTGCAATGGATGAATAATTCATGCGATAGTTTAAATTTAATGCAAATAATAAAGGCACCTTGGTTTATGGTTCGGGAAGATATGAACTATGTAGTGTAGTTATGTAAAGTTTATAAATTGAGTAAATCTACAATAAGTTTTATGTGCAATCTGCTGTTGAAACATTTAAAAAATGTTTACAACAGCTATATAAGCAAAAAAAATAAACGTCATTGGAAACAAGAAACGTTTGACATCTAATCGCAAATCAATATCGTAATGCGAGCAACCAAGGATCAAAACATCATAGCGGTGTTTATTCAAACAATCCGGACAGAAAACAAAGCTCAACAAACATTAGCCACAGCTGGCTCTAGCTTCGTTTGCAACATAAGCAACGTCTGCCGGTGGAGAAAAGTTTTATACTTACATCGAAAGTCAATATTTCTTATCCGAATTCCACGTCGAGTAAAAGGAAATTGGTGACATCGTGAGAATAATCATTGGGAATTTCATTGATTTGAGGATGATTGTCAAAAGTAAGGAGGAAGATGTAATGCATAACGGTTTCTTTTAGATTTGGATCTCTTTTGATTTTAGTTAACCCAGAGGCCTACAGGGACTTGGGAGCAAAATAAATGATACTACGTAAAGATGAAAAATGAAATAAAAAACAAAAAAATAAATTTAGAAAAACTAAAGGAAAAATTCGTATCAATTACAGATTACTCTTAAAAGAATTATAATCAACAACTATAATCATTATTACATTAATAATAGTATTTTGAATGTTTGAGAAAGTCAATTTATACAGTTTCAATTTTCCTGTTTTGTTTCAGTTTTTATTTAAACATTCAACATCCATCGTGAATTTTTATTCAAATAAATAACAAAACGGGAAAAAATAAATGAGGAAAAACATAGTAGCCATTGACAAAATTTATCACCATATCATATCACCTTGATTGAGTGACGTATTCTCCAGTTGTAACTAAAACATATTTTAGTTTTGCATTATTTTTTCATTAATTTTATATGAAATGCGAAATTCTTTAACAACATGCTGAGGTCAATACGCTTATATGAATCAAAGAATAGATCAAAAAGTTCAACGCGTTATTCTGATGTCGCAGTAGTAAAACTAGATATACTACTAGTACTAACTCACATATTTGTTAGCTTTTGCTAAAAAATATAAAGGCTATTAGATTTTAAGATATAATACTAACTCATATATAAATTAAATTCTATTATAAAAAATAAAACAAAATACATGCTGTACATTTTTCTGTAATACACATAATCTGCTCGTTTATCACATAAATCACCCCGAAATACTTGGAAGGTCTCTTCAAATTTCCGTTCGCGCGGCAGGGGATTGAAATTTTCCACAGACGAAATGGGAGGTACGCTTTCTTTCGGGCAAATTAAAACGGCGTCGTTTGATAACGACCTCGACACGCGACCGGCGGTGGTCTACTCGGCTCACGGGCCACGCCACGGTTCCCATGGCCCTCGCTGTTTTGTCGAGGACGTTGTCCTGTTTAATCTATCGCCCAAAGTATCAACACGTTTCGTTTCGATTCGCTACAGTTTCTGTCAACCGGCGGCCAGCGAGGGTCCAATTTTAGGGTTATAAAGTAGAAATAAATCGCTAGATCGAACGCGTGGTAGACGGTTGGCCAGATTTTCCAGCATGCATAACGATATTGGTGGTTGCAGCGTTCGACAATCAGATAGAGACTTTGCCTGGCGGAAGGAATGTGGGCTGATTTGCAATTAGAATTGAAAGGTTTCCCGTTTCCGGGTTGCAAACTAATCTCGCGTAGTGATTCAACAATCATCAACGAATGGATGGCGACTGTCGATGATTAACATTCATCTAGATAAGATAGATTCTATAGAGCACGCGTATGTTATTCCTTTAATGAGTTTGTTTAAATGAAGAATATTTACCGCTTACATGGAAGTGTACTCGATAGAGATTGCGCCAGGCTTCTGCAACATTGAAGCTACTATATACTCTAAAAGCCGATTTTGAAGCACTCATTCCTTTTCATTAAAAAAACGTTGAGATATTAATTGAAATGAATTTAAGTTGTTAATCGAACTACATGAATAGTGACCATTATAGAGAACATATGATTAATTTTAAGTTGAAAAATAAACGTATTTTCGTAAAATTGGCAACATTATTGCTGCATCCTGCATGATTCCTATATGATCCATGGGTTCCTAGTGTAGAATATCTGCTATGAATTGGGCGAAGAAAATTGTCAAAGTCATAAAATTCAGAACAGATTCACTTTAATGCTGGTGCGTGTCATCAAAATATTCCCAGTCAATGAGTGGCACTTAGATGGCTTGTGATTTCACGTGACTACACAGAATGTCACTCGGAGGAATCATTATAATTCGAATGGGATCGTTGGAAGCGTATAGTTACGTACAATGCATCATGTGGAAGCGAAGCGAAATGTGTGTCGATGTGAAAGATTTTGCTCTACCACGTTCACAATAGGGAGCGAATTGGCTGAAACAAAAAGGCAAAGGGTCCTTGAGGCATTTAGTTCCGAGTACGGCAAATGCGATCCGGTGCAGCCTCTATGGCTTGGTGCAGAACGCACGATGTTACGCATTTCAGGCTCAATTTTACACGGTTGACTGACAGCACGAGTGGCTGTGGAACGGGAAAAAGTATTACATAGGTTTCGTTAATTTGAGTAAAAGTTAAGTAAGTTGATTCAAAGTTTTGGTGGTTTTGATGTTGATGATATTTTGCGCTAACATAATTTCGGTTGCTCAGGTATGCCTGAAGAAAACTCATAACAAATGAAGTGGAGTGGGTGTCACGAAAGAAGTAGCATGACAAAAGATAACCCAGGCTACCTGCGCCTTCTGTTAATTCCTAAAGGACTCGGATCGGATGGAATAGAAAAAAAAAACATATCCGAAAGGTAACATCTGCCGTCAGGACTCACAGCAAAGGCGACTATAAATCACCCGCGCTTATAATGAGAAAATAACTACACGAAACGTGAAAACGTTACAATATCGGCATAAACATGCATATCGTACCTTTTCAACTGCGTTGGAACCCATGTCGTTTTCACCGGGAAATTTTTGAAAGCTCAAAAAGAAACGCTCAAAACCGTCGCTCACAGCGAAATTTGTGCACAATAGTCGGACAGCTCTGCAACCGATGATTTTGGGTTCGGTTTGATCGGATTAGGCGTTGTGATGGTCACCTCTGGCATGTCAATGGGGATTATCACTTTCGGTAATAGCTAATCCCACGTGAAGTTTCGCACAGGATATGATAGATTAGCGGTGAACGCACCGAATGGTCTGAAGTGGTTTGGATGGACCGTTCATTGGTTTTGGAGACTTGTTTTTGACGTTGTTTGTTGTGAAACTATCATGCAATCTTCGAGTTGAAAACATAAAAGTTTTGGTTAAAATCGACTAAATTTGTGTTTATTTTACTATGATTGGTTAATGTTCTCCGCATTTTTTTAACTACACAAACCCGCTGTGATCTTACGCAAAGCCTTGCGGGCTATCATTTAGCTTATGCTCGGTATTGTAGGTAAAGGTGTCGTGAGAAGTTACCTCCAGGAATCGTTCCTTTGAAACATACCTTTTGAATGCAGGAACACAAAAAAACTTTTTCTGCGTAGCGAAAGGTTGATCCGGGACGCTTTCAAGTTGCACTACTCCGTATTTGAAGTGTTTCCCTGAGAAGGGATCGTACAATGAATCGTGCATCTAAAGAAAAAAAAAGTCATTGTCAGTGAGCACTCAATAATGTAAGCAGTGCAATAGCGTACGTGCTTTGAACTTTACTGTGTACTAAAGTTGGAAGATTGTATGAGGAATACATTTCGAAATTGCTAGTAACATTGCTATATATATATATATATATAATAAATAAATTTGACCGAGTTTTCATCACACGTTTGATTACAGAGGAAAACTTTTATAGAGATCAATACTAGTAGAAAATGATGAATATCTGTCCGTGAAAAACAATAGCAAAATAAAAATGAGAAAAAAACGAACCAAGGAAATGAAATTGTTTTGGTTCAAATGAAAGTCTCGTAATCCTCTCGCCGAATCATTCAATCATTCGGATTTTCATTTAGGTATGTACACACTCCCTGCTATGCCACTCGCGCTCTCTCTCTGTTCTCACCTTGTGGGCGACGTTTTTTGAGGGTTGATTAATGAATCGTGCCGCCGAGGTACCACGTGGCTCAAATGAAACAACTGAATGAAGCGCCGCGGTGTGGTTTCAATTTCCATCCATTCAAATCACTTAGAAACAGAAGTTTTGCGCCATGCCATACTGCGCGGGGGGGCAACTGAGAATGATTTCTTTGCCGGAGAAAATGTCCAGCTGCGATTTTGAGTTTCATTTCACAACATCGTCCTTTTGGTCGCGCAGGTTACTTATTGTTGGCGGCTTTATCTTATCTTCCAAATAAATCCCTATTCATCTTGGCACTGTGCATGTTTCCATATTTACATGTACATGCGTTTTATATAATCTTATTTATGATGTTGCATCATTAGTCGTGAAAACACACCCGACACAAACACAAAAAAACGAAACGTTCAAAGCATTTGTTAAATGTGATATAAACAGAACTTGTATGTTTTGTTTATATTTTTTTTCTCTAGGTAATGGATTTTCATTAAGTGCTTCAGTAGCTTTTTGCAATGCAATAGCTTGAAGTGAGAGTTTAGTTTATGCTTTATTTTTATTTTATCTTGGCTAACCAAAATTCCAAATTGCAAGTTTTATCCACACTCATTTCTTTTAGATACACATTCAACTTCCTGATTATAGTACAACATGAAATGTAAATGTCTAAACTGTGCAACTAAACGCAAGCCAGGTTTGGTTAAATATAAACACAATAAAAGTTGAATATACAAAGAAAAAAAAGTTCTTTCAAGCAGATGCAAAAGTATTTATGAAGTTACTCCTGTACTACGAAACTTCTTCGAGAGCTATCGCAACAATATACCAGACAAAACTGAGTCGAAAGTTAACTTCAGAGCTCTAGGATTATAGTTCTTACTTAGTTTTACTGGCCTGAATCATTTGGGACACGTTAACGGAGCGCAATGTCTGCGGGGAACTATAAATGAAGTTAGAGCAGATAGAAACAACAAGTTCTGCCTAAAGTGGGCTTAGCTTGACTTCAGATAGCAAACGTTTGATTCGTTAATGCCTGCGCTATGGACAAAAGTGTGACTTACAGGAATACATCGGTGCAGTACATTGGTGAAAATGTGATGAAGATGGCGATAGACTTACAAATGGAGATGCATAACAAAACAACATACGAAATGAGAAAATATGACCAAAACAAATGTCTGAGAAAACATTCAATTCAGTACGGGAATATCTAATTTGCAATGGCTAAGTGTTCGGAAATGGAACGCTCGAAAGGGACAGTTGTTTGCCCGACCGGTATCGCAAGCAGCCCAATCAATTATTCACTTGGACCTAATCATTTACAAACAACATCAGATCACAACACGCCCCACGCAAGGGGCCATTTGAAAAGCTTCCAGTTTGCTTTCCTTTCCGATAATGACTGAACCGAAAGAAAATGGCTGATTAAAAAATTGAGTGGGATGCTTACGAGAAAATGCATTCCTCGTGCCATTTTACGTTTTACTGATTGCGCTCGAAATTATATTATACTCATGGAAATGGTGGATTTTTAAATGTTTATTCATCTTCGCAAATTACCACCGTTTACCTTTTTCGAGCTATGTTTTAATGCCATTCTTTTGATCTTTTAGTTTTCGTCCTTTTGGTGATTTGTGAGCTCCGTTTGTGGAGGTTCTCCCGATGGAGGAGTGAAATATTGGCCAACACATTCTGACACATTCTGTTTCTATCCGTTTCAAAAACATCTGCAACCAGTACGATGGTGATTTATATAACAATATCAATAGCCGATCCCGAATGGCTCTATTCGTCCGGGAGGGGGTGGTGTTTGAGTTTTCTTATGTGGGTATTTCCCACATGTGTTTTGTCCGTGCCGGAAGGGTATCTGTGGAACTTTTTCAGGTACGCACACATATGCGTCAGCCACAGTTGGTCACTTGTGATGAAAATCACGTTTATCACCTCCCGGTTTCGGGCAGCAGTGCCCACGAGTTTGCTCCAACTCCATCCGCCACCGATGTGTAGGATTTGTGTCCTACTGTTTTATCATGTTGCCTTGTTGTAGGCGGTTGGAACGGGCTGCACGGGATCTTTAGGCAATGTGAAGACGTTCCGTCACAAACGGCGTGCCCTTTCCGGGCGCAGCTGCTGCACGCTAGCTGGCTGGCTGGCTGGAAATCAATTTATTTCGTTTCGAAGTAGGAAATATTGGCAATTGGTCGGTTATAGCTCGGGGTGCGGGTTTGTTTCTGATTTTTCGTTTGATTTAGATTAGCAACGTAATTGCTATAAATAAGGTCCCAGGTTTCATGCGTGTGGACTGAAACTGGGGACGTGCCTTCCCCGGAGCATCGGCATTTGGCGGCAAAGGGACGACCGTGATGGATCCGAAGGAACTGTTTAGTTTTATGGTTTTGGGACGCAGAAAGGTTGCTGCCGATCGAACGGGGCTCGAAGCAGTTGCAGAGCAGAGTTTTGTTTAACTTGGTTGTTCCACCGGGCCCGAATCAAAGGGCTGCGGGTTGTGTTCCATATGCACCGAATGATTGAACTCTCTCTCTCGCCTTCATTTCGGTGGTGTGAGGATATGCTCGAGAAATAAAAAGAACAAAGACGGCGTTCGATTGAAGGTTTAAAGATAGCTACCCAATACAAAACTTTTCCTTGTGTTATCCGAGGTACAGTGTTTTATTTCTGTTTCTTTATGCATCCAGTAGTTGATTAGGCCGGTTTTCGGTACAAAAAACTAAAAACCGATTCGATTGAATCTTTAAGGGGGGATGCTCTCGGATCTCTCGATGGTGAGGATGAGAAATGTTTTGTTTTCATTCAAATGAAATCATGCGCGAACGCTCGAAAACATCGAGCGCTCAATTTGAACAATGCCGATCGTTAATTGCAACTACACATGTAATGCTTGGCATGTGGCACCCTCGTCTAAGAGACCCCCGAGGAAACGAAAATCCCTTCGCTGCGTGCGACGCAGGGCAGGTTTGGTCAATTGCTCCGAACAGTGTCAGAACTTTCACCCCGACATTAATTTCCCTCGGTAAGCAGGGACGAAGGCGCATCAGTCAAATGGTACATGAAAAGCTGGAAGCCAAAAAAAACGGTGTCCCTGCCTCCGAAGGGATCGAATGGAACTGCTGAAGGGTCTGGCGATTTATTGGGTAAAAAACATTTAAAAATAAATATTGTCATTATTTTTAATATCCGCTTCCCGGTGCAGCAGCGAGCACGGAGCGCCAACATGGCCGCTTGTGGCGGGGTTGTCGCAACGGGGCGCATAATAACAAACGTCTCGGCGTCGAGCGGAACAAGCGGAACGGCGAAAGGATGGTGACAACGGCGCAGATCCACGCGTCACCGTTAATGGTGGCGCGTTCCGCAGGGGACGCTTGGCCGGGAGATGGATATACGCAGTTGCAGCGATGATCCCGATGGAGGAATCGCTCCTTCCTGTAGCAGGCAACCAAGTCGGCGGCCCGGGGACGACGACTTTACGGTCCCGTGCCACCCCGGTGACGCTAAGATCCGGAGGGCATTGCGCTTCATCTGCCCGTCATGCTTTACCTAAATCTTTGACACTGTGGCAAACGGCTGGAACCGGGTGTAGTTTCATAAGGGTGGTTCACGGAGCAGTTGCCACTAGTTTTATTATTGTCATGTACGCGTGGCTGCTGTTAGATAGCGTTCTCCTTAAAAGGGGTTCGCTTGGTAAAGTGATGAAAAAATACGACAATTTGCATCGGACGTTGTGGAAGGTGCAATTGCGTAAAATTGTCAAAGCCAACATTTCAAAACGATTTACGATTCACGAGTTTCATATTAGTTTGATAAGGCTTTTTTGTAATAATTACCGTAAACAAACACTTTCAATAACCATCGCTAGCTTCTTGCGCGCTGAAACGATAGGCCCCCGCACGCTCAACACGCTGGCCCCATTGGTGGCCATTGTAAATGGAAACCAGGTGTCCTTCGGGCGATGTAAAATAAAGAAACCATCACAACATAATGAGAAGCATGACACAAAAAAGCAAACAAAAAGAATGCCCAGGCTCACAGTATCATTTAAGCGAAAAGAAAACCACCGCAGCGAAAGGAAAACTGGAACAAAACACTTTCATCGCCACGGGACATGTGTCCACCTACGGTGCCGCACTGTGCTGTATGAAGAACTTTACGAAATTTTAGGATTTGTTGGATGAATAACAACGGCATAGGCCGTTTTGCAGAAGCGAGCGATCCTGGGGAGTTTTTTTTCGTTTTCTCTCCTGTGAAAAGAAACAATCCACTTGAAACAACGCAGGAGAATATACAAAAATCAGCCACTTGCCTATCTCCCGGAGCGACATCCCACAGCGGGCAGCTAGCGAGAGGAAGGCACCTTCGGCTGATGGGTTCATGGTCGAAGTTTGGGACCGAGTTTGGCTCGTTGATTTTTGTTTTGCCTTCGGAAGGATACGGTCCGTATCGCATTGTGCGCGTGTGTTTGTGTGTGATGTTGTTCTTTTTCGCACAAAGTCCAAACATTCTGCTCATTGTTAAGGGTAACACAGTATTTATGTGCAATCCCTAGGCAATCATAAGCGATTTTGTGTGAAATTTTGACATAAGCGTGTAACATGATCTCCCCAGAGATACGTGATAGTATCATGAAACGGTTGGTTAGATGTACCGTGCGGCCGCCTCGAGATGGCTCCAAGCTATCGTTTCAAAGAAATCCCTGAATGGAATTGGTGGCAGGCACAGCATCCCTGCACCGTATTTGGCAGGAATGAAATATCACGGGCCGGGTGGTGTGGGAAGGATCACTTACATATACATCGGGTCCACATTTTTCGTCATCAATCTTAGCATACATGTGTAATTTTGAGTGAAAGATAGTGGTATCAGTGTGCAGTGGCAGTAATGAAGGTTTTGATTTTGTTAATTATTACACTATTCATAACGTTGGTATATCACATACATCTCTCCGTGTTAATATATGGTATATTCCAAATCCCTTCCTCTATTGGCACCTAACACAATTATAAGAGTTGTTCAAATTCATGAATCTTACTGTTGTTCTTATATAAAGGCTCTGTCCTACCGATAGCTTTTTGCTGATTACATTTTACCAAATTATGTTTTAATTTTTGTTGGAATGTGTCACGCACATTTTTGGCAGATTTAGTGCTTTTCACGTTGACACGATCTCTTCACATGAAGAATTTCTGAGAAGCTTCCTCTTCATCAGAGAACATTATAAGAGTTTGAGAAATTAGCAAACCCAAATACCATGTTATCAAATTAGACACGGATTGATGAAAAAATCATCATTTATATATATATTTGATAGCAAATTTTTGATTATTTCCTTCAAAATAGGCTCGTTTTGAAGCAAATGAAGCGTGCCAACACTTGGCCACGTTTTCCATACACTTTATATAAGCTTCGGTTAGGATGACCATTAGGTCTTTTGCGATTTTTGCTTTATCATTTCAATAGACTCATGACGCGGTACACGAAGTGGGTACTTTAGTTTGAGAATCAGAAAAAAAAATACAAGGAGTCAAATCTAGGGAATACTTGAAGGCTTTCGTAAGGTTTTTTGTTAAAAAAAATCGAAGTAGTCGAAATGTAAAAAAAAGAGTTAGTAAGCCTCTGGACGGACATAAATGTATCAAAAATAAGAGGATATGTTCTAAACTCGAATAAAGAAGAAGAAACAGAAGAAAGCAAAAATAAAATTACCGATTTGATGCATCTGAATATTTGTGAAGCCAATCGTAATCGCGATATTCATAGCACAGAACCCAACTTAAACACGATTACATGTGTGTTTTGGATTTATGTGATTTGGTTCCTCATAAAAAAAGAAGATTTCGAGTTAAGATTTGAATTTGATAACTTAATTTTTTAATCAATTTACTATTGTTTCATATTTTCATAAACAAATTGATTGCATAAAGATGAATCCTGATAATAACTTAAATTTGGTGAATTTACAACACCAATCATAGATTTAAAAAGGTTACGCTTCCGTTGTGTTATGAGATGATAAATCGGCATTACTTTGAATTAATCATCATTGCTACTTGAATGAACAACCATGAACGACCACAACAATATATTTAAATAGCATTCAGATATTTCAGAGTCAGGGTTTTGCTTTGTGTTTACCTCAGAAGTTTTCTGAAAAGATTAACAATATTAAAACCATTTAAATGCTGTAACTCCACTGTAACGACTGAGCAATGCTGATGAACGATTTGCAGAGCCGAACACGTTCGCTACAACTTCCGCTTTCTATTTACGATCGCAGCACGAGCCAGATTTTCCCAGGATTGCATAACGCCGATTCTAGACGCGGGGTAGGCTCGAAGCGTTCAATAATTGGCACCCTCGATTACTCGATTTTCGTCATATGGCTGTCGAGCGTGGCTGCAGATGTGACACTGTTTAACTTGCAACTTGGCAGCAGTGATGGCAGCATGAAGAAGAGAAAGAAGAAACAAGCAAAAAAAGAGGGAACGTAATTACAAGGTCGTCCCACAGGCGCCGATGGCTGGGAAATCGAATAGGAATTGAATTACTCTCCCATTGCCACCTTCATCATGTTCCTCCAGGGATTATCGTGCGTGCGCACGACAAACACGCTACCGTGGACGCGTTTACGCGAAACGAGATTAGAATTTCGTAGGGGTGAGGGGCCCACTGCCAGCAACAGCTGAAGCGCTGCTCGAGAAAGCTGTCGAGAGTATTGTTTGATTTTTAATGGCCACTACAGATGAGTGGCTATTGTTTCGGGTTGATTAATGATCGGACTTGCGGGAAATAATTTATGGAAACATCTTATGTTATTATTAGCGCGTTTCGAATTTAAACTGTTTTGCATTTATGTTCGTCTGCTTGGCTGCGCGGGCAAATAAACGCTTTTGAAGCGGCTGTGGTTTTCATTCTATCCAAACAGCATTAATGGTTCCTCTCACAGCGTAATTGGTATTTTTGTTCTGCTGTATTTACAGGTCTGAGTTTGTGAAAGACACAAATTGATAATTGATTGTAATCAGCTACTGACGTGCGTTTGATAGTTTTATATATTTCAGGTCAAACTGTATGACATAACACTAAAACATCAAGTCGTTATATTATGTTTATCTTGCATGTTTTCGAACAGTTGCCAACAGTAACAACCATTTGCGCCGTACCCCGTTCGGCTGGCTTTATTTCCGGCCAATGCCACAAGTCACGAACTTAAGCCTTCTCCCGACGACAGACGCGCCCGTGTGTACACCGTCTTCGGCACTCGAACCGAGGCGTCACTTTTATTACGCACACGCTTCCTCCTTCGACAAGCCGAGTCCATTAAGGCATGGCTCAAAATCGTTTTTGAAATGACTGTTTGTTCGTGGGTCTGCTGCTTGTATTCTAATGAGACTCATCTTAACGTGCCAACGTGTCGTACACGTTCAAGTGGTTGCTACGTACCCTGCACTACCTTCGCGCAAGTTTGACGTAACAGCACCGAGTGCCGGGCCGCCGGCAGGAAGAAGCGAAGGAGCAGCTAAATTCAGCCGGAGGGATAAAATAGTGAAGAAAAGGACCGCAACCATATTTAAACACGCCGCGTGAAGACCTAAGCTTAGCCGATTGAGGACTCGTGTAAATATAGCATGTTCCGCTTCTCGTAACTGCTGCGGCCTGTTCAGACGCCAGACCGGCCGCCCCGGTCTCCCGGTCTCCCTGCCGCGATCCGACCGCGCGCGCTGTCAGCTGTTTGTAATAGCGAGTCGAGATTTCGGGGGTTTTTCAACGGCGCGGCACTTCTTCAATGGAAATGTCCAAGAGTCCCTGCTGCCACAAAACGCTCACTTTCCTCCCTCCCGGTGCAGTGGGATATAATGAAAGTGTCACCAAGGGGGGCAAAAACTAACCTTTTACTAAATCCCGCACACGTCCTGGGCATTTATAGCACCAGCTCACGAGTTTCCGTCGGGTGCATGGTGCACATAATTTATGTAAAATATATATTGCTACTTAGGCAAGCATTCGTTTTCGTTTCCCGATTATAAACACCGCACATGGTACCATGGGACTGGAAGGCAATTTCTGAAGGCGAATACGTTCTTGGTAGTTCCCGCTGATGGCGTAGTTGTTTTCGTGCAAGACTTTTGTTTACAATGTGTGTAGTAAGGGTGAAAGCATGGCTGCTATGTTGTTAAGTTATATGCTGTTTTGAAATATCCACAAATTTTAACACCGGCAGAGCATTCGAGAAGCATTCAGAACGCCGTGCAAGTGTACGAATTATATTAAATTCGACAGTTTCACAGTCAGCTCTACCACTGGTGCCAGCTGGCAATGTTTGACCCAGTGGCACTGTAACTGTCACGCTAGATTTTATCAGTCACTTCCCGGGGGCCGATCTTCCCGTGATGTACGACTTCAAACGGCAGGTCCGACATGATGAAGCCGCTCATGAAAGCTTCGCACATTTATCCTCCGTTAAGGGCTCTAAAGAGCTTATTGATTTCAAGAAAAGGAACATAAATTAACGAGCTAAATAACTTAATCTCTCCCAGTGTGCCCGGGTCCGTGATCCAGCGGCGACTCGCGACTCGGTGTTGAGTGAAAGCGAAGCGTCAATAGGACGCTGCTGCTGCTGCTGCTGCCGCTGTTAATGCAGCTCAGGCGAACGCAAAACAAAAACACTCTGAACAAATGGAAGAAGATGCTTATGTCAACATAAACATGGCATAATTTTTACTGTCAAACGGTTGACAAGGAGTCGAAAAACGGAGTATCTCGTTCGTTTGAAATTGATGGCTCGATCTATGGCCTAGGAGATTTGAAGTGGTTTAGCGGCATGTTTTCTAGGCTGACACTTGGCAAAGAAACAGCGCTCGGGTGCTGCTACCAGCGCGGGCACATTGCGATGTTGTGGGGATATTTTTTGAAAACATTGAAAGATTTAACGGAAAAAATATCTAGAGCGTTCTTTCCTTAAGCAAGAGAAACGAAACAATCTAGCGACCCAACTTCAGAAGGTGCACGCATAAGGTTTAAGGAATTCAACTTTTCGTGGGTTTGTTTTCAACACATTAGATAAATTATAAATACTGAGGGCTGAATATGTGGTAGTTCAACATTGAAAGAAGCACAACATACGCACATATTTCTAATGGTGATAAAAAACCCCCCGAACGGTTACGAAATGAGAGTTAACAACCATAATTGTCGGAAGGAAATTCGATCATCAACAGCTAGGAACGTGCCAGAAAAGTGTCTAATGAGCTGCAGTAAGACCGAATTCATTAGCACTAATGCATGTGTAATGATTCACACGCGTGTATTAGTCCTAACAGCTGGACGAGCTTCCTAATGGGAAGTATAACCAAAATTGAATACTGTTGCTGATAAAGGCCTCTCGGATGCCGATGAGGACCGATCTCTCGCTTTTTTTTCTCTCGCTTCACACCGTCCAACCGGCGGACGGACAATAATCTTCGGTCGTAAAACCGAACAACCGGCCAGCATTACCAGAATTCTAATTCCTACGCCACGGTGCTGAAGGACAACCGGGCACTAGAGCCAGAATGCCCCTCGAGGATCTTCCCGACCGAGAACAACGGAAACGTATAAAAAAGAGAATCCAATGAAAATCCTGGTAAGCGTGCATGGTTCCGTGCCAGTTGGCTCTGGAGGAGAATGGGTACAATAAAAAAAGTCTGAAGTACGCCGACAAAGGACTTCGGCCAGTGGGAGGCAGCATCTCACGAGCGCGTTCGCACTTTTCACCGAAAAATTTTTATGACCAGCTCTTGGGTTTGTTTTTGCTTTTGCACCATTTCGGTGAGACCTTAAGAGAATTTTTCTACCTGCTTCGATAGACATGTCTATGCTGCTGGTTGTCTAAGCGCGTCATGTAGCAGTGATTTGTATCATGTGCTGGGAACATAACGTTGGAGGATTTATCAAACTGCACTTGAAGCTTCCGTAATAGTAGTATAAAGATGTGAAATCTTCCCAGCATATTGCACAGATAGCGAATTAATCACAACACTTACGGAACGGCGTGGCCCGGTGGTTTGGTGGTAGAAGAGGCCAATTTTCACACGTCAGGACCGGTACCAAAATCCCATCTGGACTTATGGTGTGGTATGCAAATAAGTGTAGTGAATCGTTTACGACGGCAAGCATGACCTCTTAGGTCGTAACGACAGAGAAGAAGAAGATATATAGAAGAAAAATAAACAAAAGTTTGAACAATAGTAAAAAGCGTTTCATGTACCTTTCTGCGATAAGCGTGCGTAATATTCTTAAAAATAAAAATCGAACGCTTTCTTGGATACCATAGAGCTTAAAAAAAAATAAACAGTTGTTCTTTAATTTTGGTTACAAGTAATTATGAATCGCTACATTATTGAAGTAATACAAAACATTACAAAATGAGAAAGAAAACCTAAAAATCCTGATGAAAAATGAAAGATGTAAGCTGTGACTTTTCGATTGTTTCAATTGATACAAAGTAAAAAGTGCTATATTCTAAACCGCGAGTTTATGACTGTTTTTAATATATTATTGTAACAACATTATTGTAATATATTATTGTGTTGTCATAGACAACAACTCTTCATAAAACGTTAATGGCAACGGTGTCATTCGACAGTTATGAAATTTTTTGCTTCGAGAACTCCAAAAACGAGAAGAGCTACCGACAAACGGTTTTTGCACAAAGCCTTACATTTTTGCAAAGTATGTGACGTGTATGTGAACTTGCCTTTCTCTGTTTCGTTTCCAGACTCCCTTCCTTAAAAACACATTATCACTTGAAAAACTTGAAAATAAAATTAAAAAAAAAACTGTTATAGTCTGAATTTCGTGTATCACCATACATAAGCAGTGGTCCAGAACACTTAAAACAAAGTTAGTGTTATCTGCTCAAAATTTTCGAATTTCCATCACATTAAAACTCGAAAATATAAAGGAGAGCATTAACATTGGAAAATTTATGGTTTTTGCTCATAATTTGTGACACTCACCAGTGTCTTCGCCTATGTTTTGTTTATTGTGCATAGTGTTAATTCTTCTATATAAATGTTTATATACAACTACAATGAGGTTCTACAATGTTGATATCGATAGCGACGCCGAACGACACGTAGTCATATATAGTATAGGCATTGTTAAAAGTTAAAAAAAAGTTTGAACATGCAGTATATCACAGAGTTTGTCAAAATTTTAGCTTTCGAATGTAGCGAAATACATAATAAATAAACCTGTAAACATTCGTAAGCGACGTGTTGAATGTGTAATAATGGGCAGTATCATCTTCCCAGCAGTATCATCTACCTATTTTGATTGCTTGAAAAGACTTTGATAATCATGATTTTTATCCGACGACCCTGCGTCTCCACGATCGGTATACTCACATGACTTTCGCTCAAATTGGTTTTGATGTCGAATGCCGTTTGAAATGGTCGGTTGCCGTGTGCGTGCTCCTGTCGCCTGGCATCATTTCACGGGGTTCATCAACGAAAATGTTGTCCCCGACGGGTTGGACGTACATGCCACGCCAAAACAAAGCACCACGGCGGAAGGGGTACTCGCATAATAAAACATATTTTAATCCGTTTTAAACCGATTTTGTGGTATTATGTGTTATTATGACGATACCGTCACCATGTCGACAGCATTGCCGGTGATGCTGCCGGTGGTAGTATGTTGACGATACTGATGAGCACCACCACGACGGGCTTTATGATGATTATGATAAGGCTCCCCGGGAGTGCGGAGGGCTGCGCGTGCAAGAATATACGCAATCTCCATGCGCCCGGTGGAGGGGGAGCAGCGTCCATGCGTCCGATGGGCTGGAGTGAGAGATTAAATATGAGGGATAAAAAAGTGAGGTTATGGTCGAAGGTTCCGAAAGGATGAACCGATAGCGGGTTGTCAGTAGGAAAAAACAAATTACACCGATACGCAAGGATACGCGTGGCTGTTTCCAGTGAGATAATAATGGACCCCGTACCCAGGAGACGTTTTGCCTTCCAACGATCAGTGGGGTGTTGCTGCTTATCGTCGGTAGAAGCTAGGAACCGGCCTTGGGGGTAGAACGTGGGCGTGTGTGTGTCGTTTCAATTAAAGTTACGGTCATTAGGATTAATTCGATTATGTAGGAGGATTAGAAATGCGTAAAAAGTGTCCTCAAGTCTGGCTCGTGGCGTAGATAGTTTTAGTTTATGTGCAGGTTAGTGCTTGTATCGAACAGTTGCGTGAAACTCCCTGTTGCTGCATGTTGGCGTTGAGTGTTTTGTGTTCTGTCGTAAGTACATGCTTGGGAAAGATTTTCAAATCAATTTCGATATATAATAAATATTATTTTATAAACGAGATGCAATATCGTTACTTCTGGTTCGTAGTGACTTAAGAAAAGTTAATATAATAGCTGGTTAATAGTACGAATTGTCTACTACGCCTACTAAATACCAAATGCCGAATATAAATCCCATTCCATCACAGATTTTTCTCCAGTTTTGTACAACATTTATTATTTGTCTAGACTTCTACTCAAAATAATACAATCATCATGTGTGCTGCAGTGACTCACGTATGTGAAACCACACCGTCGATACGGGATTAAATGGAAGGGCGAGTATTTATTACCGGCATTTACACGCTTTGTTTACGTTTTCAAGCGATCACTCATCGCCCGGCCCGGCGCTCAATGAAAAAGAGTGCACTCATTTCCCTGGGTTTTCCTTCCACGCGATGCGTGATGCTCCCGGAAAAGTGCTGCGTCGTAGCGAAAGGAAACTCACGTCAACCGTAGTTTATGTGCGCCCTTGTTCTTGCCGGCTCTTTCGCGCCGGTCCATGCCGGAGAGTGTGCCCGACACCGACAGCGGAGCCAACGGAACAGCTGTTCGGAGATGCAGGGTTTGATAGCTCTGGAATGAAATTAGATGTGCCTCGTGGTTGTTTTATAACATCTCGTCAGGTTAGCTCAATTAGTTTCCTTTTGAAGGATGAAAAGTTTGAATTTTTATAACACTTTTGTCTTATGGGTTATTAGAAGGCATAGTAATTTATTTTATGATATCGTCAAAAATTGTTGAATGTAAAATGAAAACAAAAATCACAAAAATAGTAACCAAATTTAATAACCATTTTTTCAAGAGTAGTTTAAATATTGAAATCATAATACTATAGTAAACGCATTTGATTCGTTACACAAGTTCTTGTATGTTTATCGTATTAAAAACAACATAAAAATACTATTAAGTACACAACATAAATGACAAGGATTCACCAAAGCACTATTAACATAACTGAGAGTAAAAAACTAACTGATACAATGAGGTATAGGGAAACAAGCATAGAATCATGAATTGCGCCGGATGGAAACCCTGGATGCCGCACGAGTGCAGCTGGGGCCTCGGCTGTGAGCTGTACGTTCGGGTGTCGAGTGCGCTCGGGTACGAATCGAGGGAAACGGTGAGCAGCATCAGCAGTTGTGCGTCAGTCCCAATTCGTCTCTCGGAAAGCTGGCAGTCTTGGCAGTCCCGGTGTCCGCGCTAAAATGTGTGACAGTTTCGATGGCTCTACGCTTGGTTTGCGGCCGTAGCTAGTGTTTCGTGAGTTTCGATAGGATTAAACGGCAGCCTAAACTAGTGCTAGTGTCCTAGAATAACATATCCTTAAATGCCAATCAACAGCGTCAGACCGTGAAAATGAAAACATAGCCCAAGCGCAGTGGGCAGGGCACCCTTCCTGCCGCCAGCCCAAACGTAATGCGGCGATTCGCGATATTGTAGGATGCATCGTTGCGTGTTAGTGGTCGTTTTGTGCTGACTGTGGGTATACCACCGGAAGTATATAATAGTGATGTAATTTCCAATCAAATTGCATTTCGCTTAAGCCAGCTGTGTAGCCAGCGATGCCGACTCGGTGCCGCTGTGCACAAATCGATAGTGGAATATTGAAATAAATCTGTCTTCATGGCTAGGCTGGTGTCACATCAATAAATGAAGGATTATAACGAATGGAAAAAACGTGAAAGAATGTGAATAGTGGTTTAAAAAAGAGATATAATACTATGAAACATGCAAATGAAAGTGTTAAGCATGCTAAACATTTTATATGTAACGTTGATGTCGATGAACGTGCTTTAAGTTAACGAAATAGTTCTATAAAAACCATAAGAACCAATGAATGTGATTTACCGTACTCTAGAAAAGGTGAATTTGTTTCAAGGAAAAGCAAAATCATTACGCGTTGCGCGAGTGTTGCTTAGGTGGAATATTTTTTCGATAAGAAAATAATTTGATTGTTGCCAAGGAAACAACAAAAGCAGGCGAACGCAAAAGGATTATCCGTCTTCTTCATTGGCGGGAAAGGTTTCCGGAGATATACGATGCACCCAACCACCCCACGCGCTCTAAAGTCGCGATGAACTACTACGGTAAGCATGTGGAAAAGAGTTTATGCGGGAGTCGATAGAAGTGCTTTCAGCTTATATTTGGTATGTACGAGTACGGGACCAATCCACGCAAGGATTCGCGGCGTGTTGCGCGGGGAAGAGAGAGAAAAAAAACGCCAACGAAGTACAGTTGATCACTGGAACATCTCTGTATCCCTTTCCGGGTTGGGCTGTTTCGTACTGCATGTAACGGGAAGGTATGATCAGCAGCAGCAGCAGCAGCAGCATGTGGAGGGCTTTCCGCGTTAGGAGCGAGCGATTGGGAGCGAAAAGCTTTTCCCTACGGAAGGATTATGAACAAATTTTTCAGGATTATAAGGTGATTATTTGGAGATTTTTCTTCGTTCGGTTAGCGGATCGTATCTGGCATGTTCCTCGCTTTCTTTGTGCTTTTTTAAGGGTTGTGAACATTTACTGTGCACGAAGTAGCTCGATACCAGAATGGTGCGGAAGGTCGTCATGATTTTACACGATATTTTTATGGTTTAGTGATTGAAAGCAATAAATTCACGAAATAAGCTGTTCTCGAGGTAGGATAAGAACCTTTTCAAAATTGTTCGTGCACACTCATATGTTATGAAACGATTCCTTATTGTGAATAACAAGGTCCAGCATGCTTGCATACATGCAAAATAAGTCAACTTCAATCACCACATACACACACGAAGAAAGTTTCTGTTTACAAAGCAACTTGATGCAACAGGACCCGGCAGCAGTATTAATGGCGACATTAATAAAATATTGTCATTGTAACCGTTCTTGATTGACGGATGGAGACAACACCGTGCCGGGAGAAAGAAATGAAGAGTGATAGTGTCAGGAACGAAAGCAAAACAACGCTGGATCCCTGACGCAATGGAAGCATCGGACGGAGCGAGAGCGCAAAGAAGAGCCGAACCGAGACCTGAACTCTTCTTAATTTTTAGCGGGCTCTTTGATGTCTATCTCGATGGCTTATTGCCCCGGTCTGGTGTTACAACTTCCGACGAAATTTCATGGGCTTCATGGGCGTTTTATTATTAAAATATTCAAGGTTCTGTTTTCTTCGGGTACTTTGAGAGTATACCAAAGAAAAGATTGTGTTTTTTTTTGGTTTTGTTATGCTGCTGCTGCTGCTCGGTTCAGGGTAGTTTTGTGTTGAGATCAGAGCAACGAGCAACGAAAGAGCGTGTTCTGTAAGCGACAACTAAAAATAAAATGTTTTTTCAGATATTTTTTAAGCTTACAATAAAGGTCAAAAGTATAGCAGTTAGCGTGCAGTAGTTTTACATAGCATTCAAACTGGTGCTAACGACAGTGCGACGCTGTTATCAAGCAGATCTTTGTTGCGTAGTGGAATTTAAAGAAAATATATTTATAGTACGTGCATGTGTACACAGACAAACAAGACGAGGAAAGGAAATCATAAATAAGACTTAAAGTTTCTATTCCTGTTTCCCGTGCTCGCTCTTTGCTCATATTGAAAGAGATAGACATATTTCTATCGCTTATGGATAGCGATGGTTATTTAAATCTTAGATCACACCATGGAGGAAGGAACGTTTGATAATGGTTTGAAAGTTTCTGGTAATAAACTATTCCTCTATAGATACGGATGGAAAAGGGTGCATTTTTACAAATATTTTGGGTGGAGTCAATGGAGTATACGAAAGTGGTTTTAATCTCCTCTGATTTATGTTTACCATCAGCACTACAATACACCGACGAGCTCTGTGCGGTTTTATGGGTACAAAATAATAACTTACTAGAAGTATGTTGAATATATTCAATAACTCAAATCGGTTCGTCTGAAATGATGCTATAAAGAAGTAGAATAACCGGCATCTACACTGTAGGACAGAGAAGACCCTAAGAATCGTCACACATAAACGAAACACAGCACGGAGATGAGCAACACTTGATTGAATCTGATGATAAGCAGTGCCGTCGCGGGTAGCTGCTTTAGCTATTCTTTTCTAATTATTCAACATCATTCTCCTGAGCTTCATTCTTAAATGCTCACAGATAGGGCAAAAAAACGCTGCCTCGCACGATTAGCGACCGCTCGGGCAAATATTGACGCGCAAGCTGTGCCCGCCATACTGATGGCTTAAGCAGCCAAAGGGGGGCAATGCAATTATTAGCCCCCCTGAAAACGGTACAGCACATGGTCGCGAATGATGAGATTTGCGGTAACCGCAGCAAAACACGCTGCTGGCCTCCTATAACCGCGAAAGTTAAACAACAGACAGCGCCACGGTGAATAATGTGCGAGGCGTTTCGGTGGAAGCAGGGTGGATTGGTGGTAAATTTTCTGGAAAAAGGGCCTCCTCCTCGCCAGAGGATGGCAATGGCTTGGGCTTAGTGGCCGATTCTAGCTAAACACAACGCAGCCCGAACTGGTTGCTGCAGGGTGTACCATTAGAATACTTGTTCGGAGTTTGAGCTTTGCACGAAAAGTGTTGATAGGAGACGTAGAAGAGAATTTTTGCCAGCGGCCTCTGCTTGATTATATCTTGTATTGGGGTTGGAAGTTGATTAGTGGTGGATGTTTGCAACATATTAAACAGTACAGTGGTTCACTGACTCGCAACTTGATGAATCTGTAAACGATCTGGTATGTTGATAATTCGATACTGCAGCCCGAAGCCATTCGGTGTTCTTCGGGAGTGAGAGGAATGTGGATATTTACAAAGTGTTAGCAGCTTGATTAGCTGCTTCGAACAGTTCCTTGTTTCGCGTGCAATATTCAAGCACACAGCTACCAAACATCATGAAGTGGTAAACCACTGGAAAAACGACCGATACGTCATCGCACTACATTTTTAAACGATTAAATCTTTCCTTTCGATTTCACTGGCTGGTGGCGGTGAGCGTTCTACAGCTGCATAACGCTCCGGCTTCGGGTTTGTTTTGATTGCTTCTACAGACTTTGCCAATTCGTCAGCGGGTCACCCGAGAGCATTATGTTGTGGCCGGTGCCGGCGCGCTCCGCGGCTAGGTTATCTTGAACAGGCTAAGAAACGTTCCCTGCTGCGAACTGAGCTAACCCACTTGGATTCGCTCTATTCCTCCCTCTCAACAAAAAAAAAACTGCTCGGCTTCCGCTTTGCATCGGTCATTAATCTTATTGCCAGATCAGCAGTAAAAACATATTCTCCCTTATTGATACAATGGATCCGGGGGACCGGGAATTATTGTGGGAAAGGTCGCACACGCTTGTTCCCGGTTTTGCTGCACCATTTTTTCCTCCACGCCGGCTAATCGTTCCGAGCCATTTATACACGTTTTCTTAGCGTCCCGAACAAAACGGGCTGCCATGCACGCGTTTCGTTGCCCGTTGTTTTTCGTTCTCACCACGATGAAGGCGGCGGATTGTTTGCTCTGGGCAGGACTTCGGGTCGGTTCGGCCTACGTACGAATTTGGGAGTGGCTGATTGCGCACCGAAGAAACTGCCAAATAGTTCACAGCTAGAGTTCTGTATACCCGGGCTCTAGGATTGAGTGTGAAGAACGGCACAGGACGCGCTGGTGAAGCGCTTTCAATTTTTGGGACTCGCACAGTCCGCCACAGCTGGGCTGCATGTTTTGTTTTCACATTTCAGTTTCAGGGTTCCCTCCTTACGGGCAAGCCAATCTATCTATCCGGTCAATGGCATTGACGACCAAAAGGAAATGTGATGATAGTACCTTTTTGCGTAAGTGACAAAGAGGAACTGTTGCGAGAACGCAACAGAGCAAAAGGTTGGGCGAGGAAAATCATGCTGGAATCTCATAAATTAGTCATCGAAACCTCGAATGGGCGCGCATAGCGAACGGCATTCGCTCGTAAATTCTTGGTTTCTAGCAGGGTAGAGCCGTAGAGCGTGCGAGATACCATTAATCTCCTCGTCTTGCGTGTGCACACACTTTCGTATCGCTGGGGCAGCATGAAAAGATTTCTTTGATCAGGCGACGGATCTACACCGGCAAGACGCAAAAAGGTGTCATCATTTGACGCGCTTTTTTCTCCTGCTTGGACAGTAGTTTAAAATCTTTCCCGTCTCCGCTGCGCCGGCTGCCGGCTCTCACGGTTTGAATGGCAGCCACCAGCCAGCCAGCCGACCGGCTCCCTTCGTCTGCAAGGACATTTTAAGCAAATAGAACACACAACAACGAAAAAATGTGCTAGGTGCATGAACTGTCTCAGCTGCCACAAGGAAGATGCCAAGTGACCGCATGTGCGCGCGTGTGTGTGGAAGAAAGATCAGTTTTCGCTATAAATAGAAAGAAAGATAGCGGCGCGAGTAATTTAAGCATTCGCCACATCGGGAGACGCACCATTGATGACTAATGCAACGGCGGCTACTAAAACGGCGATGGCCGATGGCACGCGACAAGCGTGCGGAATGGATGTGTGGATGTGAAAAGTGGCGTTTGAAATGAACACACACAGGCCGGGCGGGCCCGGTACGTTCACGCTTCAACGGTAATTTGTAGTACAAACTGGGAACTTTGAATTTTGAGGTGTCTTGCAGAATTACGCGTTTGTACGTTTCGTATGTTAATTACGGGAGAATGCAGCCAAGGGCATGTTTCTCAAGTTGTTTCGTTTCGATCGAATACACGCCACAGGACAGAATGTTGGAAGAAAACGAACGGAACATGCCCAGCCCAACTCGGTGCGATGGCGGGTATGAAATCATTTTCGGGAGTACACACACGGCAAGACCTCCACTGACAGCGCTCAGCGGTCTGATATCATAAATTAAGATCATTGTTTACAGTATTTTTAGATCTTCCACCATCCATAGCCTACTGCACCTTTCACAATGTGGCGGTCGGGCATCACAGCATGCTGCGGCTGGAGCATCGCTTCAGGTCTTGGTGTGTTTGTGTCTGAGTGTTGCGCTTGCATTCGTTTTGGTGGCAGTAGCATGAATGCAGTCGCGCTAATGCTGATAAACGCCGAGAGCAGTATGTCAACTCGCGAGTGCGTTCCACGCCGCCACCAACATTCCGTTGTTATTATCCATATCAACAACACGCGCTGGATTGTCTGTGGCTGTGTGCCAGGAGTGTCGAGCCGTTTGTGCTCAAGTGTTGACGGGAAATGAGTGGAGAAGCTATTGAAAAATCAACCGGTTGGTCCCGGTTGTGTGACTCACTTGCCGGTGAAAGCATACGAAACGTGCGTAGTAGAAGCAGCATGGGACCGCTGGTGTTAGGTGGCTGGAAGCTGCGCCCCTACTACCTAAGGATTCATCTACAGCCCAAGGATCACTCGGAGGGGGTGTGGGAGCACAACAATATCGCTCAGATCGGTCGGTTGTTGTTTGCTGCCTCACCTTATATTCTACCTCCCGCTGCAAATTGCTTCTCCGATGGCTCACCATACCTAGCGCAGTTCAAAGTGCCCGTATACGGTGTTTGTGAGAGATTATTTTTCTCCGAGTTTAGAAAGCAGCTAACACGCACAGAAAAAAATGCGCGGCGGCGGTTTAATAAATCAGCATTAGAGGCACCACGGTGCGACGGTGTAAAGGACGGCGATGAGAAGTGAAATTCATTGAAGAATCCCAACAATGGATCCGGTGTTGTGAGGCGATGAAGATGCCGGATTTCTTCGTATTACACTTTACGGTTTATTGCAGGCACTTTTCGGTGTAACGGCGTGTGAAATGTGAACCCCGTAGTCGGGAAAAAAAATCTTGGTTTGCTGTATCTTGAAGGAGTCTTGTAGTGCAGCATGTTTGTAGCGTCACGGGTGGGGTGTAACTTATCATATACTGATAGTTGATTATTAGTTTTTAATAGTTAATACAGGGAAGCATGTCAAATCGTCTAAAATGTTGAATCCTTTTTCCTTTATCCCCACAGGTTCCGTTGATATAAACTTCTGACGTCGAATAGTGGAGGTGAGCAGTAGTAATTTCCCGACTCTCTGTTGCTCCGTACGGGCCAATAACTCATGCTCTCCAGCGTTGAGCATCCACCCATAAGGAGGAAGCCCTGACGAGATGCGTCGGTACGCCATGTGACAGCACGCCAAATGCCAGACATCAATGATATTCCTCTTTAATCAAAAGATAGACGATGTCACTCAATCAATTCCGCAGCGAATGCGCAACAAGAAGTCGATGATAGCAGTAAGAGCGTAGAATCTAATAGATATTGCTGTTCCGTATAAGCATATGAGCATGCAGTGAGAGGTTGGCGAGATCGCGTCGCCTAAAACAGTGTTTGATTTAAAACTACGTGTGCGACAACGATACGTGTTGGAGATAGTTCTACTGATTGTGATAAATTATAGTGTTTCTTATATTCTAGGCATAACTACTTCAGCGAAATCAGCGTAGTTTTCAGTGCAGTGTCGTTACAGAAACGTGTGAAGCGTGGAGAGAGTTCGATAATTTGTTGTGAATAGTAAAGTGCCAAACACTCTTCAATGCAGATAAATTTCAATATGTTCCGTGTAAGGTTATAGTAGTGCTGAAGAAAATGGAGAACGGCACATGGTGAGATTATACATCCCACCCACTGCAAGATGGATCGATAAACAGCGGAGAAGCACACAGTGAAGTGAAAACGTTACTGGAACAGCATATATGTTTATCTTATTAAGCCATCCCAGCAGTACTCACAACAACCCGAGAACGGCAGCGGCGGTGTGGCAGAGGAAACGGAAAGCAAAATGACTTTTGTCACCGATGTTGGCGTTCATCATTTTGTGGCCTGGCTGCTGTTAATTTCGAGTGCGACTTCAACGAAAGTAAAAGGTGAGCTCGTGTCGACAAATGGTACCAGTTAGATGGAATGAAAATTCATGATACCTGGGTTCCTTCGCACTCATGCTTTATTCATGTTGGCACCGTTACCTGCTTTGTCGGTTGAATTGAAGCTCATTATCACATTCGTGGAGAGATAGACATGTTCTTTTCACGGGGTTTGATTTTATTATTTAGAGGCCGGCGGCATTCATCGGGATATCGATCAAACCCGCCTAAGAGAACTATAAACATTTCCCTGGCGGTAGTGGCGTAAAATGTAAAATAGTCGGCTGAAAATTTGCCTGCATAATTCCTACTTGCGGATTAGCCCATTAGCTTTATAGTATCGTTCGAGTTTTATTGTAGTTATAGCGGTAGCTGCTATACCTTGTTATGAACTTTTTATCGTCCATAACAGCATTTTTAAAGTCATTTTATTTCGCTACAATACCAACCAGCAGTATGTACTCGTTTGTGTGGCGTACAATAAATGAATCGCTCTTCAGACCCGATGCCAACGGTATGGCTGAAGGAAGGCCACATTTATAGCTCGGGACAATGCAAAACTCATAACACGTCATCATGCTGAAGAATCATTCTGTGTGGTATTTGTTTATTTGCTCATGGCTTAAGTGGTATCGCTTCCGGAGTAGAATATTATCCTGAAACAACACTAGTCCGCACGATACTACACCACACCGGTTCGTCTTGGCATGGTTTCTTGACTTTGGCAGCATGTTTATCTGTTGTACGTGTTTATACTAGCGCTGGCAGGGGATTGTGAGGCCACACCGCAACCCCATGCATGCGAACCCGGTTGGAATTACCTATGAAATAGAAAGGAGAGAAAAAAATCTCCTCATGCTCGTGCCGGAAGGATGAACAATTCCTTGGGGTTTCCCCGTATTTTCTACATGGTTTCTCGAATTAATCCTCGACCCCTATTCAGTCAGCCACCCTGGAAGTCTAATTAATTTTTGAAGCTAATGCATCTTGAGCAAAAATACAGCACAGGCTCTGGATATTGATCTGGTTTGATCCTTCCGCAAGGATTCTCATGTTACTTACGCCTGGGATCACTTGTTTTCCTTGGCATTAGGTGTTTTCGTAACCTTGTTTGTTACGGCCCTTTTCTGCCCTAGGCCCTTTGAAATATGATACCCGCGAACGTTACCGTTCGAGTGAATCAATTGACATAAGAACTGGGCGAGCAAAGGAAATTACAACCTTCCAGAACGAACGTACGTGTATTTGGGTTCGCTAGGTAAACTTTAATGGCAACCTTTCATACGCAAATGTTAAATGTTTGGCAAGTGCTAATTTTGGAAGGACTCATGGGTTGTGAGTTAGATTGGATTTTTTTTTAAATCTCTTGAGCACTCATAGTTCAAAAACGGGTATGCTTGGGTATATTAAGGGGAACGACACAATAGAAACGAAGCACAAGGACTCATTACATGATTTTGGCCATAAATCATTACCATTAGCTGATGCTGTTCGTTTAATTTAATCATGTAAATGCAATCTGAATGTAAAGGGAAACTTATTTCAATGGAATCGAAACGAACTCTTTGGCTAACCGAAGAGTAGTAATTAGTAACAGAAGGCACCAATTTAGATCCCTAAACCCGGATATCATATAGATTAGACAAAGGATAGACACAGATTTATTCGGATCTTTTCCCGTAATTTATGTGCCATAATAGATACACATTTCGAGCCGGGCAATGGTACGCATTAATTTTACTTAAAAGAACATTTACTACCATATGGCTGCTTCATCAACTGTTTGCAATAAATTGATTCCGAAAACGACAGTTTTGAAAATGAAAATAGCAAACCGAAATTCCCGGCCCAAACCGAAAAAACTGTTGCGTTCTCCTGAGGCTTTCCCAGATCCCGGCTTTACGAGCTTAGCATTCTATAATCCATTGAAAATAGTTTGGTACGGTGGGATTACAACACAACTGCCGGCCGCAACGCGCACGCGGCTAGGAGGGTCCTTTTTTGTAGGGTAACGCTACGCATCCGGGGTGAACAAAAGTTAGGGTCTCTTGAGCGTAAGTAGCGAAAGCGAAACAAACAACAAAAAAACGCTATGGCGAATCAATCCATCTAATCAGCCAGCAGAACGCGGGGAGCGCAGGGACATTTCATAATTTTCAATGCGTTGACGGAGAAACCCTAAATGAAGGAAAAACATACTGGTGCAGCTTCCACTGCCAGAACGTTCGACCGTATCCGGCATTTCTGCTGATGTTTATGAAGGATTCGACCGAACCTTTCGACAAACATCAAACTACCCGGGGGTTTCCAATTGTTAATTATTGCGATTGAAATCACCCAGATCAACGCTGCGATGCGGGAACGGGCTCATTGGCTTAGGGTCCTAAGCACGGTTTCGCCCTCTCGTCACTCACCAGGTGGCAGTGTGTCACTGGGCAATGTTTTGCGAAACCGGCGATGAGCAGCGCATTTTTTTGCGGAGAAGATTTGCAGAAATGTTACAAAGAAACGTATTGGTTGTTGTTGTTTATGCGCAATAAAACACACGCGCGGTTGATTGATTTATTTCAGCATAAAAAACTGATGTAATAAGTTTTCCACATAAAATGCATTTTGTGGCACAAACATAGCTCTTAGGCGATCTTTCGACGATCCGCTACAATCCGCATAAAACGAGATCCGTATTCTCTTTTGCGCTAATTTTATGAACTTTGAGAGCGAAAGCGTTACAAAACAGATAATGAAAATAAAATCAAATTCTGCAGCAGCAAGGAACAACCGGTGCTTATCCTTCTCGAAGAGGTTAAGGATAATCAATAATTTACACTAACCGCGTTTTCAAAACAGTAAGTTTTGTCATTAATTCAGAGGTTATTGAGCACGATATGCATTGAATATGTTAATAAAATTATAATTTTTTACTCTAAAAGCAATCAGGACACATATTGCATCGCAGTGAAACTAATATAAAACTGCGTTATAATACACGATAATCTGACATAATTTATTCTGCAACATAGCCTGCGGTTCAATGTAAAAAGTGCGATGTTGTCTCGACAACATTTTACTGCAATTTTCGCGGCAGTTCACGCATCAGCCTTGCGTTCATTCGGCTCTCACTTGTAGCACTACGCAAACAGCGGATCGTGGGCAGCGACCCTTATAGTTGAGATAGCTCTTGAACGCGGCCCTATGAAGTATAGTTTAAGGTAGACAGCTTCCACTGAACACGTTAATGCAATAAAGTAAAATTCATTTGCTTCTTCATTAGCAGAGCATAATGGATTAAATGTGCATACTGTTGCAGGAAAAAAAAAATCTCATTCGACGTATAACTCCGAAGCATCACGTTTGGCCGCAGCGGCGTATGAGCGCAGCTTCTGCGTCATCAAACTGATAACATCTTATTTACACTCAAGCTGAGGTTTTGTTGACGGCTACTTTCATCCAGAAATCCTGCCAAGATTACAAAAACCTGCGTTCAGGAATGCAATGCTTACGGTCCGCTATGTAAAAAGGCACACAGGCGAAGGAAGCCGACAAGCATCAACTCATTAGTCTAATGAAAAGATCTGCTTGAGCAGATTAGCATGAACAGAGGAACCCGTTCCGTTCCGTGCAGTGCAGTAGTGTAATCCAAAAACGGTGTGACTAAATGATGGAGCTGTATGAGCTTGTGTCGGTGGCCATTGAAGATTTTAAGGTGCTGAGCCAAACGCTAACGTTTCCCCCGGTTTTCGTACGGTTTCACGGAGGACCGGATGCGGTGTGGCGTTGTAGCGGAAAAGAGGTACTTTTAGAGCGGCGAAATGAAATGGCAAATAAAATCCCCCGGATCTCCCGGATGCCGGCACATCAAGAGGTTTCCAGCTGCTGGGACTGATTTAAAATACAGATAGTAAAATTATCAAACATGAGCAGATCACTCTCACATCAAAGGCTTGATGATGTCGACACATAGGGAATTGCTCGACAACGTTTCAATATTGAAAAGTTGTACAAACTATCCGAGAAAAATAGTATAACCTAGTTTTTAAAATAGAGTATCTCACAAGCCCTATCCATCATTTTACGTTTGATTAAAAGTAATGCCGTAGCATCACACGCTTCATAGTGACCTGAAATAGATACCCGACCTTATGTGCGGTTTTGGAGTGTAGTGTGCGCTTTCTCGTGATAGTGAACCGTAAAGGACGAGTGTTTTATGTTCACGCACACACACACACTCAAGCCCAACAAGTACTTTCTCACTGACCACCACCGATGATGATCAAAGTGCATTTTCGGCTACCGTCCATTAATTAAACGAAAGTAAATGATGGATGATGAAGCAGAGGGATGTTTCTCGGATGGATTTACCGGCGCGGCTGGTGAGGGATTATTTTTGGTCAGCATTAATTGAATACAATCTCCATTAAGGTAATTATTACATTCGGCTGGTATTGATTTCTTCTGAACCATCGGGAGATTACTCCGCCTGACCGTACCGAGTTTTATGAGCCATTTCGATGGCGGAATATTTTCTTATTAGGATACTATTGTTGTTAACTGTATAATTATTGCTAGTTGCAATCAGGGTACAGACACTGTAAGCAAAAGTTACAGCAATTTGTGCAATGTCAGAGGTAGCAACAACAATTGTTGTGACAGCTTTGTTTCGAAAACGTTTAATTTTCTTGCGACTGCAAAGCTTCCTTTGGAAATTAACAAGTAAGCACGGATTACTTCCCATTTCACGGTACGGAATGGTAGCTGTGAAAAAATATACTATACACTGCTCCATCGGTGGCTCTTCCAACTGTGAAAGGAGCACCGAAACTGTCCCCCAGGGCATAGCAACTGTCACATCAGAGGATCTTAAGGGGAGCGTTGCCGAAGCCATAGACATTGTCAGATGATTTCTTGGATGGTGTTTTAAATCGTTGTGCCTGCAAAATGCTTTACGTATCGGAAGCTTCGCAACACTGAGCATTACGAAAACATTACTTTTTGATGAAAAAATGCAAACGTACAATTAAAGATTCATTATTAGCCATGCAATTTTCTAAACAAAATAAAACGTGATTTACGTGAACATTCACACATTTTTGTCCCATTTTACATACAAAATGATGATCAATTTCAACTTAAATGCCTTAGCTATAGAACAAAAAAGAAATGTAAAGAAAACAAAGACATAAAGAAAATCATATGACCTATTTTGAGGACCCTTCTGTTACTTCGCTATGTGTTTTGTTGTCCTCGTGTCTTATTCAGAAACAGGATTTTAATATCCCTGAGGCATTGAATCTCCAGCGCAGGCAAGCAAACAGCAGGAACACGCTTGGCTCAAGGAAATGTTTTGATGTGAAAGTAATTTCAAGCTAGGTTCAATTCTTTTTAAATCAAATGCACACTTGCACACAAACCGGGAAAGGAAATATGTTTGGGTAATAGTACACTTTGATGCTTTAAATTTTACGAGTTTTTTTAGCAACGACACAAATATATTTAAAGCGTTCTTTTCGATTAGTCGCATTATACCCATCGTACTGCTCTTCTCTGTACTGTGCAATGGGCGAAGAGTAAATAATCGCAATACCACAATCGCACATTGTCGCACAAAATTGCACACAACGTGAAGTTAATTTATTTTGCCATATCTGAATTTCAACGTTACCTCCATTCGTTCTTTTCAAAGTGCAGTGAAGCGAAGATCGGTAAACGAGACTACTTTAGATAAGCATAACTATAGAGCATTAGATAGCGCATGGCCGTTAAGACGTTCTGTACGTTCCTGTCCGTTAGAGAACAGGAATAACAGAGAGAATCTGAATTGGTATTGCTTTTTCATTACGAGCGCGTTTGGTATTGAAAAATATACTTGGTTTAAATTGAATTTTCATTTTTGCTTCATTTTCGTTAGCATGATAGAAGACGTAACAAGTAAAGATACTATAATGATGAATTGGTTCAACCAGAATATACATCGGAATGGGCCACGGAAAACAATGTTACGAAAGTAATGGGACATTCATTTTTACTCTTCAGGGACATCATAAACGAATATGTTATCAATTCAATATCAAACGCATGAAGATAAGATATGGATGCGATCAAGGAATGAGCCAATCAAACTGATTACTGTGTTGGTAGTTATTAATAAGTTTGATACAACTAATCAACTGATATCATTTGATACCAAGTCGATGGTTGGTTGGGTTAACGTAATGTTAAGTAGGCAACATCATATTTGCTTACCGGTATATGAACTTTTTTTTCTCTAGTATGCCTATTCACGTACGTGCTACGTACCTGTCGAATCGGCATTCGTTCGACTTTGTATGTCTAAAACAGCATTCAAAGCTGCCCATCAAAATTCGTGCCGAACATGAGTGGCTCACCCATTATTTTCATAGGTTTGGCATTGTTTTTCGGAAAAAAGGTGCACCTATATCAGCATAATGCTCCAGCATGATAAATCAAGGGTCGTTTTGAATGATGTGTAATCCTTTTCTTCACGCGGTGGTGAGGTAGGCAACACAAAAAAATCATAACACGCTGCCGGCAGTTGGTCAAGAAAAACGTACAGGAAAATGGCGGACTGTGTTGAGGCTATTCATGACTGATTGGGTATTGTTTGGAATATGATTGGAAGTGTGTTCTTGTGTCATCGATATTTGGAAGTGCCTGTGCATGAGAAAAACACAAAACCGCAATACAAGAGATGTTGGAAAAGGTTTAACATATCGCATAATATATTGAAATCAAACAATATCATATAACATTATATTTCTTTATAAATTTATTAATCTATTTATTCATTACTATTATTATTATTAATCTTATTATTTGATTTCAATAATTGCTCTGTGCCCATTTAATTCAAACTAATCATTGTTCTATATTGTATTATTAATTTAACTGGTTATGCTTATGCTTACAAAATATATTTCAATTTTATAGGACTTATCATACATTTTGGAAGAATAGTTTGGAAGTTATAGTTGTTAATTTCATAGGCGCTTTCATATTATGTTTAATAACACTTTGTACTATAACCAGCTTAAAGATAAGTATTAGTGCTGGTCCCATGTTTTACATTTGCTTTGGAATGTTTGTATTGGTCCAGCAAGCGTCACGTAATGGAAATTAATCTATTCCTATTAAAGAACATGGTGACAACTAGAACAAACACGTTTCGTGATACAGGCACGGAATGGTCCGAGATATCAACATACTTCCATCTGGCCGCATTAACTTCGTTACCCATTCCAACCGAATGAGGTGCACCCCGTTCGTGTCTATTGATCCCTAAATCTTCGAAAAGTTCATGAACCAACTGCTAGCCGCTGGCAGGACCAATCATCAATGAGCATCAGGTTGGATGTCAGAGCAATGGGGGGAGCGCAATACAGTGCTCGGGCATGAAAATCTATCGCGGTCTCACATCCCTGCGAGCGCTTTCATTTTAAATCTCGTGCAAATAATTCATTTCCATTCAGGCGAACGAGAAATCAAGAATGTTCTAAGCCTGATAAACCTGACAACACGCTGTGACCAAGGCATAGGACGAGGGTATATGCCGGCGATTTGGTGGTGGCTGGTGGTCTGGAATCGATTTTGAGTCGCCGAAAGCCGGTCCGCTCGTCTGAAGGGGGATTCGGAACGGCTGCACCCTCGCCGGCAGTGTCTAATTGAATCATAGCTGGCTGATTGCGTGAAGATATTTTCGTTGCGAAACTCTCGACTATTCTCTAACCGACATTGACAAAGATTGCTTGCGAGATCGGAGGTGTAATTGCGAAAGGAAGGATGTGGATGGCTTTTTTTTTCAATTTTCAAGACGACTCTCGACTCCATATCCGAACTAAATACTGACAAATTGTGGGCAGTTCTGAAAATGAATCGCTTGGGGTGAAATTATCGAGCAACAAATTTGATCTTGCACGAAATTGACAGTAATGCCACCCGCTGCTATTGGAAGTTCGTGGTAGATAGGAAAACTCAACGTTATGCTTCGTTCACGCTGCGTTGATTTGCATTAGCGCTGAGATATCGGAAAATGGAAAGACTCAATGCCATATGTTTGAATAATGCGGAACAACCCCTCATAGTTTGCGATGGCTTAAGCAAAGGTGTTAGAAGTTAAGACTTCATCAATATCAGCAATTTATAAACAGAGTTTTACTTGGTATTGTTCTTAATTCGTAGAATGTACTATAGGTAAATTGATAAAACTATGGCAGAAGCAAACCATAAACAGATAGTATAAGAATCAGTTCTGTTTCATCAGTTGGTTGATTGGATATGAAAATGAAATCATGATTAAATCAACACAAGGCCAATCGATAGCACATCGGTTCACTGATGGTTCGGAGGCAGTAACACACGGGTAGCTGATTGAAACATCGTTTCATTGTCTATACATTCATCATGAACCGATGAATATTATACGAAACCAATAAAGCCAATACAAACTGCGAGAAACGAGAAAAAACTGAGAATAGTAGGGAAGTCATCACTAAGTGGAATTACATGTTAAGTACATTGTCATAATGCTCTTCTCGCCGCTAGGATAGTGTGCTATATATGGCACACTATTGGTTTCGCAGCATTTTATCATATCAGTGCCGTTTGGTGGTGCACAACCTTTTCAAAAGGCAGATCGGAACTACGGCTGTCTGAGCTGCTTACACCATTTAGACAAAGCGCTGAATTTACTTAACAACGTCCACAAAGCAGCATGCTTTCTTTGAAATCATGACGTGCGCGTCACTCCACACGACAGGGCCGCCGCCGTTTGTCTACCGCCAACGACTATTGGCATACAGCATACTCTCCGGAAAGGTGTGCAAATGGAAATAAGATGGAAATTCAATATTTACCATACAACAATGATGATTACACCAGCCAGATCGGCTAGGCGTTGTCTGTGCGCGCGTAGCGTTGCCATGGATACCGCGGTATGTGTGGGGTGCATTTTTGTGCTTTTACATCCCACGCGAAGCGAAACGAGTAAACATCATTTCATTATTCATTTATTTAACTCTCACAAATCCTCTCCGGAGTCAATTCGCGTCTTTTTAGCTGTCGTGAAGTCGTTTTTAAAACGTCACAGTCACGGGCTTCAGCTGTGTTTGCATGCTAAATGGTACAGCGTTTCCTTTGAATTAATTGCATTTTCGCAGTGGTGTGGGGTCTTTGAGGGAATGAGTGCGTTGGTACAGGGCAATGCGTTGTGAGGCGTGCGACCTAAAAACGATCTGAGTTCAGTTCACGTTTCAAATTTTAATTTTGATCGGACATCAAGCGCGTTCAGCGCATGTTTTTGTACATAAATATGCACGAAATTTAAACGACGCAAGTTTAGCACTCACTTTAAGTCAATGTGCCAGAACTAAATGTTGAGTGAATGTTGTTATTGTGCATGCCTTTGTTTTAAGGTTAGTTCTTTCTCTTGCTCTTATGTGTTTTCTCCATGAAGATGCATACCATTGCGATCAATCACGCCAATAGCTACTACAAATACCCGCAGATTGATACATTCAGTGATCGTTAGCTATTTAATGTCATACATTCGTCTTGGACCTAAGGCATCCCGTTCGCTTCAATTAATGCTTCCTTATGATAGCCTCACAAGTCGCAACTACAATTTAATTCGCATCATAAAAGGTTTGATGAACGTATTAGAAAAACACGCTCTAGCATAAGACAAAAATTGAGTGCATTTTTCTGATTGATTGGCTTTTCAATTGAATTGATTGAAATGACGAAAGTGTTAATTTATACTGCTTTGTCTAAAAAAATGATTTAATTGTTTATTTAATGATTGTATACGACCAATTTATTGCAAGGTATGAATTATACTGGTAATTCAAAAAAAATAAAAAAAACATTTATTAATTTGAAATCCGTATTATTTCTACGGAATTCCAGAAAAAAAACAGGTTACCAGGCACCACCATCCAGCAGGGTGGTCCAAAGTCGGTGCCTTCTTGGCGCACGATTTTGGCTGTCATTTAGTGAAAAATAAAACGCGTACATTTTCTGCTTTCTATTATCGCTTATGTTTATAAAAAAGACAAACAACTTTGGGTTCGGAGAACCGTGCAGTAAGTCAAAACGCGAAATCAAACAGAACGGATAAAGACGGCTCGAAGAAAGGCGAAAGGGCTCAATAAACCGTCCGCTCTACAAACAAATACGCCGCCCAAAGCAATGTGGTTTCGGTTTGGGTTTCCAAGCGCTCGCCAGAACATCCTACCCATTCACACGGGCTCTTCGGGTGAGATGCCCCGTGTTTACAAATCGGGTCTTCCTTTGCACTGCCGTCGAGTTGTCATGCATGGATCATTCGTTTTCATTGCCTCAATGAATTTTCAGTCTTTTTCTCATCTTCAGTACACTTGGCTCGGATATATACTCGCAATCGCAGGAGGACCTCGCCGTGATTTATTTTGTTTTGTCTTTTTGAGGTGGGTAGTAGTTTTGTTCTGGTGACGAAGACCGAAGGATATATTTATTTATTTGTGCCCGCCTTTTTTTTTAATTACTTGTTATTTTACCTGTCATGTCGCTTCGCAAGCGTGTTCAAAATTGCTTACGTTTGCTGGTGGGTACGGTCCTTCCTCCGGAGGTACGCAGCATAACTCTGCTTGAAGGAGCTTGTGGGTCGTGGGCCGAATACCGGCGAAGCACGGGAGGTACGAAAGTTAATAATTATTTCTGTTTGTCTACGCCGCGTTGAGTAAACAACAGCAGTTTCCAAGGTATTGTTTACGTTGCGGTATTATGTTCAATATCTCGCGTTGATTGTCCTTTTCAAATGGGCGAACACAACGTCAGATTGTTGAACACAACGTCATTTTTTGTATTTTTTTACAAATGCTTAAACGATAAGAAGTTAAAAGAATTGTGAGTCTGATGATACGATAGGTATATTCTGCAACTTTCATCTATCAGCATGATTTGATATTAAATATTTTGTCGAAAAAATTTGGCTTTTAATCCGGCGTAGTGTCCTTCAAAGCAAACATACGCACGAATATACGGAAAAATTTGTTCTGTCAACGAAAATCAGCACTGGAATGATGATAAAAACCAAACACATTTACAATACGCCGCTTGGGGATACATAATCGTGGGCCAACACGTGCTCCCTAAACGGTTGCATAAACACGCATTTATAAGCTCAGACTACCGGTGCTCTGTGCTACCTGACAAAAGCATTTATTTGCGTTGCTAAAGGACGGCCGACTGCGTATACCCTACCTGGGCTCCACTCAAGTGCTCCATAGGATGCTCACTCAGGTCCTGGAGGAGATGATTTTTAAGGGGTTGCTCGTTTTCCACAAAAATTTCCCGCTCACATTTGCTGCCAGTTTGCTATGTCAGGTGTACATTTTAGTGCAGCGTGCTTGGTGGCAGAAACACTACCGACAAAGGGACGGTGTTGTCACATCGTGCCAGAAGCGCACATCGCGTGTCCTTATTGGTCCTTTTTCTTCCGGGCTTACTTACAAAATTTTGAATAAAAAAGATAGCGGCAAAGATGGAGCACTCGACGAAAAAAAAAATGGACCTCCGAATAATGTGCGAACCCTTTCCCGCTTCGGTTATGCCGTTGACCAACTCGGTCCCGAGTTAAGTCAAACGTTGGGAGAAAATGGGGTATTTGTTTGTCGCGTTTACCATCGCCATGATGAAGGTGAGTGCCCATGAGGGAACACACGGGGATGGTTTATAGTATAAACCTTTTACCTCGTTTGTGTTTTTTTTTCTTCGCTGCCCACTGAAGAGCCAACCTTTTACCCTTTATTCGATCTTTTCAAAAAGTATAGCATGAAAATGGGAGGAAGCGGAAAAAACGCACCAGGGCTTTCGCGGTAACATGTCAGGCTCTCCAGGCTAAGAGCCGGGACGAGATAAGTGAATTGTTATTTGCAGAGGTCCACCACGAATCAATGTTTGCGTTTGACAGTGAGCTTTTACTTTGTGGATGTGTTTTGGATTATTTTGTAATTTAAACACGCGGATGTATTGCTGATGGTTAACATATAACCTTATTTCTTTCCTCATCATCGGTTCTATCGAATGGCTTTAATGGCTTGAAAGTAATAGCGAGTGAATTATTTTTATTTGATAATTTCTTTAAGTCTATCCATCTTCGATCATGGCTTACAAAACTTGAGTGCAGCTGTGCACACGTGCTGTAGTTTCATAAATTACACAACTTCACCCGTTGTTTTGCTCCGTCTCTTTCGAAGTGTTTCGGCCAAGTTTTGATCGACTGGCTCATTCCACTGGCGATAGTGATGAGTTTCTTTAATCACATAAAATTTGGACTGTTTACACTGTGTGGCGTGAAGCAGCCCAAGATCAAAGCGAAAACAACACACGCAGAAAAGTGTGTAATGTTTATTTTTGAAGAAGCATCCATGAAACGCGCACCATCGGTGCGGGAAAGAAAGCGTAAAAGAACGCTGAAAACGATAACAGGGCAGGGAAGCGGAGAAAGGCAACATCCACGGGGGACAGGGCGGCTTCTCCGAGAGGGGTTTCAAGGGAAGCCGAAAAAGAAGGCAATTTTATGTCAGAGTTGCACAGTGCAAGGTTTATTTATCCAAACTGTTTTCATAAGAAACTCAACTTTTAACACAAGTCTTCTCCCATCCGTGAACTTGATCACGCTGGAAAGTTGAAGCCACACCACGGTGCAGGATCGCACGGAGCGCTGACGTGTGCCAGATTAAACAAACGATTTCGGTTGATTGATTTGAAGAAACTTTGTCATTTTCAACGAAAACAAAAACACAGACGTAGTGGTTCGTAGGAATATCACTTGAGGTTTGAGACATTGTCATCCAGTTTTTAAATCCTAGTTTTTAAATGCAATATGGACAAAAAGTACATAGCTAGTAATACCACAACACACTCAAGTTTATGTCGTAACATGGAACGAATGCCTCTTGTGGTAACTATGTCATGATCACATCGCTCTCTCTCTCTCGGATTTAGAAACTATGCAATACTTTACTCTACGGCACAAGTAATGACGGAAATTGTCTTAACCACGGCATCGGTTCACCGACGTGCCAAGTAGTGTTCAATCGAAAAAGCATGCAACAGCTTACCATTCAAATGGCGTCTTTATTTTTTTATTCTCAAACCATCGTAATCGGGTATGGACATGCATTCGGGCACAATCAAATTTGAATATTTATCACGTATTATTGGTAGACGGTTTGATCGTTAGACGCTTCCACCGGTTGGCCTAGTAATATTACATAAGACGGTACGATTGCTGGAAACATCCCCGTGCTCGCCCAATTGCCGTATGTAAATGTACTCGAACCGGGCCATAACTTCAGTCCAGCGAGACTGGCTCTTGAGCACATCATTTCTGGGCTCCTTTCCAAACGGCTTTGCCCCCGTCACTGCACCGACCGTTTTGATGAAAAAGTGTCTGTGACATCTTGTTGAATCCGTGCGCTCAATATGAAGTACAAGTTGACTTCTGCATAAATCAGTGTTTGTGACCTTCCACTCTCTTAGCCACGGGCACCCGCGCTATTGCATGCGTGTGTGCAGAGAATAAATTCGAGTACATGTTTACCGAAATAAATCTGTGTTTTTTGTTCGTGCAGGAACATAAACTGTACGAACTGTGCTTTTTCATATTTCGCTCCAACGACCGGGTCTGCTTTCTGAGGAGGTTAAGTTTGCTTACCACCGAAAAACAAAATCGTAAGACAAAAGGGCTGACTACTTGCATGCTAAAGAACTGACTACTCGGTTTGATACCGAGCATTAGAAATCGAGCACAAATTTACATGCCTTATGCTTTCAACACTTTGAGCTCTGCGCAGTGAGTAGTTTTTCACTGGCTCGCACTGCGGAATTCTTCGTTAATTTCGTTAGCTTCGTCAATGGTTGCACACGAAAATGGCTGCTGCACGGGCTCATAATCCCCATACACCACGGAAAGCACAGCCCTAAGCCGTGTAACGGTGGTGTATCTTCAACGCAATGATAAATTTTCAACTTGATAGGCGATGAAAGCAATGTACGGCTGGCGCCGACACTACGTGCTCCCCATGTGTTCCGGAGCTGTGCGAGACATCCATCTCCCGGATGGAAAACGGAGTGGATGTGATTTACACAACACGCGGATTAAATATGGCAAAAGTTTAGATTATTATTATTGTTAATTACAATGCAGTTTCGGAGGAAACGCGTCGCTGCCGTTGGCATCGGGTGCCTGCAAAGCGCACGTACTGCTGCGTATGCCTTGGCGGTTTTCCTTCCGCACACAATGCGATTCGCGCGGGATAAAAAACGGCGCACCGTATGCATTAGATCCTTTGTGGTGAATTCACTTCCTAGAACACGCTTACTCTGAGTTTGTGTGCAAAAGTTTAGATGTTCAGGCACGCCAAAACCTCCGCCCTAAGCGCCGCCACGTAATACGTTTGCCGTACGTGCAGCGATTGTTGTGTTGTGCGAGCAAACGCGAGCGCTCGCTAACTTTTACAGCGATCGCATTCTTGTGATAACTTGTTTAAACTTTCACAACTATGAACAAATGGACGGTGGTGGAGCACGAGCAGCAAACCGATTGGGTGTGATGCAAAGTCTGCTGCTGCTGCTGCTGCTGACGATAAACTTGTTCCAATGGTCTGTGACATTCCTAGCTATTCGCTTCCCTCGCGAGGATTGCCGGCACCGAATTTCGTGGAGCTGCGAGTTTGGCGCTCGGCTATCACAGGCCACTCAATTGGATGCCTCGTGTGCGCCGAGCTCGCGGTCTCGTGCATAATTGCGGAGCATCGTCCCTCCGCCGGTCGTCGATGCGCACGAACGCAAGGACACCGCGGCTCGGCGCGGAAATAGCACAACGCGTGCCTTACGCTGTTTTTTCCCGGTTTTGTTTTTGAAATTATACCGGCTAAAACTACAGCGGAATACGATTTCAATTATGCATACGCAAATGTTGTTGTTCCATTTCGCGTGCCGTGTCCGCAAGCTCGCGGCGAGGGTTTTGTTGTTGGTGGCAGAATTTTTGGTGCACGTATGCAGTTATGATAATATTTCGTATGAAATGTTAATTAAATTTAATTACACCATTCATCACGCTAAGCGTTTGGGTGACGTATAATCCTTGAACCATTTGTCTCATTGTGTTATTTAGTGCAAGCTCGCAGTGGAGAGCGTGTGTACATGGTTTTAAAGAACTTTGATTCAATAATGCACGAAGTACGAACCGAGCACGATAGTAATGTATCGTGATACTCATTCAAGTTTCCCAATCACCAGTCGGGAAACGGTTCGAGGTAGGAGCTGAATTCATGAGTTCATTAAGTTTAAATAGCAACAATCAATTGACACTGAGTGTATAATAAAATAAAGCACATTTATTTATGTGTAGCTAAGGACTAAGTAGAGGGTTTCACAAGGTTTTTTATATTATTTTTCTGTAAAGTATTGAAAAAATTAAAATTTATATTTAATATTTAATAAAAATTATTGGCCAACAATTATTCCGTAGCGCTGGCCTAACACACCACCAGCGGTTCAAATCTAAAGAGGAACGTCCCTTCGCAAACACGATTTGGCTACCTTTCTACAGATACAATAAACTTAAGGAAAGTCATAGCATGGATCAACATAGATTGTTCATCCAACGATATAAAAAAATAAAGCCATCTGGCAATACTAAACAAACGAATATTAAATCTTAAGTATGTCCCAAGTCTGGTTCTTGATCATGTTCAAGCCCACAAGATTATGTATCATATGATTGGTTGGTCATTTGCTTGATAGGGTCAGAAGTGCGAACTTTTTAACCTCAGAACTGGCGCGGAACAGTTTATTATAGTTAGAAATGAATATTTGATAGTGATACGCTTCTGCTTTATCTGTCTCAAATCGTTCAACTTTAAATAAGTACAACATTTTTGACATTTAGTCGTAAGCACAAAGCTATTTAAATCTTCAAGTGTGTCCCATGTTTGTAAAATATTATTTTTTGTATTATTTAAATATTTAAATTATGTCCTCCATTCATTTCTATTCTTGTGCCAACAATATTAAACTATTAGTCTGTAAATTATTAAAATATTACAAAAAGTACTGAGAACCCCCTTTTCAATAGTTTAAAAATGTATCGATGACTTCTTTTTCTTTGCTATCAATCGTAAAGAAAACAATTCTTCCAAAATTTGAATTGGTAATTGAAACGCACGGTCTAATAAGTGAAAACGCAAAAGAAAAGTCTTGCTGAAAAAGCCAACCGAAACGTGAACTATTAATGAAATATACCCCTCTTTTCGTTCCCATTTCAGCGCTGGAATATCCCAAAATTACCGAACACCCCCTGGACGTCATTGTGCCCCGGCACGAGCCAGCGACACTCAACTGTAAGGCGGAAGGCGTCCCAACACCGACAGTCACATGGTTTAAGGATGGCGAACCGATTAAAGCCGAACCCGGCTCGCACAAAATCCTGCTACCCGCCGGGGGTTTATTTTTCCTGAAGGTAAAGCAAGACAGACACACATCCACCACATAGCTCCGGGCTCTTTCTCTCGGGCAGGCTCCTCGATATGCTCCTACGTCCTGGATGGATGCTGTCGATTTGAATTTTTAATTTCTCTACTCTCGGAACGATTTACACAGGGACAGCTCCGATCAGCTACATTAGAGGAAACGGGGTCGGCCGGTGGGTGGGGACGTGACATTGGACGGTTGCACATTTTCCACCCATGCACAGTTCATCGACGTACCACTTTTCCATCGGGTTCATTTTCTTCCTTCCTTCCGGTTAAAACGGCAGCGAGAGAGAGAGCGAGCGGTGTCGATGTAAAACGAGCACGACGACGATGATGATGATGATATCAGCGTTCAGCGGGAGAAAAAAGGTCCACCGCCTTTCGTGCATCTAAATACACACGGGGCTATCCCATCCCGGTCGGTCGGTGCCCCCTGCCAACCCCCTGCCCCGCCTCCACACTTTTCCAACTCAATACAGACATCAAACTAGCAAGCATCCCGACTGTTCTGAGAGATTCATAAAAAAGCGTTCGGAAGGAACAATGATGTGGATAACGACAACGATCATCGCCCACGATGATGCCTGATGGTATAACTTCATGGGACGCTAGCGTGGCACCGGTATAATCGTTTCTTTCCGCCCGGTGCAGCCCGCCTTTGCCCGAAGTAATAAAATCATTTTTCGTCCGAGTGCAACGTATGCGATATGCCTCGGAAGACTCGACTTTATCAGACAATGCAATTTCGACAGGCCTTAAGAGTGGCTCGTCGGGCCGAGGGAGGTTTTGCCATTGCTCGCTTTATGGTTTTATGAAAGCATAAGCAATTATATTTTAAATTTGAATTCCGCATTCCATCCGTGGAGAATTGGGCGAATGGTGCCGATCGTATTTTTATTTCCGTTTTCATATCGTGGCCCCGATCTAACGTTTTGCGGAAGTAGCAGGTAGATCGCTACAAATGCAGCTACGTTTTCACTACAATCGTTCCGGGTTTTCACCTGCACTAAACGAAAGATGCGCTCGCAACTGTTCCTTTCCAATATAAGTGTGTGTGTGTGTTTTCTTAACAGAATTTTTCTTTAATTTTCCAGGTCGTGCACTCACGTCGCGAGAGCGATGCCGGTGTTTATTGGTGCGAAGCGACGAACGAGCTCGGTGCGGCCAGAAGTCACAACGCAACGCTCCAGGTGTCAGGTAGGAAATGGAGAGTTTAAATTTATAGCCCACCTCCAGAAAGGGTCCTCCGAGTGCCTTTGGACCGCGAGTGTGCAAAAGATGCGCAAAAGTAATTTCAAACTGCTTCCCTCCATGCTCTACGCTCATTTGCGCTTGGGTTCTCTTGCAGCGCCAAAGCACCGCTGATTGACAGTTTAAAACGATTGATCCTTAATCGAACGAGGTTACAGAAATAAATCCACATATCTGCGAGCGTGCTTATGTGCCGTCCATTCGGAACACGCAGCAGAGCCACGTTTGCCAGCACTTAAAACAAATAGAACTCATATTTTTGCGCAATCCTACGACGGCAGTAATAAATGCCATTCGTACTGCTTGGGGTCCTGGGGAATATTTGTGTGACATTGATTGAAAACATGGTATGAATGGGCGTTTTCGGTACGTGATTGACAGTGCACTTACACTGCACGGTTTTGCGTCCCGTTTGCGTCTTGTGCTGTATTAAATCATCGCCGTTAGATTTGGCGCAATTAGTTTTTGCTTCTCTTCTTTCTCTGCTTCCTTAGGAGGACAGTTCATTCAATATTACTTCGAACCACTTAACAAGATTGAGAAGGAAATATTAGGTATTAAGTAAAGTTGTCATATCACACATCCTGAGTGTACGTTGTGTACGTTGACAATGAGTTTTACAGTGTCGTTTCCAACTAAACGAAACCTCCGCATCCGTATTATGCACCGTGACAAGGAGCAAATTGCGCAGCATACATATTAATGCCCACGTTATGAATCTTTTATTATACAACCCTGGCCATATCTTTCCTTCACAGTGAGTAAGCACTGGAAAAAAGTACAAAAATAGCGTCGACCGAAACACGTTAAGGGAATGCGAAGAAACGCAAACAACAACAGCAAAAAACCGAAGGGAAATAGCTTTACTTTTTGCCCCAAACGCATCGCTGTACTTTCTACTACTACTACTACTACTACCAGTAGAGGCATGCGAAGCGCAGGAAGCTCGTGCAGTTTTGATAGAACGCAGCACGGAGGGAAACGCGTTCAAGTGTGTGAAAAATAATGGCCGAGAGGGAGATTTCAACGGATAAAAATGTGAAGGAATATTTATTCGGGTCCATGTCATAAATAAAAGGTGCTCCGGGTGTGCCTCGCCTTCAAGGATGTGCAGAAGCAGTGCAAGAATGCAATTTTGCATGTGTTTTGTGGGTGTGTTTGTGTGCGTTAGTTGATAGTGGTTTTTGGTTCGCTGGACAGCGCGCTATCGACGGTTTTGTGGTTTGCGAGTTGTTTAATGTAGTGATTCTGCCAGAGAGCGGGCACCAACTACACCATGGAGAATGTTGGCTGCGAAAATGGCCCTTAAGCACACGCTAGTACAGTGTTTAAGCGCAGAGCAGCGATAAGCAGGTGTTAAGCGAATTAAGCATTCGGATCAGTTCCATTCCGTCTCATTAAATGATTGAATGAATCATTGTTTGAATCGAAACATCTTGTTTCGAAAGTTTTCAGTTGGGGTTTTCGTGTTTTCACTCCACAAAATCTCGCGAAGAAAATGTTGCTACTTTACATATTCCTTTCAGCGGCCATTCGGGCATTTGAGCTATTTACCTAATAGCATCATCTGCAGCAGCAATGGATAGGTCTTTGAGGGAAGTTAATCCAATTTGTGCAATCCATTCACACTGTACAGCGAGGATTACGATATTTGACAAATGATTCTGGCTGGATCCCGTCCCGTTTGCCCACCCCAGGATTTGCTTGAGTTCGGCTCTTCAGCACGGGCGTTGTTGGGCCGTCGTTGGGTTGCACTCTCCCGAAAACACCCATTCCCGCGTGATTTTCGATACGATCTATGGTTTCGTATATTGTTCTTCCTGCACTCTCTCTCTCTCTCTTTCTCTCTTTGCTCTCCCGATCGCGGCCGGCGACAAAAAAACGTGGCTAATTCACCACGTATTAATCTTGCTGTTCGGATTTTTCCAGCCAAAGTCGAACCGAAAGGGAAGCATCACGGAAGCCCGGCCTCCGCCCCGTACGCCAGCCAGCATCGGACACAGTCGTTGTGTCGTCCTCTGCATTAACTTTTTGCGATAGGATTACGGCGGCGTACAAGATTGGTTTGGAGCGCGTAAAGTTTTGCAAGTCACGTCCCGTGAAATGTAATCGACACCCCACCAACGTGCGTTCGCAATTTTCGTGCCCGGGAGCATTTTTGCCGGTGCAGTACGAGCAGTTGGAGTTCGCTCGAGTCCCGGTGCGAGTTGTTTCGAGAATCGAAGAAGATACATTAGGGGAAGGGGCATTTGGTATTGTAAACGTAGCGTGTGACATTAGTTACTTGCACTACTGTACTGCCCGTAAACCCCCGCGTCGTGGCGTTACCTTTCGGGTGAGATGCTGCTTCTTGCGCTCTACCCTTACCGTTCATTCCACTCCGTTATGCGCCACCGGCACGTGAGAACTTCGAAAAAAGTGTGCTTCGTGTTTGAAAAGTTGCTCGCTAATACCTGGTCTTTATCATCGAGTGAGATTACGACGCGGAATTTTGTGTTGTGGATTATAACTTTCGGCGAATTCTCGCAAACATGCCCCAAGATTCCTCACGTGCAAAACGATCCATCGAGGGAGTAACATGTCACGCCGGGCTTATTCATACATTTGAATGAAATGATGAATAGAAAGGTTATCATATTTCTACTTTGAACTTTAATTGAGGTCATTAAGGCAGTAAAAACGCAAAAGAAACACGTTTGTCCCAACTATTTGCCCAGAGCAGAAAACTATTTGCGCCCCATCTATATCCGAAATAATCATGTATGCCCTTTTGCTCGCTATTTAATTTCAGTCCTCCGGGAAGAGTTTCGCCTGGAACCGCAAAACACACGGGTGGCCCAGGGCGAGACGGTGCTGCTCGAGTGCGGACCACCGAGGGGTTCACCGGAACCGACAGTTTTCTGGCGCAAAAACGGACAAACTTTGGATCTCACCAGCTCCAAACGGTAAGCCGCCCGCCCGGTACACGGAAATGCGCCGCTCCCTGCCCGTTCTACGCTATGTCAACCACATTACACATTATTTATTAACTTTGGCTTGAACAACAACATTTGCAAGCGTAGTCATTTTATTTGTACCACCGCCGAAACTTCCACCGACAGGCTGGAAGGCGATCGCTTTTGCATGAGTAATGGGAGGTAATGATACTTATCAACACTTCCGGGCACGCCGAAAAGGTCCCGTGAACGCTGTCCGGGGTCTCGTTAGCTCGGAAGTTAATCTGTCGCATTCCAACGCTTCGACGTTTGTTTTTTCTTGTTCCAATTGTACCGAGATGCATTGTAACCGGGCCGCATAAATCACTCCCTTTGCAGGATTCGTATCGTGGACGGGGGCAATCTGGCCATACAAGACGCTCGCCAATCAGACGACGGCCGTTATCAGTGTGTGGCGAGGAACATTGTCGGCGTACGTGAATCCACCGTTGCCTTTCTGCGTGTCCACGGTAAGTTTTTCACGTGCTGGTCTCTCTCACTCGCTCTCTCGGAATGTGTCTCCGTTTGCGCTTTGGCGACCCCGCCAGGAACTATCTCGCACTCCGCTCTACTGGTTGGTAACTATTTTTACAGTGAAACCATTCCTAATACGGGGACCCCAGGACCAGACCGTCGTGGCCGGCAGCTCCGTCGTGTTCCAGTGCCGGGTCGGCGGAGAACCGCTGCCAGATGTTCTTTGGCGGCGTTCGGCTTCCGGAGGCAATATGCCGCTCGGTACGTATTGAGGTTCATGGTAATCGGAAGCTCGGAAAATCCTCGGAATCGACAAAGGATGCCATCGGGCAATCGGACGTGCGAACCAGTGAATGGAGCAATAATGGGCCGGCGCAGTGTTTTATGTGCTGTCATTAGTCGTATTATTATTAGCTTGTTTATCATGGAACAAACAGCGTTAGCTGGCCGGCGGCGGCTGCGGGCACAAAAATTGCGCTACGTGAGGTTATCCCTTGAAAGGGTTGCGGTTAGGCCCATAAATTCGTTGACCGGGATAAAGTTGTCACGTATGCGAGGACTGTTGGCAATTGCGAATCAGGAAATTCGTCGTACCGAACGAGGTAATACCTCTTGCCGATAGAATCGGGCAGGTTCAAAATAAATTAATTACCGGTACCCTCGCCCCGTACCGGTGCGTTATCTATTGACGTGCGCAAAGCGTACTGTTGGAAGCGGCACGCCGTTGTTGGTGGTCAAAATGGTTGAAGACATTTACATACATTTGTTGGAAAGGGAACGAGTCACAACTCGGCATTAGAATAATCACTGAATATTTTACATATATTCAATATTATTTTGATATTTTTGTGAAACCCACAAAAGCAACAATCCAGTGCCAGTGACGCACTGTCCAACCCTAAGGGTGGATTTCCGATTGGATTTTCGAATCTTATAAGAAATGACAGCCTGAAAACGGACAGCAGCAGGGAAACTGCTAACAGGGATGGCAATGCGTGCATCGTTCTTGCAATCCAGCATAAATCACTGGGTAATTTCTATTAATTCGAAGCACCCTTGTTCGATTCCCCGGATGTGTTGCACTTGAAGGCAAGAAGGAGGCAGCCCGACGCTGAAGATAGACTGCACCACTAATGCGTGCACGCACGTCGAACCACACTTTGCTCCTTCCACGTACAGAACGAGTTCGAGTGCTCGAGGACAGAAGCTTACGAATAGATGACATCACAATCGAAGATATGGGCGAATACAGCTGCGAGGCGGACAATGCCGTCGGATCCATCACCGCATCCGGTACATTGGTGGTGCATTGTAAGTCAAGACATGTTCGGTCTGCCCCGTTGATCCCTGTGACCACAATTGAAGCACTTTCTGCTGACCGCACGACCCCCGTTTCTTCGTTTTTCCCACCCCCTCACCTCCAGCTCAGCCCAGCTTTTTGGTGCGACCGAAAAATCAACTCGTCGAGCCGGGATCGGAAGCATTGTTCGAATGTCAGGCAACCGGACACCCATATCCGACGCTGTTCTGGTCGGTGGAAGGTAACCGGACGCTGCTGCTCCCCGGCAGCCGGATGGACAACTTAGAGGTCACGCAAAATGCGGACGGCACCAGCGTGCTCTCCATCACCCAGATCGGGCGCGTGGACAATGGGAAAGTGATCGTCTGCAGTGCCGTGAACAGTGTCGGCAGTGTGAGCACGCGCGTCGTGCTGAGTGTCAATCTGCAGGACGATCGGCCACCGCCGCTGATCCTGCAGGGTCCCTGCAACCAAACGTTGCCCACCAAATCCGTCGCTATCTTGCCGTGCAGGGCGGCCGGGGTTCCTCCGCCGGTGATATCGTGGTACAAGGACGGCATTCCGGTGCTGGCGTCCGAAAAGATAAACATCACCAACTCCGGAACGCTCGCCATATCGGATCTGAGCAAAACGGACGACACGGGCCTGTACACGTGTGTCGCGAGCAGCAAAACCGGCAAGACTACCTGGAGCGCACTGCTGAGGGTGGATGTTCCCACCAATCCGAACATAAAATTCTACCGAGCACCGGAGGCAGCCACCTTTCCCGGGCCACCCGGTAAGCCCCAGGTAACGGACATGAGCGAAAGCGCTGTCACGATTTCTTGGGTGAGGAGCAGCAAGGTGGGCGCTTCCAGCATGCAGGGGTATGTGGTGGAAATATTCGGACGCAATCAAACGGAGGGCTGGCTGCAGGTTGCGAATCGCCTCCAAGACAACACCTACATCCAAACCGGGCTCAGCGTGGGAGTGACGTACTACTTTGTGGTTCGTGCTGAAAACTCGCACGGCATTTCCATGCCCAGTGCACTATCCGAACCGATCTTGCTCGGAACGGTGAGTGTGTGGTGTTGAGTTATGCTTATATTACTTTTAATAATTCAAATGTTTGATGTTAATGTCACATTACAGAGTGAAAATCTGGGCTCTGGAATCGACATGAGCGAAGCAAGAGCGAGCCTCTTATCGGGGGATGTGGTAGAACTCGTGAACGCCACGGCAATCGATTCAACGTCCATGAAATTGGTCTGGGAGGTAAGATACAGTGTACATGGGGCGATAACTGTAATGATAATATGCTTTTCTGCGCTTATCCGTTCACACTCTATACAGATTATCAATGGAAAATACGTCGAAGGATTCTACATTTACTCACGCAATCTAAACTCCGAACGGCCGGTTAGTGGGCAATCGTACTCCATGCTGACCGTGTTGAATGCTGGCGCGTCGTCCTGTTCGGTGTCGGGACTCGAGCAGTACACGGAGTACGAGTTTTTTATCGTACCATTCTACAAATCGGTCGAAGGTAAACCTTCGAACTATCGGGTGGCACGAACACTGGAGGATGGTAAGTCACCGGATACATTGTTGGCGTTCGTTGCCATGGTAACACATTTTATTTCACTCTTCCTTGAACCACACAGTACCCTCTGAACCGCCGTTCGGTATGGAAGCGCTACTGCTGAATTCATCGGCGGTGTACCTGAAATGGAAAGCACCTCCTGCAGCGGCTCAAAACGGTAGGACTTTGCGGTGTGTAAGAAAGCGTTGCAATATATCCTCAACATTCGCGCGTTTCTCATTCGGCAGGTGTGCTACGTACGTACAACATCATCGTGCGCGGAGTTGATGTGCGATCAAACTACTCGAAGGTGCTTAGCAACGTGACGATTGAGGCAACGTCTTCGACACTGCTGTTGGCAAATCTGACCGAAGGAGTTACTTACACCGTGAGCATTGCCGCTTCCACGTCCGCTGGTATGGGACCGTTCAGCAACCCTGCCACGCTGCGGCTCGATCCGATCACCAAGCAGCTGGATCAAACCTCCCACCGGTACCCTATCAATCACAACAACATGGACGATGTGCTCACGCAGCCCTGGTTCATTGCGGTACTGGGCAGCATCCTTGTGCTCATGATGCTGTCCTTCGGTGCGATGGTGTTTGTGAAGCGTAAGCACATGATGATGAAACAATCGGCACTTGCAGCTTTGAGGGGTAAGTGACTCGCAGGGAACGTCAAATTTGTTTCAAAAGAGATTGGTTTCGTATTTCGAACATAATATCCAAGTGTGGCACTAGTTCTTTTCCTGTTCTGTGTAACGAGCGTTGTACAAAAAGAGCGAGGCAATGTTTTGTGTGCACATTCGCTTCCGTCCGTCCTCAAGTAACCTATCATTATCACCCGTATAATTGTCCGCATTTGCAGCACATCCCGCTGGAGGTGTCGTAAAGATACCGCGGAACGATAGCCTCTGGATGGATGCATCGGGCATGGTATGGGGGCATCATTCGGCCGGAGCGGGAAGTAAAGATCACATTCAAGACTACGCGCCAATCGGCACGTCTTCCACCATGCCGCTGGAACAGCAGCAACGCCAGCACCACTCACTGCTGCATCACAACCGTAACCGGTAAGCGTTTGCTAGTACGCTCGAGCAGCAGAAACAAAGCAAAACAACTCGGCCCCACAATCTGTCGACTATCGACCGTATCGTATCTTATTGACAGCGGTTGTCTAATGAACGTCTATTGGTTTCTTGGTTTTTTTTCACGCACCGGATTCCCTTTTACGCGGCACAGCTACGTTGAGTATACCGACTATCCCAGCGATTACGCCGAGGTTTCGTCCTTCAATCCGTTACCGCAGGAAGGGCCGAATCATGTCGCGGTGCCGGCGGGCGGCAGCAGAGCACCGAGCGAGTACGGCACGGGCGGAACTCGATCGCCGGCACCTTACGCGACGACCACCTTGATTGGAAACTCGAGATTTATTACCGCCCCGGGGGGTGCGACCGGTAATGATAGCCTGCATCATCTGCTGCCATCGACGGCGGCCGGTAAAATGTATTACAACGCTGAGGCCTATTCGGGCGGCGCTTCGATCACCCGGCCACCGTCGGACACGGACAGTGCCGGGTACGGGCGCAACGTCTGCTCGGAATCATATTTCAATCCAAACGAGAAAATCAATATCACCGAGAATAAGTTGGCCTCCCATACGATGTCGTTGCTGGCCGGCAGCAACCCATCGGTTAGCGGTGGATATCATCACCTAGTGCCGAGCCAGAACGGAAGCTCGAACGGTCACAGCAGCGCGTCCAGCAGTGCCTGCAGTGCCAGCAGTGGGAGCAGCAGCAGCAGCAGCAACGGTAATGGCGCTGGAATTGCGGGTCGTGCCACTGGCCCCATGTCCGGCTCCACGCAATCCATGCATGCACCGCAGACGCAGACCGGGACGTTGAGAAATGGGTCCCATAAAAACCGTTTTAAACTCTCCCGGACACCGGGCGGAAGTAGCGTGCGGTCCGCATCGAAGCAAGACACCGTATCGGGCGACCATGCTAATCAGCCAGTGCAGCAGCAGCAGCAGCAGCAGCAGCGGAAGATGTCCTCCCTCAACAATTTGGGACAGAAAGAGCAGCTTTACATTAAGGTGGGCGAAACAGGTGGTCCGGGCGGGGCGAACAGTTGGAACCACGCCACTGTAAGTGCCCTGGCCATGGCGAACCTGTACCAAAACACTAACGCCACCATGCCGACCCATCACGCCGGCCACAGTGGGGACTCGAATGTGGTCGTCTACCTGCCCACCGGAAACCGCAGCGTCATTAGCTATCGGGCCGGTTCCGACTTCGGGGACGACGTTTGAGGCCGGCTGTGGAGCGCCGCGTTTATTTATAATAATTTATTCTAAACTGCACCTATCTGCAGAGAGCCGAACCCGGCAGAAGAAAGCTGACTGACGATAAACGTAATCTCAGTGCCACCATCTCAATACGTACCAGCATCATGCCTGTACTGAGGAGGCGCGCGCCGTTCCTAGTTCCTAAGTTCGGGGGAAGATTCCGCTGTACATATTAGCGTAAGGATAAGCGAATCAGGAGATAAGCACGACCCGGTCGCCGGTGCCGTGTTCCCCGGCTTCGACGATGTTTCGCATTGTGTCAAATGTCGAAACCCAAAACCAAAACAATGTACGAGCAAGACTGATCCATAAGCTTCCAACAAGTGTGTGTGCGAGTGTGGGATACTGGGAACCGATGTGCAAGGGAGTAGCGTAGAATTATGTGGGCATAATCAGGATTCCGAAACACCCTTCACCCAGTCTCATCACCCCCACCTCGCCCCCTCCCCCCACCCAACTACTACGGTACTTCCAATAAAGTTCGTTGTAAATAAATTAGACGCTGACCACCAATTAAAATTCATTCAACCGCAACGATACGTGTTTCGGTAGGTTGATTCTGCTTTCGATGGCCCTGCGATGTACGGCATATGCTCCCGTACTGACCATTTGTGAGAATTTATCGGTAAATGGCTCTGAGTATGTGTGTGTGTGCACGCTAAACTAGTGAAAAAATGGAGCCCTTGCTCGTAAGCTAGCTAAAAAAATGAACATTCGAGCGAATGAGAATGTCTAGTTTTGTTCAGCTGTAGAAATGTGTTCAGATTTCGGAATAGTATGCATGAAACATTCATCCCTGTTTCAACCAAACGCAAACACGCATGGAATAAGAGCACAGTAATGCATATCACACATACTGGTCATCCGCGAGGCTCTAAATTTATTACTTTTGTTCGACGAACTACACAAAGTTTGTGCTTATCTACACGCGGAGAACAAAACGTCGCGATCGGATGTTCATCACAAGTAAAATAGATCGTGCTACTGCTTAGCTGAAACGATTGTTTCACGAAATTCTTTCCTATTCAGTCTCCATCTCTTTGCTGTTGCATAGTTTGCTACTCTTTTTCGAATAATAAACACCGTTATCTTTCTACTTAAATGCGCACGTAGGCTAACTAAATCGAGTGTAAATGTCAAACAATGGGCTTACAGAGAGACAAACAAACGATCTTACCCGTCACCAAAACAAAGCAATATTATCCCTCCGAAGTGCGAAACCGAAAGTAGCTGCAGTAATCCCACGAAAAATATACGTAAAGCATCGCGTGAACGTGAATCTCTTCCTATCCATCGTTAAACGGTTACGGATCGACGACCGGACGACCGAATCGATTATGCTGTCGCGAAACGAGATGAATCTTGACATCGGTTTAGAGTTGCCCCCGTTGGTGGAGCGTAATGTCAATTGCGGAATGAGGAAGCAATGAACGGGGACAATTAGCATAAAATCCGAGTGAATCCTTGCTGGGGGAAATCAGCACCTACCTGACAATGCGATCGGATACAGCATCGGCAGCGAACGGCTGCCGCGTAAAGTTTCACGTTCAAATTCGTTCAATCACGAACGCTGTACAATGGTTTGTAAATAGGACTTTGCTTGTTGATGTAAAATAGTGGATAAGGACAACTTACATACATGTTACGCGATACAGAAGGGTATCTCGCTTTACTACAGTGTACCGTACCGTAATGCGGTATTGGAAATGCGGTGTGAAAGAATTAAAACCAAACGAAACATACATTGGCCGTGCGTTGGCTTTCCTTTCTTCGACGTTGATGACATTTTCCGGCAGTTGGTAGGAGTGTTTGACTACCCTATACCCAATTATATGACCTGAGTGACAGCTCAGTTGGGATTTTGTACCAGTCCTACCATGTGAACATTGACCACTAATGTGAATTAATCCGCAGCTACTAATGAAACCACTGAGCATCCTAAAACAAATCATTCACGTACATATTTATACACAATTATTTCACAGAAATCAAAACTATTTGCTATATTACATACAGGGTAAGTGTATTAGTTTTTGGCCAGGCAAATGAAACACTCAAGTAATGCTATATAATGTAGTAAATAATGTCCAAAAAGCGATTTTTAGGAGATACACACCTATAAAACACGTTTTGTTACATTCACATTGATATTTTCCGAAATATACACATATTAATACCATAACGACAAAATATCGTCCGACGTGATGTGTACCAAAGATGCATACGAGGAGACGGTCATCCTGTAGTGTGAAAGGGTTTGCGTCGTACCTGTACCGACTCCGTCTCAAAGATATTTGAAATTTTTCACATTTTATTTACAATTTATTGTATGATGTCTTCTATGTTGAAAAAGCTACAAAATAAAACATAAAAATAGTCTTAACTTAATATCGGACAGTAAAACATTCAGAACATACTTTGGAAAATCGCTATAACATTAGTTGGGCGCATTTTAAAATGAAGCTTGCGATGTGGTTTAATAGAAAATAAACATAAAAACTTGTTCCAATGTATTCACTTTATGATAACTTTCAAAGGCACAGAATGCATACATTAGTGCCTGAATTATCGTTACTGCGATGGAGACGCCTTGCCGCCCATAGAAAAGTTGGTTCAAAAATTGGCTCAGGTTGTATTTATCTCAAGCTTTGTTCGGACTAAAGCAAACTAAGTATACACGTTTTGTCTATGGGCCCTTTGAGAAGGATATGTTTTTTCCATAGATTGAATCACTAATAGATTTGATCACTGTTTCTGGCTCATCGCAGCACAGTAAACTTTATTTTACCGGGTATTTTTTTTCCATTACTCAGTTCTGGAACCAGAAAGAAAGAAACACGGCCAATTACAGACTAGGTCCAATTTTGCAATTTGGTAAAAGATCAAAGCCACACAACCCATAACACGACCGGGTTCAACCTCAGGGTAGGAACATAGAAAAACAAAACATATCTGGCCTACTTATTCAATTACAGAAGGCCAACGAAGTTGAGCTCAAAAATACTAACACACTCTCACCCCAATCCCTGACAGCGGTTTAAAAACAACCACACCGCCTAAAATCCTTCGTAACAATTACCGAAAATGTAAATAACCTTGAAGCAATGAATTCATTTCATTAGATTAAACCCGCCCGAGACGTGGCAAGAGTGTTAATTTAATCATCGTAATTTATAACAATCACAATAAATTTAACATTTTTCACTGACCATTTCCAATGCACCGCCCGTGCTTTGTTCTATCATGTCATGGTTAGGTACCATTACTCTTGAAACCACTCTTGCTTCGGTTGCGACGCGGCTGCGGATCCCATACAATATTGGTCGGTCGTCAGGGACGGATCATCGTCCGTACATTTTATTGCACTTTTGGAAATAAAGTATAACCAACCCACACAGTGGAGCATAGAGTGTATGTGTGTGCGGTGAGCGCTCCACGAGTATTTTGCACGGGCCGGCGGGCGTGCGGTGTATTTTTGTATTCCTCTGTACCCACATCAGGCTTTTAGCGACAGCCGTTCCGGCGGATTGTCTCGTTGATGACGTTGATGTGTAATCCGTGAGGGTGAGGTTTTAATTCATTCTAAATTTATGAGCCTCATGCTTCAACTGGTAACAGAAATTTAGTGTTTTTGGATTGCAGCCTTTTTATTAGTTCTATATTGTCGGCGCATTTTTTTTTTTCCTCTCTCGGAGCAGACTGTATTTCAGCGTTGTGGCCAGTGTTGGCATACATTCAGGAATATGCTTTTGATGTTTACAACGTATGCTAAAAAGGCGGATTGTGGCAACGTAGATCATAACATATGAAGAGTAGTAAAAAGCGTTCGATATGTAGAGCTTGTATGCAGATGTACAGATATACAGTATTTAAAAAAAGTTGGTGTATATCTTACTATACATCCATGCTTTATATTTTACTAGTTTTACAAACGAACATTGTGCCACTTTGTCATAAATATCATTCTAGTTAATAGTCGATGTGTTATGTAGTCTTTATGCATTCATGAAACATTAATTTCCTGTCTCTCAGATGCTTTGACTCATTCGCTCTCTGTAATGCTATGCGGATTGTCTACCTTTAGGCGTTTATTTGAGCACTGAAGGTCGACTGGATCCAATACTCTCGATTACAGGGTCGATTCCGAAGATTGTAGATGCGAGATATTTAACGGTTTCTCAGACATTTTTGATTCCGTCCTTCAGCCGTTTGACGGCATCCCACGTGTTTTTGAATCCGCTCCGAAGTTTTTTTTTTATGGGCTCCTGCATATAATTGAAAGCTTCTCCAAATTATTTCACGGTTTCCCTATATTTTTGTGGGAAAGGCATACAAATGCAGAAAGATGCATTATTTTACAAATATGTATGTATAATGTGTTATTTCCGATTAGGTCATGTCAGCAAGATCTGCGGGTAGTTAACATAATTGGAAATGGAAATAATGTTCTATGAGTTGAGTTTCGAACTCTTCTGTTCCTCTCCTTTAAACAATACAGACTCGCATCTCGAAGTTTTATCTAAATGTAATGTCGAAAATCCATAATGGCATACCCATTTGATGTGTTAGGAATGTATTTTGATTTTTACTTTGAAAAATTAATATCAGTATTTGGAAAAAACTACAGGAATACAATAATAGGAAAAAAATAGTGATCGCTATTACTAAAAAAGGTGTTTTCATTTTGATTATTATTTGGGCTTTTCCGACACATTATTTTTATAATCAAGCACTTAAAGATACTCTCTGTACTGAAAATTGTACGAACAACATGGTGGATTGCATTCAAAATATCTGAGACCTTTAAACTGTCAAAATACGGCTCCAATGATAAAAAAAACATCTGAGAAACCGTCTAAAAGCGACTATTGCCGACTCTGCTTTCGTCTTGATGGCGAATATTATGACTAAATCAGTGGCTGCTCTTAATGAACAACAGCTTCCGCCTCCTCTTCGATTGATCACTGATCGCGCAGCTTTTTTGGGATGGCAGCTAGAGGGTCGCGGATTCCGTACAACCGAGACAGGCTGCTCATTATAGCCTTTACGTACGGGATTGTTCTTGTCAGGTGTCAGGCGCGTTATCCGTACGTCTGCACGGCGGGGATACTCACATCAGACGTGTTGGACTGCGTCGACGACTCCTGGGTAGTGTGGCAATTGCAGAGATGAGGTGATGTCTTTGACATACACATATTGTAGGAGACATCCATGTCTCGATAAAATCTGCGGCAAACGGAAAATCACAACGCGCAACGCCTCGATGTGGTGATTTTTCAACAAACAAATTTCACTTGTGATGCAGAAGTAACGAGAAGTGATACGGTCATAAACTAAAGGGATTATATGACTAGAGTAGTTATCGCACAAGCGGTGAAAAATTCGGTCGAATCGACTAATAACGCCAACAACAGAACATTAGGTTAAAACCGCATGCCGAAAGCGCTATCTCGTATTGAGCAACCGAAGCTGAATCTGAAGTAATTTTAAACAGATGCTCAGAAAAACACAAAATGAACTGCATTTTTTTCTCTCTTCCTCATCGGCGTCACGATGTTCATGTCATACCTGGTTTAGCATGGGATAGATTGTTTTATAATAAATGTGGTTTGTACAACATATGCAATATGACCCACTGTGCGATAGTTGTAAAATGACAAGTATAAGCCTGTTTTAAAGCAGATTATCATATTGTATCAAAAATCTATTTTAATAAATGGCAATTTGGCTACCTTTTTCCCAAGCAATTAATGAGTTAGCTACACTTATATTCCAAAATGAGGGCTGCTTTGCACGGTCGATCACCTTACCCACTGCTTCATTAGGTTTCTCACCCCTGACACAGATCAAGGGTGTGCAACTCTTCGCAACGACCAACGCGATCATGCCTGCCGACATACGGTTCACAAGATTATTTTTTGCCACTATAGTCGGTTAGTCACTCCTTAGTAGGGTGAGACGGTCGAGATGGGATTGTGGTATAGGCTGTGTGAAGACCGGGGCCGTTACCACTACACTATCGGACCCCTACTATTACCATCAGAGTGTGTACACTCTTGCTAAACACACATAAACTTTCGTGTTTTTACTACAAATTAACAACTGATTTTTGGCAAGCAGCATATTCGATGTCAAAAGTAAAATGCTTAAGTATTCGATGTCTATTTATTCTTACAACTCGTTGTATTAGTCTTCCGTGGTTCAATGTATAATTTTTTGTTGCCAAGTTAGTGCAAAAATATTAAAAACTAGCATTCCATTCGACAACACTGCAGACGTGTTAGAATTTTGTTTGCGAAATCAACCGACAACCAGCAAACTCTAAAACTGGAACAGGTGAATGATTCATCTCTCAGCCACGACAAGAAATCAATTCGTAAAAATTAAAACAAAATCTACATAAGCGCAGGATCACGTCATCTGTAGAGCGCACTTTTTGATGAGTAATAATTATTTAGTCAGCAGTCAAAAACCTCTTTATTTGAAAAAAGAGTTTATTGTTCGGTATTCATATGGCATCGTTAAATTTTAATCATGTTTTGGGCTATGACGTGGTTTGAACGACATTTTGAATACAAAAATGTTAGTTTTTTTTTCTCAAACTACCGAATCATCAATTCAAAACAAAAGTCTAGGCGGTGTCCAACATGTGTTCTATGTTCTCTATGATGTATTTAATTTCAATCTATTTAATTATTCCGGTTTGTAGTCCATACATTACTTCTCGTTCCATTACGGCAGATTGTTTTTTTTAATGTTATTTATTTATTCTGCTTTATGTAAACATATTTTTATAAATTTTTCTGTATTTATCTTCTTCTTATTTTTGTTTTTTCATCGCAATCCCAGTCTACAAATTTGAGCGTAAAATTTTGCCATTAATTATCTGTTATAACAATAAAACTGAATTTGAAACCAGTTCGAAAGAACACCACGTAAAATATACCCCATCTCAAAGACAAAACAACTTATTTATCTCAGGAACGGCCTTTGCAATGATCGGATCGATGAGATGAAGGTGTAAAATGAACACCGTGTGCACAAAGAAAGTTCCTGGTGATTGTGAAAATTACAAAGTGCACACACATCTCTGAGGGGCATGCAATCGACGAATACCGTGCAGTTGAATGTGTCAGTTATTCACACCCTTCCGAACGGCCGCACGCTTTCATCGGATAGTTATCGTCCGTAGTTTCAAGTGGCAGGTTCGGTCCGATGAGTACACGAAACTCGTAGGTGACCTAAATGCATTGTGTTGTTTAAGAAGCTGTGACAAGTGACTGATATCCATTTATGGTTGGTTGGCCGGCAGTTGATTACGATATAGAGGGCGATCAGTGTTTGAAGTATTGCTCGCCGGGAAGTGTGAACTACTGGAAGTGTCTAAGCGTTTACTAAGGTTCTAAGCGTTTTACTTTATACAAGCTCCAGTGCTTTTGAAAGCATTTCTCGGCACGAGTTTTTCACAAACAGTATGGAGCTCCGAGTTAGAGGTAAGGGCAGATAAATCGCTTCTAGTGCAATCCGGAAATAGTGCTCTTCACTCAGCGTGATAAGCTACGTCATCGTCAAAGTTCTTTGACACTATTTATCGGAACGGTTGCGTAAAAATCAACAGATGAGATTAAAAAATGAAACTTCCCTCCTTAAAGTGTGATAATAAATCTGCACAGTAGACTGGTAAAGCGTATGGCGCTCAACCACACACGCAAAAAAAACCAGCCCCAAACAGGGTAGAACTGCTTCAAACAGGGAAACATTATACCTATCCTAGGCACAGCGAATAGCAAAAAAAATCCCCGACGCAGTGTACCGGCCGTTATCATTCTGCAGATATTTGAACAACCGAGAGTTACTTGCATCTCTCGCACGGGCGAGCGTATCATATTTGAGAAAGATACTGTAGTGATTTATTCAATATTGACTTAGTGATGAAATGTTACATTGCAAAGAGAGTAGGATCGTAATTTTGTGGCGTTAACAGTACCTCAGAAAATGTCACCTCGTACCTCGTGACGCGTTGCGGGTATCTGTAGTAGGTAGGCACCGCTCACAGCCATGTCTTGTGCTCGTGATTTTTTTTAGCAAACGTGAATGTTCTGCCAGCTAGGAAGGCGAACGAAGAAAATACCACGTTTCGGGAGCATCATTTTGAGAACATGCGGCGCAGTTCAAACATGTGGAACGTTAAACTAGGCTATCTTTGTTTCGATTTGCCCATGCGTCGGCCATGTTTTAACAGTTGTCAACAACATCATCATCATCCCGTGACCGACTTGCCGGCAAAGTCTTGCATTGTAATTGTAATAGTAACAGATTGTTCAAGTTATTTATTTTGAATACTAAATGATTTTTTTATCCTCTACCACATTCATCGGTTTAGCAAGTGTGCAGGAAACACATTTAAGTTCCGTATGGTTCTGCTATAGAACCGCATAGTCCACTCCACGCTCCAGAGGATGATGATCCCGTTGGAAATGAGTAGGCATTCAATTCAATCGAAACACAATACAAATAGAGGGCATTGCACTGTTTTCGTAAATACTGCAGCTAGCTTCCTGCTATCAGATGTGGACCTCACCTGTTTGTGTTTTAAACCAAACTCGTCACACTGACTCCGAGAACCCACACTTAACACACTCTTCGTGCAAAACATGCGACGTTTTGTTTGTCGCGTTATCAAGCGTTTGAAAATAATATTTATAGCAGACGTGACAAAAACAACAAAACACATTCCACCATATTTTTCTCGTACCTTTCTCGTCCGTGATATAAATGTTGAACAAAACTGAACAGAGACAAGAAGAGAGAAGGCGAGAGAACGGTTTGGAATCTGTGTGAGATATCAAGAGAAAACAATACCACCCAACAGCAAAACATGCGCAGAGAAAACGCCGCCGATTAAGAGAAAAATAAAAGATAGAGGTATAAAGAGCTTAAAAAACGCTTATAATCGTGCATCAGAACCGGCGGATCACGAGGATCAGATGTTCTCTGCGATCTTCTCGCTGCGTTCACTGGCCGGAGACTCTCTTTCTCTCTGTTTGTCCCTCTCTCCCTCTCTCGCTCGAGTTTTAAGCCCCGCTTGCGTTGGGGCGATGCGCTGAGAGCCGGTAAAATACTGGTTGAAACCCATTCCTTCGGCTGTCGAGAAAACAGTGTTGTTTTTCTCTTCCAATCGAACAGATTCAGAAAATTGTTAGTAACGCGCGAAGTAGCGCCGTTGTGTGAGCGATACACTAGCCAAAAACATGGATAACATGAGTGAGTGTTCTAGCCGAGCTAAGGACGTTGCGTTGCGTGCTTTAGAGCTTTAGAGTCGTGTGAGGTTCAGCTTTTAATAGATCGTGCAGACACAACAGCAGTGCCAAATGAGGAACTGTGCTTTTAGTAGGTTATAAGTGTATTGTAATTTCATCATTATTGCTTCGTTTGCTTGTATTATGCAGAGATGAAGTATCTGTATTAGTGGTATATCGAGTGAAATGTGGTATCTGCACAATTTGATGGCCAGACGTGTGCGTGTTTTATCGTTATGTGTTGCAAATTCGAGCGACTGGAAGCTATATTTGTTCAAGGATAAGAAAAAATGGAAGAGAACCGAGCCGAATTGTGTTCCAAATAGACGAAATTCTACCGTTTTTAATATGACATTGTTAAACGATGTACAATGTCATGCTATTTTATGCACATTTAAGTAGCTGAGCAAACAGTCACATTAACGGGCAGTTGCGAAATGAGCAGAGGATGCTGTGTTGACAACTGGCTCTATTTGGAGATGCAGGTGAAGAGAGGGAGAGAGAGAAAAAACCCGTTCCGCCTGTAGGTGTTATGCTTGCTAAGGTAGCCAGAGATGCTGTGTACTAAAGTGAGAACAAACAATGCAAAAACCCAATGTATATCGCCTGAATGTAATAATTAGCATGCTAAATGAAGCTAATACCCAGGAAAAGAACGGAATGCACGTTAAACAATTTTACGTCGCCAGACCGCAGCGACAATAGCGACGAACGAGCGGTAGTGAGAGAGAGAGAGATAAAGAGAGAGAGAGAGAGGAGAGGATTGGCCAATGTATACTGGAGTGGCCACAGCCATTTCTTGTGCCTGACAAGTGTGTCACAATCAAACGAAAACAAACGATCGCCGATGAAATGCATCCCCGGCGATCGTATATTGAACCGGTTTTTACTTTCATTGGCTGATCCTATACATACCCGATGCCGGAGGTCACTGTCGAGCTGATTGTGAAGTAAAATAGTCCGATATGAGTTCAGCCGGTGTCCTAGACCTACACCGCGCCGTTAACCGAGCATCGGTCTTTATTAATATAGTCACGGAGTTCGGGTGTGCTCCAGACGGTTCGCATAGAGGGATAGTACACATTGATGAGCATTTTACATTCGAAATTATGTGTCGATAGCTCTTATGGATGAGCTTTTACACATTCTGTAAAACGACTCGCATTTTGTTTAGATCGTCTCACTCACAGTGCGCGTAAGCTTATCATCACGGTGATCTTAAAATCATTCGAAACCGTTTTTAAAATATGCTACTGCGCAGATATAAAGTACGTAGAAATGTAAACAACTCAAAGCATTGCGTTGTAAGCAGGAAACAGCAAATGGTAGTGAAACGAAATCGAGACACTAAGAGCACAAACTTGAACATCAGAGCAGATCATAGCCAGGTGACAACTGCACATGTAATGTTCCGGTCTGTGGTGGTGGTGGTACAGGTTCCGCTAAAGTTCACGGTCAGTTGAACCGGAGCCACATGTGCTAACGAGAGCCAAGATCTTGCCCGGCCCGCAACGCATGGAAGTATGGAAAACCGGCGCCGGCGAGCAATATTTACCGTACACTAAATTGTGTTCACCTCCAACCGTTTCCAAACATACTAATTACTTTCGAGAGCAAATCGATTAACCCTTCGAATGCGTGGCACTAACCGCGATTGCATGCCGATATTGCATCGAATAATCGATCTTATCATCGCATTGTGGTATATGGCTCATAGGAATCGAAAATTGTGGTTCAATCACTAAACAATGACATTCACGTTAATAGGGGAAGTGCGGTGCGTCCAAATTTGGTGACAAAATGAGTTTTGTTAATACCCAAACTTTTAATATTAGACCCTGTATGTGATACTAACGATAATCTCATCAAGAGGGAGGCGTGGAGCGGGTGGGGTGGGCTCAAACCCGGTACACTATCGTTGTGAAAATATCAATCGCCTTGCACCTTCACTAACACAGCAAACCAATCCACTACTACCAACGCCATTGCTAATGACCGTTACCATGACGATGACCACGAAACAACGGACCGGTTTGCTGAGCGAACGCGATTTTCTATGCGATGCTCGTGCAACACACAAACTGCAGCTGGTAGTGGTCGCGGCGGGTAAACAAAGCGCGTTCGTATTTGTTTTTCGAATATTGTACACGTCGAGCGAGCGCGTTTCAAGTTCAGGCTCAGGCGGTGGGCGATAGATTCTCGCCACCTAGGCGCGGGTGCAGGCAGGTGGAAGCGGCCGCCCCACGATAGCCCCAGCAGCCGACGACGATACGATGCTCGGCTCATACGTCACCGGTGCGCGTTCGAAGCGCGTTTAATCTCGCGCCGAGACACTCGCCCGGTGGAGTGCGGAGTACGCCGACCGCGCGCGGGGGTCTCACACGGGTCTCCGTCATCTGGGTTCAGTCTGGTACCGATCGCGTACGCGTCCGTTGTGCTATGCGTCACTTGCCGCGCTGGGATAACCGATCGTTGGCGTGGTTGTTCCTGTTGAACAGTTAGGGCGATAGGCACCATCATCGTCGACGCACCATTAGTCATCGGAACCTGACCCGGCAATAGCAGAAAGTTTAACAAAACTGGTGAAACTTGTGATCGATCGATCGAGCAAGCGAGATCTGTTTAGCGGTGTTGTGGCTCAGAATTCAAATTTCTGGGAACCCATTGCCAGCAGGAAGTTGTAGCAACAGTAAGTGTACGAAAGTGCGTATGTGAGTGTGTGTATGTGTTTTAGTAGCAACAATCCACAAACAAGTAATCCGAGTAGTTTACCAGTTCGACCCACATTATGGGCGATAGAAGAGAGGATCTATTTTTAGACCGTGAAACGAATTATCGTGCCAAAACACAACTATCTGTTCTTCCAACTACACAAGGCATGAAATCTTTCATCAAAATTCATCTCTGTGCTAACTGTCTGTGCTGAATGTCTGTGTATAACAAATCTCGGTACTAATGCTACCTTTATTCTATGAAACCTTCGCTGTGTTTTTGTTGACCAAACAATGTGAACTTCGTTTTACGAAGGTTACTTGTTACATTTTTACTGCGAAAAGAAGAAAAATACACAGTCAATCATTCACATTAGTCATACGGTGGAAAGTACACGCGGGCTTTTTCGAACCCTCATGTTCTACTTTGATCAATCCATTGCGAAACAGTGAAAAAAAAGACATTATATTAAATCAGACAAGAGGATAATGTAATTTAAATTTACGATCAAGGTAGGCGTGGTAGTAGTGCACAATACTCAAATAAGTTAGAAACCGCCATGACAAGGTAATATTGCCACGTTGTGACGAAATCTGAACTGAACAGGAAGTCAGTACCAGTACTCGAGGCTAATCGTGCCATCGCTTGCCGTGGCCTAAACTAAATGCAATCATGAACCAGAACAGCCGTCCGACCGACCGGAGGTGAAGTTGGGGGCTCTGGGATTTTTTCTGCTCCAGCTGTTCTCCGGTACAACCGAAACAAAACATAACGGCGTTCGGTGCGGGAAGTTTGACTCGGTGAATAATGCATGACGAAAGCTTCCTCCTTTCGCGCCGGATCAACGAACCGGAGATAGCGGCAGATGAGAAATAGATTTAAAGTTTGCTCCAATTTCGTGCAATTTCAAGCCTTGCCCGCGTGTCGGCAGCGTGCATTGTGTATGCATAAACTGGCGCTTCAGGCTCCAGAATACATTAGTACGTTCCACATTTTGGACACTGAGCTTTTATAGTTACGCATGTTGCCATTTGTGTCGGCAGCCGTCCATCGGGCCCGTGTTTTAGGAGTGGAACTATTGTAGCGGTACAAACAACGAGACACACCTGCGTATGGAACCTGCCAGCCAATCGTGGTTGCGAGCAATTGCAAACTCTGCGCGGTCGTGTTGATTGCTGGCAACTATCTTTTGTGACGCTCTCCACTCAATTGATTGTTTTAATAGATTGGTCGTGATCGGTTCGAGTGCTGTTCAGTATTCTACGCCTGTGTCGATGACGGTGCTTCCTGTTACTTAATGCCCTTATGGTTGCGGTTCGATACGCGAGTGGCCGCCGAAGAGTTTTCTAGTTGTGCCTGAAACCAAACGGAACGGAACCACGCTAGTTGGGACGGTATAATTAATGCCTCACAATATAAGCATGTGAAATCCTATGCATAATATTATTCTAGACTAAAACCTGCACGCATTTCGAACGCGTCCAAACGCGGAAGACTCACACTGAGTTGTCTAGCGATGGCTTTGACTGTTGTGAAGAGAGAAAAAAGAACCACCAACACCTCCCGCCGAAAAAAACAGCTCCGTTCGCACGGCTAGCAATGCGCTGAAGGTCATCGTGATCGTCGATGCCGGTTCGGTTTTTCGGGGGTAGTTCTCAACCGGCTCCCCACCCTTATTGGTTTCCGCGTGGCGAGTGCGCGTTGCTAGGCTCAGCAATGTGGTTTAAACAAGGACGCCTGAGCGATCCGATTAGTGTGACTGGAAGTTGGAAGAAATCGGCTCCAGATTTTGTTCCTACCTGTGTTAACTAACGATGACCGCACACAAGAACCACGTGCACGCACGCACTCACGCCCCGCTCTGTGCCGGGTGATATTGAACTTCAAGCGCTCCAAGGACACTGAACTCTTTGCGTAAGAGCGGAACGATCCCGTTCTGGGTGGACTGCCCCGTTCTCGGATCGGCAAAGAACGGAAGCCTGTGGTGGTGGTTGGTTGCTGGTGGTACCGTTTTGATTTGATTTCGAAAAACTGGTTCCAACTGCTGTCGGCAGCAGGCGGAGGCAGCAGGCGTCGCACCTTTTCGCTTATCAGGTGCGGCCTACGTGACATACACGGCGAAAAACCAGTCGGGCGCATTTCGCTTGCGGCACCTAGTTACTGGTAACAACCTCGTTACCCGATACAGTTACAACGAAGGGTCCCCCGTACGCCGTGGGATCGGAGAATGTCTCTTTTACGAGTCACCATTCTCCGGCTGTTCAGCTGATGGCGTCGTGAGGGCAAAGTCGCAGTATCTTGAAACTGCGTGTTTCTAGTTTTATTTACTTTGAGCCCATTCAACCGATGCAACACACAGTTTTGTGGAGCGTGTTTTACCTTTATGTTGCTTTAACTTAAGTTTTAAACAAAATTGTCAAAAAACCCTAAATAAATCTTAATAGTAACCTTGATTTTCATCGAAACTTAAATAAAAAATAGGGCGCAATTCCCTTCCCATCTCCCCTTAGAAATGGGGTGTTTTGTACCAAGTAGAAGTGCTAATACATAGAATCTTTTTTCATACAGGTCTTTTTATGTTCTATGAATTACATTTAAGAAATGCTAAGTTATTTGAAATTGGGCTCTAAAGGTCATCATAGAGACACATAAACAAGACATTCCCTTCATGAATATTGTAGTATCAAACGAAGAAGATAAAGCAGTTGGAAAACCAATTGTAACTAACGTTCGTCAAGTTCCGTTCCAAGAGAACTCTAGCTAAACAATAAATAAATCATTACGATCGTACACCAAAACTATTTAAAAGTACAAACTCATTTTTTCATGTTTCTCATATTCCAACATTGTTCACAAAAAGAATAGTAGCCATAGGCAAAATGTATCGAAGTAACCCTAATTGACTAGCGCCCTCTAGTGACGGGTAACGTGTAAAGTTGAATCCAACGATCGATCGAGTTGAATTCTTCACTAAATTATATGGTCGTACACTCCTACGGAAGCTGAATAAAAACATCAGGAAATGGTATAAGAATGATATATTTTGTATGACCAATATATTATACCACTATTGTCAGATATTGTTGATAAACTTCCTTCGCATTCTAAAACTATAGGTTCTGGCAAGAATCTCTAACATTAGTATTAAGCGGAAACAAACGTCGAATTTAACAAATATTATTTTAAATAAGCACAAGGCTATGGCCGGCCGATGACTAAAACGTAGCATCGAATCAATGTCGAACAGAATGCTAAATATCAACGAATATATGGTTGCCACCGGGGACATTTATAGTAGCAGTATTAATAGCAGACATTTATTGGTGGCCTTTTCACCATATGATATATTGGAAAGAGGATGAAGCGTGATATGTAAATGTAACTGAAACACTAAAATGGTATTTCATTTGTTCTCACCATTTTTATAGTAATGTCTCTGGAGGAAACTCGTCGCACACAGCGACCATACCGTTACGGTATGATGCTGTTATGTGTCGGTGCGTTGGTGAACTGGTTGGGATTGGCCGAAAATTATTCCGAACCGGTACGGTATGCGGGCGTTGCATGCATTCTAGGTAAGCGATCTTTCTCAGCTCCATCAAGACGATGAACCATATTTATTGATGTGACCATTTTTGAACGTGCACCTGCAGCAGGAGCCTGTCTGATATGTACGGCAATGTGCTGTTGGCTTCACACACCGGGCCGATCGGGAGCGAATGGTGATGAGGTGAGTCAATTGGTGATTCTTTCTTCGAGCGTAAGTTTATCAACGACATCTTGTTTTCCATTCTGACAGGGAGATGATCCGGTACATGTTATAAGCACAAACGACGAACGCAGGCGCGAGAAGCCTCCTGATTACGACACAGTGGCTGCAGCGCCACCAAGCTACGACGATGCAATCAAGCTAGATCCTGCCGCTCTGCTACGTTTGTCGATGGCATCGAACGTGAACGTTAGCAATGGTGAAAGCGGCGATCACCATCCCTCAGCACAACATCCCAGCTCATCCAATGCGATGAGGAACGATATGGGTGCTGCAGAAATTCCAAACAGTGAACCTAGTGGTCAACCGCTCGAATGCTCGGTGACCGTAATGGACGAAAAAGTGTGCCCGGAGAAACCGCCCCCGTACGGGGAGCCCACGATAAGTGGTACAGTGTTGCCTGCCAATAGTCAAACGCACCATGTGAATTGAGCCAGCTAGAATCCCTTCATCTTCACCTGCAAAAAGCGAACTGTCTAACGTGTGGCGTGTGCTCGCTTTCCTGTTCAGCTACGGGAAAATGCACATTGTGACGCAAGAATCATGGCTGTGTTCGTATTTCTTATATTGTAAGATACCGTATCGTGTGTGCGCATAATGAATGAATCGCCTCGTGAAAACCCCCCAGCACGACGAATGGTTGACGTCTGCGGCACTCAACCAAAGCTGTACAGTATTAGCGATGCCATATTCGAAACAGACGATGTTGATAAGGAAGTAGTGTACCGTTCACTTCTATGTGTATATCCACGCTCAACACTCCGCTTCACACATGTTGGAAAGCTCCTGACGATTCTAGCAATCGCGACATATGTGTAGGCAAAGCTGTAGGAAATAACGTCAGGGAAACTCGATTACATTACCACTCACTATCAAGACGGACGTATGAAAATAAACCAAACGGTAATAGGCAGTTGAGCGCGCGTGTGAAATAATGCAATTTACACTTACCTTAAAGTTGGTTTTATTTTTGTGATAATAGTTCCATAAGCAAATACAGAAATCTGGGATTTATAAACAGCTCCTGCTTTGAACGTTTTAATGCTGGCTCACGGTGTACAGTGTATATCACAGTCTACAGTTGTGTTCGTTCCGTCCACACATTCACGCTGGCAATTTGAATTCGAATATCATCATTTTGATAAGCAATTCTCTGTCGCGTTCAACGTCTATACCATTATTCCAGCTGGTCACAAAAAGCGACAGTTGATCCGATGACAGAACGTGTCCGATGTTTTCTGCAACATACAATTTGAAATTAGGTCTATGGAGTTAAACCTGCGCGTTGTTCATACTTACCAGCAACATATTTCCGGGAATCAATTTCTTTCTTGTATGAAAGAGTGATTCTCTGAATGGTGGTCAGTATTTGCCGATAATTCCATGTGTAGCCAATGGTATCGTGCTCGGTGAAGAATTCGTGCAGAGATTTCACCTGCGCCAAAACCGTGTCAGCGTTAGCCGCTACATCTTCCATAATCGAAACCATAACCAGTAGGTTCTTGCAGTACAGTTGTAAATTTTCGGGATACGGATGCCGGTCGCTTGGTGCCGTCTGTTGCTGTATGTTTCGCTTAATGTTTTTGACCGCGTTGCAATACTGTGACCCTTTTTCTGCCGCTTGCAACCATTTCTGGTGGCATTCGGCAATGCTGGCTGCGGCGGTTTCAATTCTCAGTGATGCTACGTTTCCCGGAGATGTGGGGGTGCGTGGTGATTTTAGCCTCGAAATGGATACATTTTGCCGTTCGGGAGTTACGGAAGACATTGTACGTTGAATAAATTAATGCAAAAATCGAAAACTCGCAGCAAGCACCGACAAAATTTGCACAACAATAACAATGAGCTGTCAAACTCGATGCTTGTAAACAATGCCCAACGAGCAATTGCGATGGTTTTATAGCGTTTTTTAAGCGTTGGCCGAATACGGCGAAGCGTTTTTCATCGATGTACCCAACGAGCAATTTGTATGTTTTTATAGCGTTTTTTAAGCGTTGGCCGAATACGGCGAAGCGTTTTCCATCGATGTAGCGTTTTGAGTTACCAAG
>KB672880.1:1999889-2015779 GCA_000349145.1 Anopheles dirus | reverse complement strand
TCGAGCAGCGCCTGCTGCTCTCGCCGCTCCCGACGCCGCCGCCGTTGTCCTGCGTTGGATATCACACACTTACTTGCAGGTAAAGTTGATATTATTCACTGTATTACAGTAAATCACTCTGATGTTTTTTTTATTACAGCGAACAATAAATTTCAAACGCAGCAAACATTGAAACACGACCGTACGCGAGACAAGCACAGAAGATTTTGATTTTTCGTCACTGATCGACCCTGCAGACGGCAGAAGAGGAACAACAATTGGCACAGGAAAACGAAAACAAACATTCGAACTTACCTTAATTTATTGTAGAAAATAGGCAGTTAATGTTGATCTTTAACAAACCTAATTATTTTTATTGTACACAATTGCCATTTTTTATTTGTATTTGCAATTTTATATTATAAATAAAATAAAAATGTTTTATTTTTTTTCAATACAAAAATCGAAAATTATATTCTAAACACAAAACCACCCTGTAAATAAATGGACCACCCTGTTTTTGGGGCGCTCATAACTCAGCCATTTAAGGACTGCTAAATGGCCAGTAAGCGGCTGAGACCCTAAAAAACGCTTCGGAACTCATATATTGCTCGTTGGGTATTTACCCTTGTGTGCATATTTAATAACGCTACGTAACGCTTCGTAACGCGTTCGTATTTTCCAATGTGCTTTGAAGTTGTCATTGCTCATGACCGGCCAAAACCGTTCGATTTGAAATATATTCGTTATTATTTCAATAATCAATGCGTGGTGAGCGTTCCAGTGAAACACACGCATTCTGCGCATAGTAACAGCACCAAACGGTTCGGTCGATAAAATCCCAACTCTAGCTCACCAGCGTACGGTAAAACCGTGTTTAGAAAATTATTTAAACGAACACAAATTCAAACTGCTTATCGCTTGCGGCTCTGGGATTGCTTATGGGTAATTTCAGTCGTTTAACAATTCGCGTGGTGTGGCACATTGCAACATGCCTTAGTACATTGTAGTAAAGAGACTAGCGTCGACAATAGTCGAAGCCGAAAGATAGGTTAAGTCCCTGAATGTGGTTCGAGTAAACGTCGCGATTAACAACGAAAGAGAAAAGGAAAAGAAGAGCATAGTACAGTTACAAAGTTGTTCAGCTAATATTAAGAATAGATGGCATTATGTAAACCCCTGAGTGACCCTCCCATTGTGCAGTGGTACATTCGTTCAACCAGATCCTGATTTTGACAGCTGTCAGTCTGTCCATTGCCACCGATCGGCCTGGACATGGCTCCACCAGCTTCAGAAATCTTCAGTTAACCTTCCGTTCCGTAATAAATACAGTGCAATATACAAAATACAATAGTGTTTTCAATTATGAGAATATTTTAGCAAGATAAAGGTATTTTCAATACGTTAAACATTGCCGCTAATGAGAATGGGTGATTATCATGCAATTAATATAAAATAATTAATCCAAGAGTGGGTGAAATTCTACTCACGACCATCAAACGAGCAGAATTGGCTTTTGGATTTTTTCCGAACCTTCGCATAAGCTACAAATGTATAATTTCGAACAATGATTAATTAAGAAGTCGTCTTCCATACATTGTGTTGACACACCAGGCGCCTCCACATACGGAACAATAAAAAACAATACCACTCAAATATTAAGCAAGGTTTTATTTTATTTTTATTTTAATCATTTGAAATTATACTACAATTCACTGTCACTGTTCAAAAATGTGTTGATAAAAAATAAAAAATTACAACATTAGGACATTTTATGCTGCTTTTAAAACAATGCATATGGAAAGGGTATATTTCCTGTTCTTACTTACTAAATTACTTACTTACCTAATCGGCACTACAACTACCTCCCGTTCTAGGCCTGATACATCAATTTTCGAAACCAACTGTCGCGCGTCTTCGTCAGCCAATCCTGAATACCTTCTGGTGGACGAAATCATAGTGAATAGTGAATAATAGTGAAACCACAACTAACAAAGTTCGTTTACACCGTCCAATTTCAATCCCGTACCTATATGCTTCCAATAGTATTGACGGACAGGGCTTTTTATTGCTGAAGCACTTTCAATGTTCTTTCTCATTTGTATAGCAGAAGATTCGCCTTTTCGGAATCAATTCCGATGGTTATCAACTGTGTATGGGAGAAGAAGATCTTGTAGTATAAAAGAGACAATTTTTGAAGGCGGTGTTGTTGTATTCAGGACAGCTGCTGCCATGACTGTTTTATGAATCTCATTTATTATGGCTGTACTATAATTATTGTCACTGTGATTTCGCGGAGTGAATATATCAGTACACTAATCCAAGAGCATTCATTTGATGAAGGGTTTTCAAGCCCTCTCGAGCTCGAGGACGACGTTCTTCTATGAATGCTGTTAGTGATATAGTTACAAAACACCTGACATGCATGACAGTATCTACACAATACAGCATTTGTAATCAACACTGGAACCGTTCCCAGAGTTACATGAATTCGTAGCATACGATCTTGAGACCGTGTCCAATCCAATCTTCAAATCACTCTACCCCATCTTGAACTGGTTACTAAAACAAGGTAAGAGATCGACCTCGAACAAGTCGATACAACGCAGTCATTCCGCGCCGTTTCTGGGAAATGGCTTGACTTGGGATTGGATGATACAAATTCATGCAACTCTGGGAACAGTTCAAGAACGGATGAATGCTGAATGCTGTAAAATATTTACTAACCCAAAAACCTCACCAAACATTATTTTTAACAATCCTTTCTCCTTTTCTCTTCTAAGCTATTCTAAAACTCCATCCTACGCGGTGCGTGCGTTCGTGTACGATGTTAAACTATCAAGATTATTCTTTCGTTCAATGTTTCGAGGCCTCCACTGCAAGCCAGAACCGAAAAAGAGTGTGAGACATAAACATGACTGGCTGTGACAAAACCAAATTATGTTTAAAGGAATAATTAATCTCAGCCTCTAGGTTGCTTTCCCTCAACATCATAGTTTCCAGCGTGCGTAGAGCGTGTGCGTGTTTGCGCGACGATCTCTTTGCCGTTTGCCCGTGCCAAATTATAATCCCCGCTGTGTAAAGGCGTGTAAAAAGGTATCTTATCTGGTTAAAATCAATACTTCGTTCACGCCAGTGCCGGGGGGCTTACGGGTTTGTTTGACACCGTTCATCATATTTTCCGTAAGATGCTACCACCGGTTACGGACATCGATGATAAGACATGACACGGTGCGTTCGGGCGCGGAGAACGGAGCCGGAGAGAAGCGCTAGGTGTTTATTATAAATTGATGCCCTGGATCTTTGCCTTTCTTTCGCAAAATTTGTAGCAGCCCCGTGACAACGGCCCTGTTGCTGAGATGGAGCCGAGAAAGAAAGAGAGTGAGAGAGTGAGAGAGAGAACGAGACACCGTCGACCGTGCGACCATATTTTCAGCGGTGGCTTCTTCGCATTTTGCTCATTCATTTAAGGCATTAGCACTGCACGTTGCTATCACAATAATCAGAAGCGACAACATCGTCAAGCGTATCACTTATCAGCTATTTAACATCAGTTCATGAAACGCTCTTCCGCTCCGCTGCTTCCGCCGCCCCACCGCTCGACGCATCGCTGGATGTGTAGTCAGCGGGAAAGGTAGCTTGAGGTGATGTTTAGCTTTCGTGCGCGATGAATCGGTTTCGATCGAAGGCCATTGAAAAGATTCCAACCATCCCCCCATGAGAGAGGGAGCGGGACACGGGTGGGGTTCTTTATTTTTAATCCTTCCCCCGTAGCCCCGTCCCGTCCCGTCCAACCATCGCCATCGTCATCCGTCAGTGACATTGCCGACTTCGCAGGCCTCGTCCTTCGGTGCTGGCCTCCTTTCCGTGCTGGCCGGTATATTGGCGTACGAGCATCATTCGCAAGCGAACCCCGTCCGACTGCGGAGGCTACTGGCCGGGAGAAGCCGTTCGGGCCATGAATATGCCATGGGTGGGTCGTTTATGGTGGTTGGTGTGGGTTGGGGCACACCCTGTGCTGTGTGTTTAGCTTGGCGGAGTGTAAAATAAATTAAGGCCTCCGACCTCACCTCGCGTCGGGCCGGGCCGCAGCAAACCACCGACTCAGGATCAAAGGGCTCAGCGTGAACTCGGGAGGTTAAATGGTTTCCCTGCGGAGCTCATCGTGGAATGTTCTTCTTTGCCGTGGGTGGGTGGGTGCGACCCGGCCGGTTTCGTGGTCGGCCCGGTGGGAGGGCGTCAATCGGGATTGACGAATTAAGTGCGTGGCTGGCAGGAGCGATGTTTTGGGGATAAACGACAAAATGGATGCCTTTGATTTCGTTTAATTGGACCATGAAAATCGCGATGACCCTTGTAAACTATGGTCAATGGAAGGGAGCGAGAGAACGATCGACATGGGAAACGGAAGCAATATGGGCGATTTCTGATCTGATAAGTGAATGATACAGGGATTTTTGTTCTCTTCATGCCGCTCGCATATGGCTCTCTGGCAGTACACGACGTCCATTAGTTAGGCGATATGCGGTTTAGAAAACAATTTATGGTTTGACACGTGAAACTGCGCACAGTGATGATTAAATTGATAAGACTACATCCACCAAACGATGAATACTTCCCTCTGTGGTACATATGAAGTAAAATAAAAATATATATTAAACCGCAATAACCAGTATTTTTTTGACAATAAACTGTCCTACCGCGACTATCTTCTCAGTAGTGGCATATTGTTTAATGTTAGAAGATAGAAGATGTTGGAAAAGAAGAAAGGGAAGTAGGAAAATCTGAGTAGTTGATGTGAAAAATATAAGACAAACATAGAACAATAATAATACAAAAACAAACAAGAAAGTAAGAGCCATGCACTAGAAGACGAAAGACGAGAAGGAAAGAAAGCAAGAGAAGAACTAAAATCGAAAGAAAACGAGAAGAAAAGAAGCTTGTTGTGCTTAGTTTTACAAAACAAGTCGTTCAGCATCCCCAACATGTTACACGAGTCTTTTGATTGAAGCACAAGTTCTCCTCGGTCCCGAGCGTGCAGTTAGCGTGGTGAGTTTTTCAAATTGTCCCTCAAATAAACTTGTCTTCTTGCGCACCTGATTTTGAAGAACTAAGAGTCGCTGCTCTGATAATAAGCATTAATATTATGCATTCGTTGTCAACTAACATCGTTAGTATTAACGTTGAAGTGATTGATGTAAAAGTCCTCCGGTGTTCTATGTTCTAAACACTATTTGAACGATCAATTTATAAACTTTTGACTATTTTGTTTTAAGGACGAAAAAAATATGTTGGACTGAACAATCTACATGGCGGGTTAACGGTGCATTAGGTTCACCGGAGTTGCTTAGTAGAATTTAGTTAGGATAGTTTTGTTTGCTTTTGTCAAATTCATTAGATAGGTTCTAGTGGGCTGCCTCAAAGGCTGCAGAACCTCATTCTATTATGTTCAAAATTAAATGTCAGATGTCTGAAATATTTTATGCCATCAGATCAATTTTTTCAAAGATAAAATTCTTCAAAGGTCTGGCGAAAACATCATTTGTACGTTTTTTTTAATGTAAATCTACGTTATTCTCCTAAAAATAGGCTTGTTTTGAAACAGTTAAAGCATGCCAACACTTAACCCCGCTTTACATACACTTCATATAAGCTTGGATTAGAATGGCATTTAGTTCATTTGGAGATTTTTGCTTTATGACATCACTTTGTTTTACTTTTTTAACGTTTATCCTGAAAATTTGATTCAAATCATGCTGGAATGCGACGCCGTATTACGATGGTGACAAATCTACCACTTTTCTGCTCACAAATCCGGTCGATTTCGCCCAAAATGTGTTGAATCGATCCATAAGAGATGTTCAGAGTTCCTGCTGGTATCTCTCTAATAGTAAGAAATCGATTTTCCAACATTATTGCATGTCCTTTTTCGAAGTTATCATCTCTAACAGATCTCTCCATAAAATGTCTTGTTGCACTCGAATACTTGTACGGTTCATTCGTTATCCATTAAAAAATAGTCAGTCAAACTAGTATCGTAGTAAACAAACAATTTTCAAACGCACATTGGCATTGGGGTGTTAAATGTACACAATGACCGCAAAGGTTTAGATCAAGAAGAGAATAAAAAATCAGAAAAGAGAATAAGAACAAGATCGATCATGGTTCACGGCTCTAGCTCTATACAGAGTGCGTACGTTCCGTGAGCCCATATTAATCGTAGCCCTTTGACGATGCAAAGGTCCGTAACCGTTGAACCCGTTTCGAATGTTTCCGCTGTTGCCCTTCGTAGTCAGTAATCGTAAAATAAGAGCATGCCTTATCATCGCTTGACCGTCACCGCTTGTGACCCCTTCTGAAGTTGTTTGTATGCAGTAATCCAAGTTTGTATTAAGCCAATGGGTTTACGGTCACACTTCGCTTCTGTTATCTAATGATTCCTTGTCTGAAGTACCATCTGTCGCGTTATCGGGCTCGGTAAAGTACATATTTAAGATGTTTTGGCTCATTTTAATGTGGTTCATAGTGCCATTCAGATGGGACAATTCAATCAAACAGTGGCTTTACTCACAGTTCTGTTGTACATACTCCGTTGTGATGGTTACGTAGAGCTTGCGTCAAAGCGAAGCTACAAAATAGTCGGTGGGAATGTGGCGGACATCTACACGTACCCGTACCAAGTGTCCGTTCAGGAGCTCGAGAATCATATCTGTGGTGGTTCGATCCTCACCACTCGCTGGATATTAACGGCGGGCCACTGTGTTGAGTACGATAACAACTCCAGGTTGTCTTCAAAACACCATCGATAACGGCCGTGTTGTCTTACCACTCCAGTGATACTATAGCACGCTACATGAACGTGCGCGTTGGATCTGCCTTCTACAGCCATTCTGGGACAGTGCACAGCGTACGATCGGCCATCGCACATCCCGACCACGTGCCGTACAGCTGGATAATGGACTACGCTCTGCTCGAGTTGGCCGATCCGATCGTGTTTTCCGCCGTGGCACAACCGATCGTGTTAGCATCGCGTCCGGATGATGTTGCGTTTGCGTTCGACTGCGTTGTGGCCGGTTGGGGCAGGACGTTGAACAGTGAAGAAAGTTTCGATCAACTGCGTGCCGTTCGGATTCCTTTAGTCTCGCGTACGCTGTGCAACGTGGCGTATGAGGGTCGGATCGATAGCTCGATGGTCTGCGCAGGTGACTACATCAACGGTGGTCGAGGTAGCTGCACCTTCGACTCCGGTGGGCCGCTGGTTTGCGGTGGCGTGCAGGTCGGCATCGTGTCCTGGAGTAAGGGCTGCGCGCTGCCCGGATATCCGGAGGTGCACAGCAGCGTTTTGTACGCGAGAACGTGGATCGATAGCATCGTACACGGGGCGTCGCAACGCGTGCCATAGAAACCACTAACCACCGCGTCAATAAATCCAGCGCGCCCGGTGTTATTGTTCGCCTGAACATTGACAAACATAGCTCACATTTTTTCCAACAATCAAACATTCACGCCTTGAAATGCCTCCCCGAACGGTGGCAGAGCTTTCTCCCTTCTGCGTCATAAATATTTATGGTACGTCCGATTTGCGCTTTGTTTTCAGCAGATACAGGAACTGACAGTTTTACCAGACACGTGTGGCAAAAAAAAGAAGCATTTCCAATCCAGCCCAGAACGGATCGTGCCGGTGCAGGTGTGGAGGGCGCGCAGAGCGTAATGGTGTGTTCGTGTAGTTGAGCGTGGGTGTCACCGTGAGCGGTTGCATTACCTGACTCTGTTTGATTCAATTCCACGTTCAACACACGGGACAGGTGCAGCAAGAACCAGACGCATTGTCGTTGTCGCTAAATATTTCATGAATAGGATGGTTTAAGAGGTTTAAATTGCTGTAGATTTAAATTGCATTCCAACGAGGCGAGTTGCATGCCACCAAAAAAAAAAAACGCATCATCACGATGAGCACAACATGCATAAAAGGATAAAAATCTGTTCGTTTATTGCGATTGGTGTCGATGGCAAAACGTGGATCGTAATTGGGACCGTAGTTTTTACATGCAACTTTGAAGAGCAATTAAATTAAGATCCATCAATTAAGCTAATCAAGTTTTAATTAATTTAATGAAAGAAAAACAATCACTGTTCATGTCACGTATTTCTCGAAAATGTGTACGTTAATTTTGTAGGCGTCATTACCGTACGGATGAATAATTTCCCTGCGTAAATGGGATATACGATCTTTAATCACTTTCAAAAGGCAAATTAATGGGTGACGACTTTCGACGAGATTCAAATTCATGATTCATTCATTTGGGATTCATTCGGAATCATTCATGAATCCTATGATATTCAGAGAACTTGAGAATCTATTGAAAGATTAATAAATCTTCAAAGATTCATGAGACTCCAACACAAAAGTACTCATGAATCTGCCAAAAAGATTCATAAGTCTCCGAAGATTCATTGGGCACAACAAGTAGCGAAATTTGGTTCGTTTAGTGTATCAAGCGAATCGGTAAGCGTTAGTGTATGTATTTCGGGTTTTTATTCCTGCATTGGGGTGAAAGTTGTTCAAAATATTCACAGTGAACACATTCCTCAGAAGATGTGTTAATTGATTCATACATTTATTATGTATGTAATAAAAAACATCATTCGAGTATATAAAAAGTAACTGATCGTTTGGAGATTCGTGAGTTTAAGGAGACTTACGACTCTTTATGAACCTCTGTTTACAGTCATGAATTTGAATCTCAGTTTCACAATACTAGAATGTCACAAAAAGCAAAAAGAAATAAACATTTCACGTCCATTGTTAACAGTGTGCATCCAATCTTTAAGTCGTAGAACACTTTCTTCGAATGGTCATTGCGTGTTGTTCTAAGATCGAACTCTAGCAATGCGGAACTCTATCATTTGATTCTATCATTGGATTAACTATGCGGACATGTGTTATTTTAACAACTGTGGGGTTACCTTCGATGTTTCAAAACTTCGGTTCCGATTTTAGTTCCGTTATGTGAATCACATTGTTTAGTCATAATGCCTAATTATAAATCAAAGATAGAAGAAAACATAGTCATGTATGACTATGCAACAGAAAATGCACAAGACAAATTAAAAATCTGTCAGGGTACAAAAAATGCACATCGATCATCTATAAAAGCGATACGTAAGCAAAACTCTAACAATCTCCCTCTCTAATGACACGAAAACGGAAGAAGGTGAAATAAAATCATAATTTCCTTTAAGTAAACAATTATTACCCCTGGCATATACTAATTTCAAACGATGGTGACTTTAATTGTAACCGACAGCAACAAAAAATCGTTTACTCCGCCCCGCTTCTCATTGCTTTTGTTAATACAAAAAAGCCATAATTGACTATGATTATCCGGCATACGAAGAACCCTATTTAGCTTGTCGCGTAACGAAAATTTCATCGAACCGAGCAGGTGATGTCAGTGACTTGCAAATTTAGACCGTTGCGAGCGTTTCCCCGAAAACATCAGGAAAGCAAACGGCCACCGAAATTGGTACTCTAACAAGGATATAGCAATAGCAAAACAGTTTCGATAGCGGACACCGGAAGCTGCGCTGGATTGGTTTCAAACGGCACTGGAGGGTGAGCAGTGTCGGGCTGTCTGGTCGATTTTTCGAATCATGCAACCAAACGCGACCCATCCGGTCGTTTGCGCTAATGTGCCAGCCCGTGCTGTCCCATCGCGTCCTGTTGTGTTGCGTGTTCGACAACATCATTCAGGTCAGTTCCGTGTATTGTCATGTCAAGCGATCGGAAACACGCATTGGTAGTGTCATTCGACCGTTCTGCGTTCATGCCGATCGACACGGGACCACGGGTGGAGCGATGCGCACTTTTGGCATTTAATTTTAGGTTCGGGGTTATAAATTACCCAATCAATTTTATGTTTAATAACATTGGCCTTTTAAGGGTGTTTTGGCTGGAACATCAAAGAATTGTAGTATAATCCGATGCAGCACGATGGAGATTGGGACGTTTTAGGTATAGAAACACGTTTTATCACTAGGCATTTCATCGTGAAGTAAGTATAGTCTGATAAACATGAATTATAATTCGAAGAGAACCTGATAAAAAAAAAAACACGCCAACCGCAAACACTAACATGCGGAAAACTTTTCTCCTCACAACTCTATTGCCTCACATTTGCCTCACAGAGCAGGCCACGCATAAGAACATCTTCCATCTTCCCATTCGCTCCGAATCGTTCGAGGTGGAACGGAAAAATACAACTAAAAATAGGTTGAACGAGGTGTACATCAGAACTTTTCGACCCTCGTACGGGACGGACGCACACACCTTCCTGCGCACGGAATGCTTCTTCGCCGGTACGATATTGTTTAGAGCCATAAATCAAGGATGAACCTGGGATCCCTTTACCACTCAGCCGGGAGCGGCTGTCGGTATCGTCTGCCCAGCGTGTGGAACACTTGCTAGGGGTAAATCTATTTTATGGGCATTTTGAAGAGGGCAAAAGTTTAGAAATGTTTCGTGCCCTTGGCGTGGCGCGCGCGGTACGGGGTGGGTGTCCCATTGCGCAACGTTCGAAATCAGATCGATGAAACCTGGGCTCGGTAGTGAATTGCAAAACCAAAGCGTGACAAGCGTGACTTCCGACGCTTCTCTTCGCTAGGTGTTTTACCTGGTTCACCTCAATGTTTACCATTATGCAAATTGTCAAAGAACTTATTCCGCCGGGTAATCCTATAGTGTCCTCCCGGCGGTCTCACCCATCACCAGAAACCGGGGGCAGCCCGTGCGAGATGCGGGACACAGGACCTGGGGATTTTGATTTCAGAGCGAATCGTTTTCTGACCTGTGACCACTGGTTGTGGTGTGGGTGGCAGAAGAGGAGGACCGAAACCGAAGTATGCAAATGAAAACTATAAATTCAATTCTGGTAAGCGATCATTCATTCGACAGGAATCGGACGCTTCAAATGACCTAACGAAGGATAACCGTCATTCGTGATGGAATATATCGATTTGAATTATCAAATGTCCATTCGGCACGGTGAATAAAAGTGTGTGTCTCTCTGCATCAACACCAAATAACGGACTAATCTCGCCGGGTAAGCTAATGAACCGGGTTTTTTTGGGGAGTATAAATTGAATGTTTCATTTCTGCTCCAGGCGAGCCAGCAGCACGCTGGGAAAACCTGCAAGGGATCTCCGATCCGATAGAAGAAAAAAAAGCAAGCTGGTTGCGATGGCAACGATGTGTAGACACTGATTGCTGTGTGCGAACGGTGACGTACGGGATGTGAGCGTGCGGTGATAGTGGTAGCCAAGGACAAGGTTTACCGGCGGTACGGTGCTGCCACAATCCCTAACCCGTGCGATCGAAGTAAGAGAACGTGACGGAGGAAACTGCAAGCAATCAATTATTCACCGAGAGCCGTGGATTATGGAACCAGGAAGCATAAAAAATGTATGCTTTTCAAGAAGTCTGACTGACAGCGGGGGTTACTGTTGTTATAATCCGTGCACACACACACACACACACACACACACACACACACACACACACACGCGTACACACATACATACATTCACACACTCAAGCGCAACTATTGCCTGTGTGTGGATTATTACAATTCCAGCGTAGACAGGTGTGTTCGTGGGTGTGTGTATTTGAATCTGGAGTTTGTGCTCTTGCATTCTTACACGATACACTGCCCTATCGTAGTAAAAATCATAGAGCCACGTCTTTTCACATCTTTAGGGTACGTGCATTCTTCACCTGGGGCGATGAGTCAACAAATGACACGGCTTGGTAGCTCTTGTCTGTTCCGGTTGTTACGATTACTCGCAGTGTAAGCGTGGGATTGGTTAGACCGAAGGAAAATCTCAAAAAGGAAAGCAAGAGGGCACTGCAAAAACATCCTCGGTGACGATGGTTGATTCAGGTCGTTGGTTTACAGAGACGTGCAATGCTGTGAGACTACATTGAACTATTCTGGAGTTTTGAAATAGTCGCAAACCTAGTGGTACTAAATTATTTTCGATAAATTGGGAAAACTTAAAATAGGTTTACAAGGCTAAACCATCCGTTCGTACTGAATAAAGCACGTTATCTCCCCCACTGCGTCTGAGGGTTATCCAAACAACGGAAAAGAAGGATATTTTTTGTGCGTGGAATCAAACTGTACAATCAACGCCAACTCGGATCGAAAATATCCTTCCATCTGTTGGTTCTCGGTTCGGACGATGTTGGGAGTGGTACTGCGCAGAATCGGTCATGGCTCGGAATTTATCATTAACGGAGCGCAGAGAGTCGCAGGGATATCCGCTGGATAGTAGGCCTGAGTGAGACACCAGCTAGTACCGATAGAGTGGGAGCGGAAGAGAGAAGCTAGCAAAACAAAAATCCTTCCCCATTCGGTGCACACTATCACCGCCAAAATACCTATAGATAGGTAGCGGTGCCCAGACGCAGCCAGGACGAACGCACACAAAACAACGTCGGGACAAGTGGAAACTCTCGCTCTCGCTCTCTGCACCCCTTGTGTGTGGAGCATGAGCGTCGAGAGTGGAGAGAACCTGGTCGGGGATGCTTAAGGATCCTTAGTAGATCCCGGTATCCCCTCGTACGTGTCCTAGCAGCCAGCCGAAGTTCGGTCGACTATTGATGGTTGGAATTTTCACGTTCGTCCTTCGTGACGTTAGTCGAGTACAGTGAGTAGCTTTGAATGCACGAGACGGTTCGTCGCTGCCGGTCTGCCTGCAACACGCCACGCGAGAACGTACCGGTAACGGAGTTTTCCACAGCACAGCGCAGGGGACAGTGGAGCATGGAACGTTGAATTCCAACACCAGCGTTAAATGTCGGTGCGGACAGCACACGGGCACGGGCACGGAGAATTGTCCGGGTGGTTTACGTTTTGGGAGGAAAAGTGATTTTTCGCTTGCGTTGCGTTGAATGAATAAGCCGTGCTGGCCCAGAATTATCTCGTGCTGGTGAAGTGAACGGCGGCTTTGAATAGTTAGCGAATTTGAATTCCCGAGGTTTCGATCGGTGCGAGAGGACGGAATTCAAAATGTGTGGCCGAATCGATTGCGATAAATTGAAAGCAAATGAAGAGAATGAAAGCGAATCGAAATTAGCAGCGTGTGATAAGAAAATACGGAAACAAATCTATTCTCGCTCGGCGCGGGTTTGGGTGGCGGATAAAATATAAGAAGGCGTATGCGAACCCCTCACCTCTCGGTCCCGTGGTCGGAAAGGAAGCAGCAATTGTGAGTGAGCGCACTCCGAATGCGACCAAACATCCGAAACACACTGAAGCAGAAGGAATAAAACGAGGCCCTGAAGGGGCCCGCGCCGGAAATTGTGTTGCTGTGACCGTTAGCCAAATGCAAAAAGTGATTAGCAAGAGGTTCCACGGCCGTGAGTGGCTGGGCCAATTTTTATCAGTGTGGCGGCACAAATCGTAAAAGAAACAGGCAAGAAAGGCGAACCCCCGGATTCCGGGTGGGCGAAGCATTGTTTGCCGCGGTCGCGGTCCTGTGGCGTGTGCGCGGGATGGGTGTGCGAGCGAGCAGGAAGTGAAATTTGATTAATTGAGTGTGATTTTCTTTTCGTCCTCTGGTTCTAATTCTTCCGAGAAGAACAGGCTTAGCGGCAGTGGCGGGTGGGTGGGTCCGAAAATTTTCTACTTTTCGGACCATTTCCGGCGGCGGGTGGTTTGAAAGGTTTGTTTTTCTTTTGCGAAATAAAAACCCCGTTGGGGAAAGGTGTGATAACGAGTCGCTGGAGCAGTCGCCGTTTGCCGAGTCGGTCGCTGAAGTGAAGTTCGGGATTTCATTTTCACAGGTATTCGGTGAATGGAGCGCGGTGGAGAATGTAATGGGGTTGGGGGGTGCGCACTGTGGGTGGAATGGAAATGACTAGCACATCAACGAGCTCTCGAAGCAACGAGATTCGTCATGGAGCGAGAAGTCGCACCGGAAGCGTACCAGTCCAACTGGTGGAACCGACGAAATCGAGCACATAATGCGAGTGAAGCATCGTCGGAGTGCTAGAATGGCAATGGAAAGGAAATAAATTAATGATATTACGTTGCTGAATGTATTGTTTGTGAATCAAAGCATCACGTACAAGTTTGTTTTTGCTATATTGTTGGTGTGTATTTGGAGTGCGATTCTTTGATTGTATGTGTCAGTTGGAGTCGCCTCGTCAAGTGTGCGTCGACCTTTCGCATTGGATTTACGTGTATACTTGAGAAAGGAAAAACAACCAAGCAGGCTGTGCAAACAAAATATACTTATTCTTGCAGCAGGCCATGCGCGGCCATTCCCACCATGGATGATTGTTGAATTGTGCGTGAAAGTGCGTACCACAGGTCTTCGATCGAGCGTGAAATATTGAATCGTTCCATGGGCTTGGTGTATTGAAGTTGCTCAAAAAAGATGGAAGCAAAAGTGAAAATCATCCTCTAATTTGTGTAACAGCGCAGTGTCGTGGCAGAAGCGAAGCGAAGTGAGGAGAGATAAAAAGCGTGTAAAAGTGGGAACCGTAAGGTTCCAACCGGAGCCAAGAGAGCCAACACGAATTAGTTAGAAGCTTAGCTCGGGAAAGTTGTTTTCTTTTTGGGTGTGTGTGTGTGTGTGTGTTTGTGTGGTGAAATTTGTGCGTTATTCAAAATTCATGTTCGATGGAAGTTTGCTGGCACGAGATCCAGGCATCAGGGTGAAAACGGATCCATCTGCCCGGGCGAGTGGATTATGTGTACGCTCCGATGGTACAACGAACGAGCATTAATGCAATCGAACAAAGGATACTGTGCTCCGCAAACGATGAGGGAGCTTCATCGGCGGTCGCCGTTGGTATTCCGATTGCCAAAACTTGCCGACGGCTTTCGAAAATGCAGTTTCGGTTACTTCGCCACCATCGGGCTTCAGCTGCTGCTGGTGTTGCACACCGTCGAAGGTATTTAAATATTTATTCTGTAAAGCTATGTCCATTTGCCGGAAAAGATTAGCATAAGATTGTCTGTTATCACGGCGTTGGAGAGGATTATGTAACGTTTTCGGGGTGTTATATTTCAGCAACACATACTTTCCTGATGATGTTATGCCCTACGCGCTGCATTAAAATATATTATAAGAAATAGAAAACGCAATATTACAATGATATCAATGTTATCTCGTATTATGTTGCTACAAGAACAACTGTTTAATAATGCGTTTCGTTCTGTGCGATTCTATGGTGAATTATGGTGATTGCAATCAGAATGTTTTTGAAGTTGTTCAGCCAATATTTGCCCAATCCAATTGGCTCAAACAATTGTAACTTTCAATTGGCTGTGGGAAAAAATAAAAAGCTTTCTATTAAAATAAAATTTAGATTTTGTAAATTAATTTAACAATTAATTACAATTAAAAAACATTGCAATCCATCATACTAATTATTACCAATATAAAAAATGACATGGATTGTTTTGCATAGATATGAACAATTTTCAATTTACATTGGTTTATTTGATATTACGATCTTCGCCATTCCAAATGGTTACTGCATAGCGTATGCAGTATCATGTTTTAAATTAGGGTTAATCTGACTAGGGATGAGATAAGGGATAAGTCTACTTCGAGCTCTATAAAAAATAATATATTTTTTAGCGGTATGACCGCCGTAGAGAGCGTAAATACGGGCAAATGCCCATGCTCAAAAGCACTGATCGACATTTTTGTTCTAATTGCATTTCCTTCCTGGCATTTGACCTTATCCTGGACCTAGTTGGAATAAAATGATAAAAATGGAAATAAAGAAAAGTTCTAATGTTATTTTGCCTTTTAAAAATATTTTATTTTACATTATTATTATTATTATTATTATTATTATTATTATGATTATTATTATTATTATTATTATTATT
>KB672880.1:1948758-1999598 GCA_000349145.1 Anopheles dirus | reverse complement strand
TTATTATTATTATTATTATTATTATTATTATTATTATTATTATTATTATTGTTATTATTGTTATTATTGTTATTATTATTAGGAGTATAAATAAGTTCGTGCGGTCTCAGTACAACCGTTGTTAATCAATCAAATGTTATGTTTGAGCAATCTGGCAACACTGCCATTTTGAAGTGTCATATTCAGGCTCTCTTTTCCCCTATCTGTCATTTTTTTCTGAAGAGTTAACAAAGTAGTTTCGGCAAGCTTCTAAACTGGTGACGTTCGTGCCAAATAAAGCGTGTTTGCGGGGAGTTGTCCTCCATTATTTTGGCATGAGCAAAATGGCAGCCGAAAGTCATAGAATATTAGTAAAAGTGTACGGTGACCATGCCCTTTCGAAAAAAAGTATCAAAAGTGGTTTACACTTTTTAAAAACGAGAATTTTTGTTTAGAGGTCGAATATTCATGGCGCGAAGGTCATGTTGTGCATTTGGTGGAATCAGCTGGGTGTGGTGTATTACGAGCTGCTACAACAGAACCAAACGATCACAAGAGATGTCTACCGACGACAACTGATACGTTTGAGCCAAGCATTAAAAGAAAAACGACCGCAATACGCCGAAAGACATGACAAAATCATTTTGCTGCATGATAATGCTCGACCACATATGGCAGAACCGGTGAAAAAATATTTGGAAACACTTAAATGGCATGTTCTATCCCACCCGCCGTATAGCCCAGACATTGCACCTTCTGATTACCATCTGTTCCGATCGATGGAACATGGCCTAGCTGAGTACCACTTCTCAAATTATGAAGAAGTGAAAAAATATAGAGATGAATGGATAGCGTCCAATGAACCATATCTTTTGCGAAGGTATCCGTAATTTTCCACAAAGATGGGAAAAAGTAATAACAAAAGATGGAAAATTCTTTGAGGATTGGTACAGTTACCATTTTTTCAAGATAAAGCTTTGAATTTCGCTTAAAAACCGCACGAAATCCTGATATTATTATTACTTACATTACTTTATTATTTTATTATTAAAGTTTTAGATAAAAAAATCAACTTATTTATCCAGCCATTCATTGATGTTTTTTAAACTATTTTATGTATTTCCATATATTTTCTAATTTATTATAAATGACTCATTTATAGAAATATAATGTAAATATATTCAAGTAGTTTTAATAGGTTCGTAATTCTAATTTCTATTTTATCTACTTTTTCTACGGGCCTTAGAGAAAGGACTGCTTACGACATACTTTTTTTCAACATTGCTGAGGTGGTCTTATGGTCCTGTGCGCAAGCCCCAGGTCTTACATAGCACAGGTAGTGAGTTCGAATCTCAACTGAACCATCACCTTGTACGTAGGACTTGACTGATCCAGGCTACGGGATAAAACTAAACCATTTAAAACCAAAAATGTCATTCCTAGAACTAGTTGAGGTTGTTGTGTCGAGGGAAAATGCTGGATATTCAGTCCTTACTAAAGGGTATGCGATCAGAAGGCATTATGGTATTATCGGTCCTGTCGCATGAAAAGGATTTGATTGCGTATTTCTGTATGTTTCAATAATTAAATTATTTTTTGTTGTTTACTTGTGTTTCTGTGCTTCTTTGTTTCTCTCGAAACTTGTATGGGTAGGAATGGAGACTTTAATCATTGTCATCAAGAAACAATAAAAACCTTATGCCTCCCGACGTTAGGTTTGATCTATGAAAATTTATTTAAGAAAACTTACATTACCGAGCAGCCATCAGAATATCAGTATTGATATTACCTTCAAATGATGATTATATGTGCACAAATTATACAACTTATATACAATAAGAGTATTACGCGAGGATTGGCTCTATAAGTGAACTGTGAAAACGTGGGAAAGCGACTCCAAAAAATATAATTCTTACTGCGTGCAAGCTTAGGTTTAGGCTTATAATTTCAAATATTGCCCGGCCAACGATTAAGTGTGCAAATAAAGTTAATTGTGTGCGAACCATCGTGCCGTGGGGAGCAATTCCCAGTTGACGTTTTATTGCCGATAGGCTGGGCCGGCTTCTCACGGCAACCGCTTTGCTGGGTCGCCAAATCCACGCCAGCATTAGGCCGGCGTGTTGCCAAAGGAGTGGCACGAACTGGAAGCACCTTAAAATTTTCAGCCCGCCTATGGCGATGTGGCACGTATCCGTATACACTGCTGCGTCCCCGGCTACTTACGGAGGAGACACAAACAATTTCACAAAAGCCGGTGGTTGTAAATAAACGTGTGCGGAGAGGAAATTATTTGCCGTGTTTCTACTCAAGCCGTCACTTTTGGCACAATGAAATAAAAACACAGGATGGGAAACGGAGAAAAAAGGCCAGATAAATGCGAGTGAACCGAGCGATGTGGCGAGAGGAGTAGGAGGAGCTGGTCGTACAAACAGCGACGAATATTTTTCGGTCCGAAATTCCGCCCGTTGTAGGGTGCAAAACTGACCATCGGTGCAAGTGGCTCAATGGTAACACAACTCGCTATTTGTTTTCACCCGAGTGCGAGAAGAGAAAGGGCACAGGACGTGAAAATCATGTTCTGAAGAAAGGTTACGTGCCCTCATCGTCTGGTAATAATTTTTGCCACTACAAACACAGCCTTTCTCCCCCACGCCGGCGACCACCCTTTCGATGCCCCACAGATTGTATGTACGCAAGGGATGGGGAGAACGCGCGCGCGTGTTGGAATTAATTGGGTTGGCCGCTGGGTCTTGTTGACCTCAAAAGGACGAGGAAAAAAAAAGAGTGGGGAACAAGGCGCGAGCTGAGGCAACGTCACACAGCAGGTTGGTTTTAGACAAACAGCCAACGCACTCAACGCAAGCAAAGGCAAGGCACGGCACGGCACGGTTCCGTTCTCGTCGGCGGTAATGTCTATCCAGCTTACACTTGGCACGTTGCACTGTTAGGACATATTTTCGACTATTATGACTGTTTATGTGATAGACTTAATGTTTCCGTCTTCCGGTCTACGGCAGACAAACGCCGCAGTTTCGGTATCGCGATGGTAAGGGACACGGGCTGGAATGGGAGCAATGGAAGCAATAAAACATTGTCAAGCGTCAGGCGGACTTCACGACCCGGGGCGGGAGCCCAATACAGGATGTGAGAATACTGTAAACTCACAGGGATAGCAGCAGAAGTGAACAATGCTCGGTCTTTCGAAGGAAGTGGAACCGTGATGGGTGTTTGTTTGTACCATTACTAAAATGAAACAAACTAATAAGCAAACATGCAAAGCGGCAAGATTGGTAGATTGGTGTGCTGTGGCAATGTGAATTAATGATAATTAGAACCATTATACTAACGCGCCCAAATAGTGGAGATGAGAAAAAGTGAGTGTTTTCAATAATTGTAACAAATTTGTAGGTTTTATGTGAATGATTTCAAATACTTGTATGCTTTTAAGTATCGGAAATCATATACTCATTTTATTTGTATGTACCAATATTTTTTACAAAAATCATTTTGTCGTGAGTTGTAGCGACTTCAGACATACTGCTCACAGCATTTATCACTAGCATTAGTCCCTTTCGCACAACGGAAAACAGTGTGTGATCGGTAAATATTTGGTATTGATTTTTACTCTGTGCTCTCATTGTTTGATTGGTGACGCGGTGGTGTGACGAACGCCGAAAGTGTTGGTGCGTCGTTCGTTACCGTCGAAAAAAAAAATATTCACGCGTCCCGCAGGCGAAGGTCTTCGTTAAGGAAAACCAAGAGTTTCCGGGCAATCGGGCGATATTTTGATTGGGTTGCTCGCTGTAGCAAGTTGGGGAAACAAAAAGGCGAGTCCTAAGGACCGACATGCAAGTTTACTTCGCGTGCCTAATGTGTGTGTGTCTGTGTTTGTGTGCTGGTCTTCTACACACAGTAACGGTACAAACTGACAGTCGAGATACGGAATGGAGCAAACTTTGTTCACCCGCGCTGAAAAAGCTGGGTTGAGTTAGACATCAAAACAACTTATCAGACATTGATTGACTCTAACGTTTTCTGTGAAACGTTTCTGAAATTAGACGATAGTCTGATAGTAATGATGAGGGCACGAAGATAGCGTGTGTGAGTCATGATCGAGCCTCGACCGAAGCTTCCCTAGTGGCATAGAACGCGCTTCGAAAGAGGGAAAAAAGAAACATTAGCATGCTCGCTACCGCCCAAGAAATTGTACTACAGGGAAAATTAGTTTCATAAAAGTTTTGCTGGCACGGGCGAGTGTTAGAGCATTGTTGGTTTGAATTTTCTTTATCAATCGATTGTAATAACAGGTGCGAAACGCGGCTCTCCCCGCGGAAATGTGCTTCTACCATTTAAGGTGCTTCACACATGCAAGTTTTTAATATAAGAATGGTCTCCTTTAAGAGTTCTCTTTCTTATTGTAGTGCAAACTTCAATAGGAGTTTTTTCGATGGAATTGGTATTGAGATGGCGGTGCAAACCTACACAAACTGAAACTTTATAAAATGCATATTCTATATTCCTTCCACTGGAGTCTCATCATATATCACGATCACATAGTTTCAGGAACTTATTATTTCGAGAAATCATTTGTAAACTAACGCCAAAATACACTCAAAAGAAAATAACAACGAGTGGTGAAAATTCTGCTGAAATGGCGTGGAACAGTAGGTGTTAAAAAACACATAAACACTTCTTTATTTTTTATGAAAATTACATTATTTTTAATTTTAAAGTAGATTGCGTGAGTAACCGCCCGGTTGTTTTTAACAATAATTCATCTCGTTCTTTTTTTGTTGTGCTTATTCAGAGGAAACGTTCGAGCGTTTTAGCTATATGGATTATTTTTCTTACACATCCTACGCTATGTTCCCCCTAGCTTCATGTTACACTGTTGCATTGGGAACGATTCTGCGGAACTCTTCATGTAGCATGCCCTTGCACCTCTGAGTATCTTATTATTTGAGTGCTGTGCTTTAGAAAATTTTTTACCTTTCCGTTTAAAAGAACCCTCTGACATTTGAGACAGTCCTTGTCAGCCTGCGCACGGGAACTGCAACTGCTTCGGTACGCTGTGTGGAAAAGCGTAAGGCCGGTCGATACGACAGCGCAAGAAACGTGAGCTCAAGTGGTGGGAAATGGAAAGAGAACTTCATTTTTCTTGCACCTCCAGGTACGGACGCAGTGGCATATTCCCTCAGCGCTGGAGTTGTTTCTGGCAATCGGCTCACAAAAGAACAGAGCGTAGTGTAGAGTGTAAATTGGTCGTAATAATGGCAGGAATGCATGTGCACATTTGATATCGTAATTTTTTCCTCTCCTTGCATTACAACTCGGCGCATAGGGGTTAACGCTAAATGCACTTCTAACAAAGGCAATTTTCACTTTTATGAGATGCGGCACAAAAGATTTTTTTGTTTTGCTTAACATTTACATTCAACTGTGTTAAAGTTCGGCTTGACAAAACGGAGCTTTGGGGTTTGTTTTGAAAAAATAAAAATTATTATATGGTTGTACAGTACAGTTATAACGATTTTGGAACTTGTAGAGAAACGCGGTATTAATAGATATTTTTTTAAAATAATTGTTCTAATAGACAGTAAGTCACACAAAAAAGACATGTTGGGGCTATTTCTACTGGTGTAATAAAATTTCTAAAAATATTGCTACACCCAGTTTAAGCACTGTAAATTCAATTGTACATGTTATGGAATGTTTTACCTTGCACGGTATTCCCTATCTCAGTTTACGAGCGATTTTCAAAATCACAAATTGCATGCATACCGTCAATAAACTATCATCACATTCGCACGGAACGGTGCAGACAGTTGCGAATGCTTTGTCTTATTCGCAGGTACACCCACAGATACATGCTCCATATGGAAATTGGAAACAAACACTGTTGTATTTAGGCCGTATTTTAGTTTACTCGTGTGAGTGATAATGTAGATAACATCTATGGTAATAGCAATGTGAACAAAAAAGTTATGCTTAAACTGTTGCAAGTTGAGTTAACTGATCAATGACTTATTTTCAAGCTGGATGAGTCTGTTTCAAAACAATATCTTGGCTGTGTTTATTTATACATGTCTATTATTTTAGGAAAGAATCGCTTGATATATCTAAACAAACCAAACAAACGTTCAAAAATACTATACAGATTAAAGAAGATTCCTTAAATTCGAACATAAACTATGCTGCTCTCTTCATTCTACTACAAAGATGTACAAATTGCTTACATTACTCACTGATATAGTGCATGTGTCTGACGTTGTCATTTAAATAATTTATTATTTGTTTATGTTTTCTTTTTTTTTGTATAAAGTATACTTAACCTTAACAAAAAAGGCACGAGGTGGCGTGCCATTCTTCATATTTTATTTGCCACTGTGCCTGGTGCCTGTCGGCACTGCCTTGCTCTTCCTTGTGCGTTGTTACTTTTTTGGTTTGGTGGATTGTCTGAGCTGCAAAAACGACACTCTTCCCACTGTTACTCCTGTGCAAATGTAGCGAGATTTTCGGAGTGATACATAAACTCTTTGTTATGTGAAACATGGGTCAGAGGGGAGCGGGAATGAAATATACTTCCCCTGGATGATGAAACGTACGGCGCCTTTGAGAGTTGTGCGCTGCTATATACTCTCAAGTGCGCTGACATAGGAAATGGCAGAGGACGCAAATCCTGTCTGATGAAAACCCCAGCTCCAGCATTGAAGGGAAATAAAGATGCAAAAAAGACTTGTTGTTTTTGATTTTCTCGTACCGGCCCCGCCTAGCGAAGAACAAAAGCGGCGAAAATTATGACGCAAACAAGCAAAAATAACTTTAAAGGACAGGAAGTAAAAAATTTTCACATTTCAAGTGTTCATCGCATTGCTTTTCTTTACGTTTAGTTACGAAAAAAACTGAAAACTGTTGTTCGCTCACAGTGAAGGTGTTGCAGCATACATCTTTTTGAAAAAGCATGGTGTTTGTTCTCTACATTAATGGTTTATAGAGAAGTGGGTAGATTGTAGTTTTTTTTAATTATAACTTAAACTCATACTTGTTTTATTTCTACTGTTTCATAATTCTGATGACAATTTTCCTAGTGACCAAATAAGCGATAATCTTCTGTGTTCGTTTATTCGTTAGTGTAAACGACGATATACTTGGCTTCGTTTCATTCAAATTTTCGTGATATAAAACGTGTATTTCGTGGTATTTTCGTGGTATAAATGAAAACTGGTATTCTGTTATTCTCCTTTAGCATTCAGCGCTTGTTTTGTCTTGTTTTCCTACTGTTATTCTTGTTTAGCATAACTAGCTGCTAGTTCATGCCTGTTGTCATACATGTCACACATGACTGTCACACATGATACATGATACATGTCACACATGACACATGTCATACATGACTTTAAATACCACTATAGCCAGATAATCCTAATAACTAGAATATGTTTATGTTCAAATTGCTTTATAGTGAATAAACACTAACATATAAAGTTACTCGCCGTCTTGTGTTGTTAAAACTCCTGGTCTTTTATTCAAAATGCCGTTTGAATAAAATCTTACAAATTTCTACTATTTTAATTTTTTTTCTAAGAACAGCATAGAATCTCTTATTTTTAGTCTATGTGAATTGTTTGCCTCGTTTTTAAAAATATTAGTTATTATTTAACCTGTGTGTACTGCCCAAAGATAAGACCAACTGATCTTGAAATGGTAATAAAAAAGAGTATAAGAAATAGAACGCCCGATCTTTTCGCTAATTCGTAATAAATTATGTCGTCTTTGTGCTTAGCAAACACTCTTGCTCGAATGGTAAGGAGTGAAAAGAACATTGAAAAGGTGTGGAGCGTGATGGGTAGGGCACGGTAGTTCAAAGGTCGCATTTAATTAACTTAAGCTCGGTTTCTGTTGCTCAGCTGAGTTTCAAGCGTAGTTGAAGCGCAACATGCCTGAAAAGTTTCTTCTGCAACAGGTTGATGAATATGGTCTATGATTTTACACAAACTGACGCAAACAAGAAGAAGTACAGTTTTGCACATGTATTTCTTTCCTGTGGCCTCTGGTGTAAGTAGCTCATTCGCTTCTGGGCCCGTGAATAAACGTAGCGTATCTCTTGATAAAAGGTCCGTTCATTGCGACAAAGTACTGCCGCTGATGAGTGATTGATGTCATGATAGCAAGTAACAGTGGTGGGAGGTACGGAACCAGCACAGACCGTCTGGAAAAGTGGTTAAAATGTTGGAATCTTTCGAAATGAGTGTAATAGGAACGGAGGGGAAGGGTGTAACGCCTTCAAAAGGAAAGTTGATGTACTTAAGTTGATTAAATCATTGCAAATGACGTGGGAGCTTGGAGACCCTGGCTCCCACGTTTTGAAAAGATCTTTTGACGTAGGACTCATCATGTTGGATATAATAAGCTTTACTGAAGAACGATGGTTTGAAAGATGTGTGATTCATAACGTAGGTCAACTCTACGCTATTTCTTCGAAAAGATGCCATAGTATAATTGGTTATAATTATCCTTACCTTCCTGCAACTGCTCAGTTCGGGGAATTGATGGGTTATACTGTTTGCTCCGAGAAAACGAATATGTATAATTAATTGTGATAATGTTGTTAATTAATCATTACGTATTTGCTGTGAACTACACATGCTTCTTTATTTAGTGAACTATAAAAGAAATCGGATTGAATCCCTTAGTTGGTTTTACAAATCATAGATCAGTATAACATTAAAATCTCCTAAAGAAATAAAGTGGTACAATGTTAAGGCAAATGGAATAATAAGCTAAAAATCCAGAATGATAATTTCTCCGAGTTGTTCTTGTTGGTATTGAATATTAGCAAAATAACACTACAAAGAAGATTACAGAGAGTAGGGCATTCCTTGAAGACGAGAATTTGTGTTAATGCAGAAATGCTAACTGCCGCCATACTGTTAAATAAATAACTAGAAGAGCTGAATGAAGACAATCGGTTTGACCTCGGAAGCTATGGTCGTTATGCATCAAATAAGAAAAGAAAATTCGTTAGAGATGGGTTTTAAATTGTTTGTTTAATTATAGCAACTTCCTCTTCGCCAGATAATTTTCTATTGCAGATGCCATTCATAGAAACTGAACAATCGTTTGCTTCATTTGTACGAGAGGCGTTGTCGATGATGAAGACATTGATGAACATTAATGTAGCGCTAAACTACCAATAAACTTTATCTCAATCTGTTCCATTTTCTCACTACCGAGGTTCGGCGAACGGAATAGTTCTTTCCGGCTTTCTATGTACACATCACGGTGAAATATGTCACAATCGGAAGCACAGCGCACGAGTGGCGAAATTGTCGAGTGCTAAGAAAACGTCCAGACAGTGTAACAATAAAAGCATGTATTCGCCTGCTTAAGTACCATCACCATCATTTCGGTCTCTGTTTTCAGCTTCAACGTGGGGTCGAGTTACAGTCTCTGATAATAAAACGCAAGACACGGTCATCGTCTTGTTGTCTGGGTTGTGTTTTTTTTTGCTGCACGCTGCAGTATCTACCAAAACTGTTTCTTGCCAAATGGGAGGGAAGACGTTGATAAAAATCTGCGAAATTTCTTTCTGAAAATTATGTCCGGAATGTGCTGCAGGATTTCTCGCTCATTTCGAAGTTTACTGGTGCTTCCAGGACTTATCAGATTCCCGTAGTAAATTAGAGTCTGTGTAAAAATGGACCCGTGATAAGCGATTGATTGGAATTGGGTATTCTTGCTGCTGGGATAAGAAAGCTATAACAATAAATTGAAAGTTTCAATGTGTATACACTTCCTGTTGTTTAAAATTATACGTATCAAATACAGCAATATAAACAATATGTCATTCTGTATAGTTTATTGAATCAAAAATTGTATTGTAATACAGTTCTACAGAAGACGTGTAAATAATTAATGTTTCGTATAAAAAATCGTCAAAAGCGTTGTTCATTATTACGGGAGCAGAGCACGAACCAATTCCTTAAGTTTTGAGTAAGTACGTTTGAGTAAAAATCAGATAATCCTGTAAGCTTGTACAGGAGCGTAGAACATTTTCCACGAAAACGACACCATCTTACAAATGCCACCTAATCGTGGCGGGGATAGCATAGATCGAAAAGTAAAACTATGACAAACTCGCATCTGTAGTATACGTACGGCAAGATTTTCGCCATACCTGCTTTCCTATCCTCTGTGCTTTCCTACCTCTAACGTACGCTTTACTCGCACTACACATGTGCAACGGTCGGGCTGGAATGTTCTATTGTATTACGTACCGAATTCACTTACGTCTCTCCGCTCAGCGCAGCACATACCTGAAGATGTGCGTGGTAGAACGTGAGCAAATTCGTGAGTATGTGTGTACATAAGCGCACGGCAAGTGCTATGTAACTGGAGGTATAAATTGTTAAACACACATAATGTAAGGCACGTGAGGAACAAGAGAACGATAGATAATGAAATATTTGTTGTTTGGTTTGACTTTTGGTAGTCATAGACTTAGGTTGTAGCCGTACGGTTCTATGGATGGGTAGGAAAAAACTGCTATTCACATTTCTATTTCCTACAGAGACTAGCATTAACAGGTACTTTTGGGTTGTGATCTATGAAACGTCTAGTAACACTGTGTGTTTAACAACAACCAGAATGTCTGTAAAATTGTTATTACTCTATTAGTTATTTTTATTTTTATGTACATATGTTTTCGCAAGTTAACAAAACGACTTGATTTTTGTAATTGTTGAATTTATGAAATGTAAAGAAAATGAGATGTTTTAAGTGAGTAATAGTGATCACGGCTGGGTATATACTCAGAATGAGTTTCTTTTTAAAATTAGTGCCTACCACAGCTTAGCACACACAGTCGTAGCACAAATGTTTTAAATAACCATAAAATATGTTTGTAACTATGAGTTTGGCTTGGATCACTAAATATATTGCTATATACGAGAGATATCAGAATTTGTAGACTAGTGCACTGAGAAGTACGGAAAATTATACCATTGACAAAACCTAGCACACATTCAAAACACTCGGCTGTCTCGCGCTATTCAGTGATTGAAGGATTGCATGCACGCCGGATCCTGTTTGGTGGGCTTACGCTTTTCATATTAGTATGCAATGACATGCACCCACTTGAAATCTGAATGTGAACGAGCCGTGCTGCATCTCAAGTGAAAACAGTCTTGCCAAACAATCTCTCGGGACTGGTTCACTCGTTTGCCTATATCACCAGGACGGGCCGTTGTGGTATTCGCCACACATCACACGTCAATTCCAATTTGAGAAAATGCACCGGGGTGTTTCGACGGCCGCATCGACACAGACGATGATAGTGATTGAGAATCAATTTTTGAATGGCTCTGATTCCAATCTTGCTAGACTGGATGGAACATTGGGCATCGATGGACTAGGAACAGGATGTGCTTATGGAGGATTTGTTATGAGGTGATTTCTGTTAGCGTCCGCAACAACGGCAACACAAACATTTTTCTTGTTCGAAAGCTGTTGATGATGGCAGTAAAACGCTTACTCATCGTTATGCTGTACGTTTCAGGCTGGAGGCTGCACAGTGTCTACATAGCTAGCACCTGATATGATAGAACGATGCTACGTCCTTTGACCTTTTGTCCCAGTAAACGTATTTCCACTTGTTTGAATAGAATTTTTGATCATTTTCCTGTACTCCTGCCAGGTCGAATCCTTTTTCTTTGGTCTTTGTTTGAAACCGGAACCTCACGGAATAGGATTTGGGCGAAACGAGCAGGAGGGGTGTCCGGAGTCCAGTTTTATTCCCAGAAGATATTCGTGAGTGACACTACTTAGGCACGTCCGACGCTCATCCATTGAATAGCATCATGCAAGCAGGCAATTAAATTCTCTTTATCTGGTTATAATGTTTTCTATCTCATCTCATGTGCTCCTGCTTCTGCCAACGGCGGCTTGGCCGTGTTAGTTATCAGCATCTGCAGAGCTCACGTGAGCAGGGCTGGTATGGGAAAGCCACCGGGTGATGTTTATGACATTTCAATTATCGAGTGAAAGACCAGAATACTTAATTAATGGTCAAACGGATGTGATTCATGGCGGACGTTCCTCACAGAGTTAGGAGTGCTAGGATTTGTCTTTGGCCGATTGATAAGCGATATAATTTCAGAATGCCTAAAAATTGATATTATTTTTTATCGTTTATGATTTACAGGATCATATGATTGATAAATGTTAGATAAGTTGTCATTTGGGCCATGATATTTTATATTAGTTACATAAAATGTGATATTTTGAGAAGAAATTACTTGCACTTGTATAAGAATAGGGTATGTGTTTTAGGCAATAAAACGATGCTCAATTATTTTTTGTAATTAAATTAAACATCTTACTTTACTGGAGTTACTTTACTCAAAATGCTAACACTGAACATTGCCTGAGGAAAATGTCGTTTTTGGTATAAATCTCAATTGAACGAAATACCAAAACCAAGGCATCTCCATCCGACACATGATGCAAAAGTATGCTTAAACAGGAATTCCATTTCCCGGCAGATGGTAAACTTTTCCTACGCTGTTCCACATATCAGACCCGGCACAAAATATTCTCGTAGCATAACGAATACTGCATGATTTATGCTCCATAATCTTTTGTCCGTCCACGGGGATTAGTTTTTTTTTATTGGTTCAAAATTTGTCCCAAGAAGACTTGCGTCGGTGAGCATATTGGCAAGCTATTCGTTTTATCATTTCCTAGTTATCGTGAGATGTGTTCACGCTTGCTCGTGCTCACCAGCGAAGGGGATGTATGAAATATAAAGATTCTTATTCTTAAAAGGATTGCAAATGGCAGTGGAGCTTCCAGGTCAATTTGGGCGGGGGACTGGTATGACCTTTCTTCTGGCAAAGCTGACTATACATTTATGCCGTATTCGCTTGCCGTTCTAATCCTTCTTCCACGTTCGCATCTTCTTCTACCTTGCTCTAGCCATCGACCCCGAACGTATCTGCTTAGGGAGGGCAACCAGAATAAATTTACTTATTGAAGGAAAATCATAACTTTTTCCTGCGGATGAAGGTCTCTCAGATAGTGGGGTTGTTTTGCGGTATGAAAGTATGAAAAAATCCAACTTGTAGCAAGCAGATGGGAATGGTATGACACTCACATATCTACTACAATAAAGTAGGACGGAGGGACGACATGTAAGTACAGAGGAGTGCCATCGTCTTGAGCATAATAATAAAAATGATTGTTTGGGACGAAACTTCAGTATTTTTTTGCTGAACAACCGCTTCACGGCTATTGAGGCATGACAGAAGCGCCGTCGATTGTTATGGTCTTAAGAAAAATGTTGGTAGCGAATACTTTTGTGTAATACATTCTCAACTGTATTTAAGATTACGTTCCTTGAGCTAGATTAGTAATGGTTCATTCAATATTGCTAGAAATTAAGAATTTATGTAAAAATTTAAAAAAAGGTATTATCTTATCAAAAATAGTTGTAATAACGTATACGTAACGCTTTCATATAATATTGAAAATTATAGATAAACTATCCTAGCCTTACTAGCGGAGACTATTTTCTTTTTGATAGGTTGGTCCGTCAGAAGACTGCGTCAACTTTCTCATATTTGTCTTTAGTACATCTTGGCACTTATTTGTGCAAATTCAAAATAAAAATTTCAAAATAAAACGAATTCTTTTAACTTAACAAAAGATCACATAAACTATTCAAGATATCAATAATAATCCATCATTTTGATTGAAGTACCCTTCAGATATTAATATGTACAGCAAACCAATCAATAATTTCATTACTAAATGCTATTATAAGCATTAACGGTTTTTAATCAGTTGTCTCATTTTTTCGGGATTGCTATAACTATTAGAACCTTGCTTTGATATAAGCAACACGTCAAAGTTAATCCCCGAAAAGAGTCTTTTCCTGTGTATAGTCACAACGAAGTACATCGAAACGAAAGATGACCAATAAACTGTAATAGAAAATGGGCTTTTACTGATATTAAATCATAAGGCAAAACATGCCTAACACTTACCCCAGCAGTCTACGCAATCCACTGCGCACCAGTGTCCAATAGCAGAGCTCGCCAAGCCAAGTGCCGCGAATAGATAGCACGAATAAAGCTACGTAAGGTAGCTGGTAGTAATTTCCCGAAGTCATAAAACATAAATAGAAGCACAGAGGAACAATAGGGACAAATCACGCAACGAATGCTTAGCGGAGTCGAGCTAAATCGACTAGATTGTTTATATGGATCGATGGCTCGGGATGGCGAGTGTGGACTTGAGCTGCAGTGCGCGGTGACCGTATATCGGGTGAATGTTAACGATTGTTTGGTTGATTGGTTTGCTGCTGTTATTATTGTTGTCGTGGAGATCTTACGGAAACCATAGAGTCCTGTCCTAATTCATCGCCTACACCGTCTGCGGTTCGTTCGTACGGTTTTATAGCGGGAGAGTGAGTAACGGCGGAAATTATCATTTTAGAGGCATCCTTTTAGATGGTCGGATGATTATATTGTTGAAGGACGTGGCTCGGGCAGGAGTTTATAGCGACACGAAAAGCGATTATCATAAATATACTATTCATGCCATTGTTTTCGTGCAACCAGAGGAAAGTATTGTGCGTGTCAGACTCGCGGTTGGGCTTTACTGCCTTATGTCTCGCGGTTAATTACATGGAATGGCATAGAGGGCTAAGACAAGAAGGGTTCGAGTTGGGGTCGATACTAGATAATTTCTTTTTTATTATGAACAAGTTGTAGTATTCTTGTTGTGCGAGCCGGTATTGCTTTAACCTGCTTTTTCAACTTAATTGTGAGTATAGACATTTTATGTGTGACATGATTTAAACTATATTTGAATTGAACACATGTTAATGTCCTTTTCATGTTGTTAATTCGTTTTGCTGAGAGGTTTACTATAGGAAAACTTCTGTAGTTTCATTAAATTACTTTACACCCTGAAATCAACCAGAAAATGACTGTTTTCCTTATACAAAACACAATTTTATAATTTAATCAAAAATTTTAGACTAAGACGATCATAACAAAGCGGATAAAAAATCCAATAATCTCCTCAATTGAGTAGAGTTGATTTCTGAGCTGTGTGCATTCCTATACATATTACAAGCAAATCGATTGGAAATCGGTACAAAATATTTCATACTATTTCAAACACTGTGTGATAGTTTAAAATAGCGAAAGAACCTAAACTTTATACATTTTGGAAACCGTAGCACGTACGCATGTGCTCATCAAGCATAACAGTTAAGGCTCATACAAAAAAGGAAACTAACGAATCGGCAAAACCTTTGTCGTTGTGTGCTACGCTTGCTGCCTCTAGTATACTATGTGTTTTGCATAAATAGAAGAACGTATGGGATGCCTGTCGCACGTTCGAATAGTAATGTCATGGAGCCATGCGCTGAGAGATACGATTACGTATGCCAGTGGTGGGTGATTTGCTTTTTTTCAAATGAGCAACACGTACCATAAAGCAAAAAAAAAAAGTTTTCTTTGTTCATTTGCACAATCGTCTCCTGTTGCACTTCTGTAGCATTTGACATAGAATATAAACTTTGTGAAGTATCATAAATAGTGCAAAAGTATAGCATAAATGCCATTTAAATTGGTTTATATTCTATTCTTCTACAAGGAATTCTTTGTTCTTGCGAAGATCCTTCTACTACTGTCGAAATAATTTCTGGCAAGGAAAAACGCACAGGGAAGAAAAATAGCACTGAATGGGTTTATTTATCATCTTTTCAAGACAATGGCATAAGATTACGCGGCATCTGGATCGGTATGGCAGCAATCTTTCTCAAATAATCCTGTCTTTCTTGTCAGTGCAGAGTGGAGAAAGCTAACTTTAGTTTTCTGCGTCCTTTTTCCAGAATCTTAATCTATCTGAACAAAAAGGATTATGAGTTGATCACGCTCCTCTACTAGAGTGCATGGATAGTTGGAATATTGGTCACGATGACAGGTACTGGGAATGGGGAAAGCTTAAATTTATAAAGTTGTTCCAGCGAAACGATTGGAAGATAGCGAGAAGTAAGAAAGGCAGAAAAATAATGCAGATTCACTCCGTTCATTGTGATGTAAGTTTTCTTTTTTTCGACATTTTCATAGATTGCAGATTGCAAAGATTACTGGAATGAAAGAATTTACGCTCTGTGGCTCTTTTCATATCATTGCTTTAATGAAGTAACTCAGATTGCTTCGAAGTTTTTGTGAGACAAACATTGATTATGTTATGATGAAAAGGATTATTACATGTCCAAACTAGTTTCTTCGTGATTTGTTCTTGTCAACTATATATTCTTACGATTAAACGGTGCCTTACTTTGGTAATGTAATTCTACTCAAAGCATTCGTGTTAAAAAGTGCATGTCAATAAATTTGTAATAATTTTGATTGTTTGGCTATGCGTGGCGTTTTTGTTTAAATAAACATTATTCAATTGTTTGAAAACATTAGCCAAGTGCTGCGTATGAATGTTAGAAAAATAGATATGAATTTATGAGTGATTTTAAGGATGATGGTAACGATTACAACGTATTTAGCAATTTACTTATCAGATGCTACAACTCAGGAACAATCAGGTCTTTACCTGCTTTCTTGGTCGTCAGCCAACAATTTATTCTGGTCATTCTGCTAGAAGTTTCAACTCCATCTATCCTTCTCAGTCTGGGCGGCCGCTCTGTTGTTCAAATGTACGATAGCTTCCACGGTCGCACGCCATCGTCAGCTAATAATTAATATCGGATTTTCTGCCGGAAGGTACAGCGCCATCTATCCATCACAGTCTGGGTTTACCACGTCGTCTCTGTGCATGCCGACGACTATACAGGCTGGGTCGTCCGGTGTTATTCTACCGACATGACCTGCCTAGCCTCGCTCTACAATAGAGAGATCATTTTATAGCTCATCGATTGAAGCGGCTGCTCTATTGTCCACACATACGGGTTTAATAATCCTCTCGAGCAACTTCCTCTTGAACGCGACTAAGAGGGATTCGTCAAATTTTGAAAGGATGTCTCAGAGACTGGAACTGGGCTGAATTTTTTAGTTAGTCCAGTTTTGTCAGCTCGATTGAAAAAGTTTGTTCAGGCTACAACTGATTGGCTACCAGCATCTGTGTACTTTGAACAATATCAGTATTTTATACCCAAACTAGGTGAAACTTTGAACAACTACAATGCTGAGAACTCCTATCTATATGTCACCACCACATTTAGCATAGCATTTGTGAACAGGTTTGCTGTCGGTGCCAACATCAACTTGGTTGTTGCCTCGTTCCCCATGCAGACCAAGGTTTTCTGCCACCTGCTCCATCATTTGGTAGGCTCTTCTACATAGACGAGCACAAACCAAAAATGTTTATGTCAGCAACGTATGTCAAGATGTAGGTTGATTTATAGAAGATGATTTTCACTACCGAATCTGGAATGACTCTCGCTATCGCAAAGTTAAAGAGAAGATAGGTGATCCCGTTCCCTTAGCGCAGACTTATGGCTATAATTGAGGGCCTAGACATTCATCCATCCTCCTTCATTTAACTTGCGACGTTGGTCATGGTTCATCTCATAAGCCTGATCAATTTGGCAGGAATTCAGAAGAAGTACATGATGTTGCATAGTTTTTCGCTGGGTATGCGGTGCTATGTGGTATTGAAATAGATTGAAAGGTGGAAGCAGAATCGCCATCTTCTCTAAAATCTGACGTATGACATATTTTTGTAGGAGGTATTCGACACCGTAAAACCGCTGTGGTTGCTTAAGTATAACCTATCTGCCTTCTAATATATGTAATAGATAATACCAAGGCTCCAATCACAAAAAAAATATTTACACTTGTACTGTTGCTAATTGTACTCTCTACCAATCACCATCCTTGCTGATGTCTTGATAGTCTTGATATAATAGTCAGTGTAAAGAGTGCAACGATTTTACATATGCGAAGGCGCGCTCCATTTCAGTAGTGCTTCATTATTTCAAGCTAATGATGTTATAACACACTCTCATGCCACCTTTTCTTTCTTACACTATACTTTACCACAGGCGTACCGTTCAAATTTTGTCTGATTTTGAATGAGAGAACAGAAAAATGGTACAATTTTGCAATTTTTAATCGTTTTCGTTACATACATACGTTTCGTTACATTCGGTAGGTATTTTTAAACATATTTATATCAGTTGAATGATGTCCAGAGCTTTCAAAACTGATTCTGATTAGAAAGTAAGGAGAACACATCAATCAAATATTGAAATTGTTTGCATATGTGCGTAACTTTAATGTTGGTCATTTCTATTAAGTAAAGCAGCACTAGGTACTGATTCAAAATCGTTATTGTAGCATGCTTGACCAATTGAAACACATAAGTGGTACGGTAATGTTAGGCATATGCAAACGTTCAAATTAATGCTTCATAAACTGTGTACTACGGAGACTCGTCTCTATCAAGGTGTATCATTTTGGAAGCCGTCCTTTTTCACGCTGGGAAAATGGGCACACTGTGTGTGTGTATGTTGTTCTATCGCCCACGTGAAGCCAAACATAGTCTCGAGGAAGTTTCGTGGTGCGAGTGTGTAAATTACGGAATTCAATTTAATGCTTGTTCTGCACTCTGTTATTTTGGTGGATGTTGTTCTTTTGCCATGTGTGTACGGTACGCCTCGCTGGTTAATGGATATGAAGTAACAAAAACGTGTAAAACGTGTGCAACATGAACAGTTGTTGAAGGGTGGTTTGAAAAATAACAGCTATCCGGCGCACAGTCAGGGCAGGCAGGCTTATCGTCCTCGCTGGCTGTGCCAAGCATGATAGTAAGATGATCTTTCATGCACCAGGTTGATGAAAGGGATAGTCCATGGTACGGGCTTGCCAAATGGCAGTGTCAAACGAGCAACATACTCACCATCTGTTACGGTCGTACAGCAACGGGACTTGTTTGAACTTGTTGGGATAATATTCACCTGCAATGCAGCGTTGTGTGTTTGGGACAATTTCGGAACAAATCCATTTATATTTACCATGCTCTACACTGGACTATGTCGAAATCATCACATTGCTAGTTCTTTGATTGTAATGCTAAACGGTACAGTCGTTCTTGTCATTAAGCAAGTGACATAAAGCAAAAGTACGATAGTACGTTTAAGAATTAAACAATGGAGCTAATGGAGCTTCTTAGCATTTACTTTTTTAAATGTATCTGTGGCGCTAGTGGTGTACATATATAAAATGAAATTGCTACATTCCCAGCTGATTAGCTCCCAGCTTGAATGATAAAGCGATCAAAAATGCTATTAAAAACTTCGAACGATGTTTCCAATTTCTACAAAAAAAGCATTTGTACGCTACGACACACTGGGGAAAATGCGTGCAATTGAATACTCTTACTGCCGGAGGAAAGCATCCCAGGACACCCCTAGGAAATGAGGAATCCGAAGTGTGACGGTTGTGTTGTTACGAGCTTTGCTATTTGCTGAACTTTTTAAGAGTGTGATTGTTTCGATTCCCTTGATAAAAGGACGTAGCAAAACGTAACTATCTGAGTTAGTTCTTGTACTGATTGAGCTTGGGAGTAGAGAAGCGTAGTTTCTCTGTTGTTGCGAAGGGCAGGTGTTTTCGGGGAACAGTGTATTTATTTTAAAAAAAAATCTTATCGCGTGTATGCAATCGTGCTAGATTGTTTTTTTTTAGACAAATAGCCGTGTTTCATAAACACATATTTTTATAGTTATCTTTTCTTATATATCTATATCGGTTTTATTTTTATCTTATCAAATACATTTTCGTAATAAATCTAACCCTGTGATCTATTACATCTCATTGTTGTGGTATGTTTTCTTGATTTTTACATTTGGCATGTTCGAAATCCTTAAGATCTTTCTTTGACATAACGTCCTCCGTAGTCATGCCTGCTGCCAACTAGACTAATTTACAAAACCATAGCCAGATACTAGGGGGAGACAACCCAGATGGAATTGTAGTACTGGTTGTGCCGTATGATGTCCGACTGCAGTACCCTACTGGGTTGTCAACCATATTTTTTTTAATAAGTAACTATTTCACTTCTTAAATCAATGTAGTTTAATGCAACCTGGCGAAGCTTTAGGCGAAGACCAAAAATCCTGGAAACTTATGTGTTTTATGTTGATTGATTGAATGTTGATGAAACTTTTTCTATATTCTATTTTTTTATGTTGATTTTTATGTCGAATATTGAAGAAAACGAAATGGTTAGATTAGTAAAATAGGATCATACAGGGATTGTTTTGCTCTTCCAAGTTATTAAGATGACTCATCAACTATTTTTAAATTATCATATTTGGTGGGAATTTGAGCTGGATTAAGAATTGATATCTGGATCGATTTCGAGTGGCAAAATATGAAACGCAACGACAACTAATGACCATGGATACACAGTTGGAACCCAAATTTCGAACGCGTCGCATCTTATCAAAACCAAATCCCTTCTCAGTGGAAGAAAGTAATTTGCACGGACTGTGAACTTCGTGAGTTTTTCTCGCAATATCACTCCACCGACTACAGTACTGTTGCTTCATTTTTGTAGAAAAAAAAACAGAGCAGTACACAAACACACGAGAAAAAATGTTTAACGAGCATCGGTCAAGAAGGTTTGCCCACAAATAGCCAGAAAGAAGTAAAAATGAATCGTGCCCTGAATCGTAATTTCATCCTTACGAGATTCAGCTCGTTACAACATTGACGAAATTTCTACCCTTGTTGGCATCCGTGGCAGGCAAACGCATTCCGTGAACTAATACATAACAACCTAGTAGAACACTTTGAAATGCCACTGGAGGAACCAGCACGTCCGTTGGATTGTTTTCAGCGTGTGATGTAGTATGAATAAATTTTGTATTTTTGTTTTTTTTTGTCAAATGGTCAGGTTGAGTTGAATAATGCATGGATTGATTCATCTGAAATATTTTTTTAGTTCTGTTCGAAGAGATAAATGTGAATAGATTGAGGTAAAAAATGCTTTTTAATTGCATTTTTCTGAGAATAATTAAGCATACGATATCGTTATGACGAAATTGGCACTGCTTCACCAACAGAGAATAATTACCAACTTTATAGATAGATGTGATAATTCAGCATATAACATATACAAGGTCGTTGTAGCGAACGGATTATAACAAATGTTTGGTACTTAAACGACTAATAAATATGTATACATTATTTTTTAAGAATTTTTAAAAAAGTAACATTACACAAGTAATATTAAAGCAAACTATACATTTTAAGTTCATGCAAATGCTCTTTTTCGATCACGTTTTCCTTCTTCTGTTTAGTTTGCCGGCTTCAATACTTTAAACTACACTGAACTACACATAATACACGTTTCGGAAAGCATCAAACGTCTTGGTCTTGGACCAATTTGGTAGTTTATATGTTTATTAGAAAATGTCAACGGACCATTAAGGTCTGAATGAGTGGTTAATTACAAAAACAATGATATTGCAACGCAAGACCAAAAACGCAACAAGTAGACATTGGTATACATAAATAAATATGCAAACAAAACAAAATTAACACACAAACAGCAAACACTCTTTGTGTATGTAACGTAAAGTTAAAGTAAAAAAAAAATGAACGGTCAAGTTAAATCTGTTTGACATAGCTGTCATGGAGTCTTTCTCGCCGTATCTCGTGTTGCTGTTTTGCATTCGATAAGATCTTGTGTTAACGTGACACTCTACTCGGAGGCGCAATGCTGAGCCTTTCTAGTAGACGGGGTGCATCCACAGTACCTTGAATTAATTCGGCAATAAACAAAGCTTGGGCAATTCTACGTCTAGTTTCTAGATATTTTAATGCGGTATTATTATATTGTTTTTAATTTTTAACAATAGATTATATACTACCAACTATTTGTATCGTTATATTAACTCACGATACTATCGTTATTTAAATAGAATTTGATGATAACAATGAAATCAACTTCTACAAGAATTGCTATTAATTAGCTTAATTAGCAAAATTACATGAATATCAAAAATTGTCAAAACTGCTGTCAAGGAAATTGCTTTAATCACTGCTAAAAATTAAAACCCATATGATCGAAAACTTTTTGTTCATGCCCTATCAAACAAACATAATTATTAGATTTAATTATTAGATCAATTACGGCATCGCTCATTTTCAAATCAATGTACATGCCTTTCGTTGTAATGCATTCAAGGTGCAGTACATCGTTTGACGCTAATAGGCAGTAACAAGTCCTCTGGGAGTGATTGAATCAATTAGACACTAGGTAATAGACAACAGGATTAAACAACGTTAGCAATGCCTTCAGAGAATATGCTCAAAGTTTTTTTTTATATGAAATTATAAGTGATTCAGGAAGCTGGTTCATTTGTTATCTACTTTTATTAAAATTCAACCAACCCACGAATAGAAATCAATTTTTGGAACGAAAGAGAAGGGACAAATGTGTACCTTTGGGGTCCATCCGAGACCATCTAGGAATCTGCCAGCACACTAACCTCTCAATGTTTTGCTTTACCAACGTTTACAACAATAAAACGCTCTTAGTGTGTGTCTTCATGATGTACCAAGCAATCAGCTTTATAAATGATATATTTTCCTGGTGTAACTGTACTGTAACAGAAACCGAAACGAGGCTTATTCTGATAACGAGGCTAATATTTAAGCGAATTTTACTGTTAGTAGCTCAATGCCATCTCTCCAATGTTCTCTCGGTTTTTACATATTTCCAATCTACGTTTATAGAAAGCATCAGAAATTCCCACGGAGCATACTGCCCACCGTACGGTAGCAAATGACATTCACTGCAAGCGCTTGCCGGTGTAAATGTATGCAAATTGTTTCGCATGAAATATTCATAACCCTGTGCGGTTTTGCTCCACGGACTCCAGCAGAATGCCATGGTTTGGAGTTGTTGGTTGCGAGACTAACACAAGCGCACTGACGTGAACGTGTTTCATATTTTCCACCAATTTTCCATACTAGCTTCGATCAATTTTCTTTTTGCCTCAAGTATTCATCGATATTCAGATATGCAACGGGGTTGGTATGACTGAGCAGAACAAAACAAAAAACCCACGTGCGTTAAATATTTGTGTGCGAGCTAAATCGATTTTGGATCGAAACTTTAAACGAGCGCTGAGCGCATTTTCCCATGGACAGCTTTGAACCGAAGATGTATCATTGCACAAAATGGCGTGATCACAAGAAGGGCAAGAGTTGAATTCAGCTTGATAGGAATGTGGGTGTGATTTATGCATGGAACATGCTTTAACGCATGTACAACTATTATTTCGAATACTACTGCATAGTTGTTACAGTGAGTACTTAATTGCGCACCAAATTGTGAAGATGCTGAACACTGATTGTTTGTCAACGTCGAAAACATAAAGTGACGCATAGTTGTTGAAAATTTTTAAATCTAAACAATTTTGCTTTATAATAATCGCTATCCTAGAAATTTCACTATCAAGCCTAAGGTCTGTGAAAGCGAACATGCATGTCAACCCTGTACCTTTAACAAACTTGTTGTATTTTTATCCCGAGTCCAATACCTACTCCTAAGATGTCTTGGAACGATTTTTGGTGCCTCCATATTTATTGTATACATATTATATTTATAATGTATCTATGTTATAGTTTCAATCACAAGAAATGTAAAAGTTTGTCCTTTCACAAAATTGTCTATGACGAGTGTTCAGGAAAAGACTTCTAAAATGTAATATTCCAATACAATATGCGTTATACTTTCCATTTGGAGCTGAAGTCCAAAGTATACATTAATTTTAAGTATACATTGCCTAACATAGTAAGTATTTTAATACTTACTTTTCACCTCTTCTTCTTCTTCTCTTCTTCTTATCTGGCCCGCCCGCTTACTTTTCAACACTTACTTTGAATTGGTGATTTATTCACCAATGAAGCATATAATCACTATACAAGATTTATAGTGACATAAATATTTCATGTATGATACTACAAATAAAAGAGTCAGATCTCGATAGTTTCTAGTTAGTTGTATGTCAGATCTCGAAACAATAGCTTCCAAATATATTGTAAACAATTTACAACGATTTACATCTTAATAGCATTAGTGTGTTCCTACCTAACAAAAATGTGTGGTTGTTCATTTCTCAGCACAACGTTCTCCGTTGTGCGTTGTAGAACCTTTCCTTGGTAGAAATAGCTTTCTACATTGTACAAAGTGGCTTCGAATCAAGTTGCCTTCATTAGCAAGAAATCAAACAAACCTAAATGTTTGTGCTCAACCCAATATAGCGTGACATGTACTGAGGTTTTGACAAATTGAATTTTAAACAAAAAACTCCATCAACAAACATATCCCTGCTAACCACCGCCTGGTGTTCGGTTTGCGGTGGAGGGCAGTTGACTAATTGTCTACGAACAGGGCGGTTCCCATATGTCAAAGCAATAATGGTACTCGCTCCCTTTCATGCAGATTATGCATGCAAAAGCATGGACGGCGGTGGCTAGCGATTTACGGAAACAATCAGCTAACGAATAATCATCAACGACTCTATACACGAAGCTTCCGTTCTCGAGGTAATCATCGGGCTACGTACGTGGGTAAAAAGAATAATTACAGAAACTTTTGAACGGTCCGACGACTGCTGAGACTCTCTGTCTTGATAACAAAAGGGAAATCTAAGAGTCGAGTCATCAATTATCCCGCACCGTCGCAGTACTGATTGCATGTAAGAGTATTTACTATGCACAAAGTAACGGTGGAAACGATATGGCACCGTCATATCAATGTCGTTGTTGACAGCAAAATAGTAGTAGCTTCGCGCAAAGAAACATGTATTACGGTACGCACGTCGCCTGCTGTGTTACGTCGTTGAATTGCTTGTAAATTGTGCGTGTTTCATTGGTTACATTCAACTGTTGTCTTCATAAGTGACTTTAAATAATAGAAATGTACAACCAATGGCTATGAACGATTGGTTTGCATTTATCTCTGATATGATTTGTTGTACATTGTTGTACAATATATTTGTTGGCAGTGTTATTTACTGTCATATCACAAAAAATGGGTGCATACATGTTGATGCTCGATTAAGAAATATGTTCAGTGTAATCAAATTACAGGTAATATCGCTTAAAAGTAACGTTGCAAAAAAAACTTAACCAATGAAATGTCTTTCATATGTTTCTCTTCAAACTTTGTATGCTGAAATAAAAATAAATGAAAACCATATACGTGCTCAGTTATTTATTACTGTATGATGTTTAGAAGAAAATTCTGAAAAGTTGCATTTATATAAATCATATGCCATGGAGTAAGCTGGCGGATCTGTTAAGCTGGCTATATCCGATCATGGGTTTAAAAAGAGAAAGGCAAGCCAATACCCAACACCAAATCAACAGCGCAGCGGTTGTAGGGTGAAGTGAAGTTGTTGTTTGTCTGCGGAAAGCTAAAAGCCATTTTTGTTGTTATTTTTTCCCGTCTACAGCCCTCCAAAACCCACGTATTATAGAACATCCAATAGACACCACCGTGCCACGCCATGAACCGGCCACACTCAACTGCAAAGCGGAAGGGATACCCCAGCCGACGATTCAGTGGTACAAGGATGGCGCCCCGTTGAAGATACTCCAGGGATCGCACCGGATAGCGCTACCGGCTGGTGGTTTGTTTTTTCTGAAGGTAAATATCGTTCTTAATCCCTTTTAAAAATGCAAATTTGCTGAAAAACCAACACATCCCTCGCTGTGAACCTCCAGTGCTCGTTACTCCAGCGTGCGTCGACCGTACTGTTCTCCGGCAAGCGGTTAGTGCGCGTTCGTTTCCTCTTTTGCCTTAATTCCCCTAATGAAACACCTTCTCGTGTTGCGAAGAAATGTCCAAATACTGGATATTTTAGGTCAACTGAAGCAAAATCATTGAAGTATCTGTGAAATCCCTCCGGTGTTAGTGAAGTTTGGGATGTGAGTAAACGTATTTCAACTTTGCCGTGAACACGTTGGCTTTCCCTTTGATTATACGCGGTAGCATTTGACGCAGCATGCGAAATTGCTGCGGGAGTCGATGGTTGGTCTCCGTGCTCCGCTTGCGCAAATATTTGTGGGTATTAAAATTTAAATAATTTCATGGAAAATTAAACATACATCCCGCTATATTTGGGCGGTCGAGTTACGATGTGGTGACTTTTTGGACTGCCGTAGTGCGCCGTTTCCGCTGGGGTTTGCGCGTGGGATGGGCAATTTTCACAGATAGTTAGAACCCGGTTCATCGCGCTCTCCTCAATTCTTGCGGGACTTTATCCTGCAAATAATGAAAGCACAACGTCGGTGACCATAGTGACCCCAGCCTCCGGCCTCCGGTTGACCACGTTTGATAAACGAGCTTCGCAGAGAAAGGATGTCGCAATGATTACGAAAAATTTGTAGGTGCGGCTAAAAAAGCGTGCAGGCGATCAACAAAAACTTTATGATGGGTAAATATTTAACGAAATAATCTTCCATTCAGCAGAACGGGAGGTACTTGCTGATTAAGGACGGAAGCTGCTTTACATGTCCCTTCATAAAATGTTACGAGTGAATTCTTTTCGAGATGAAACTTTCCAGCGCTACGGCAGGGCCATCAAGATTGTTTTTGCTGTTTGTGGTCAGCCGCAGATGCTCGAGCACTTAAAAATGGGACTAATTAATGTTCCATGTTTAGGGGGTACTTAAAAGTTTAATTTAAAAGGCATGAAACATGCTTCCTGATTGACTGTCGTTTCGATCGTGTGATATAAAACAGCGAGAAAATGTTTTACTATCATAGAAATATTTTAATAGAACACCAAAGTAAACTATTGTTTGCTAAGTTGTTGGGTTTAACGGAATTAACCTATGAAAACTTAACATAGGTTCTATTTATAACATTCATGTAGGTTTTAATCCTAAAGCTTTATTGTTTATATGAATCAAAAAGAACCCTCTTCATGCACATGTAAAACGAGTCATGCTGTATATTGTATGTTGTTCATGTACTACTTATATACTTATATATGTGAGATGGCAGACCTCTACGATTGAAAAAATGATAGTAATGAAAAATGAAAAAAAGCAAGAGACATGTGCCAATAGGGTGCTTTTTACCGGTCGTGTTGGCATTATCTAACGATTTTAATGACAAGAATATATTTTGAAAGCTATTTAGATACGTAACATGTCATCAGATGCACTTGTTTTTTAAGGATTCGCTGTGTTTTTGAGAATGATGTTTACTATCTTTTGGTATTGAAACACATTTAGAATTGTCGCTTTTTCAAGTTATCATCATACTAAAACTGTCATCTACTAACATCTTCTATACTATCAGAACTTTAGGGTACATGCATCCCACTTTTGAGATAATTAATCGATACGAATAGTCACAATGATCCCTCACAATTGATTCACAATCATTAAAACGCACTCGGTTCTCCAACGTTATAAGGCATTATTATCATATGCAATAACTGCAACGAATGTTAGAATAAGGATAAGTTTTAAACATTATATTGCATTAATTTTACCCGATATTGTCACTCCAAGCAGTTTCTTCATACCACGAGTGTTCTGAAACATTTTTTCATAGACAGATATGTACAATGTTTTGATTTCCATTCGATTCACCGAACGGTCAAAGACAAAGTCTAACAGGGTTAAATCACACGATCTTGGTGGCCAGTTGACATCACCTCCGCGAAGACAGCAATCGCTTAGTGGAATCCGTTGTTACATGATCATAAGATGGTAAACTTACACATTATATTTCGAAAAATTAAACTGTTTCATTGCATAAACAATCCTTCTGATGTCAAAAGAGGGTGTACGGCATAACAAAAATCAAAATAATTTTCCCAGGGGCTATAGTAATGTTACAGTATTTAATTTGCGTTTTTCTCCAAAATTCCATACTAAGGCCTAGACAAAAAAAAACCATAAAAAACTGCTGGAAGGATCATTTGCGCTACGACTAATGATTCTTATAAAATTCATGGAAACGATTGCGGTTTTAGTTATGAACTAAAAAATTGTACGACATTCAATCGCTAGAGACGAAAATAGTTGTCGATATGGGAGTATATCGAACATTGTTTATACAAATAATCAAAATAATAACTCATATGCTGGAATACTGACTGATGGTTTATACCTGACTTTAGCTCATATAAAATAAACAAAAATATATAAAAACATCACAGCTATAGCCGTAACGTATAAACATACCGTTGGTAAATTTGATGCTTACTTTTGAGGTGGAAAATTGCTACAAAAATACCCATTACGTGGTCGTAAACGGTATTATAAACACTCACGCTGCGTTCCAAAATCACAATGAGACATTCGCTGGTCGTAACTCTACAAAATGGGTGCTAAACGGTATGCACGTATGAGCGACAGCGCTCTTGTAGCGGAAAAAAGAAACAAAAAAAAAATCCGCACTTAGCAAGCCACTCATGAAAATCCCCCAAAATGCTCTACCATAATCCTATGGTAGTGGCCCGGCATAACTGCTACGCTCGTAATAATTTTAATTTGAAAATATTTATAAGACAACCTTAATTTACCGCACGCTGTTTGGTAAACTGGCGCTGCACATATTATTCAACACCGAATGCCTTCACAGCTGGTGGTGTGCCACTTAGCATCCTGCTTCTGTTTACCGTCGCTGTACTGTGGCGGCACACTGTAAAGATTTCACCCCAACTTTTCCACTCACTAAAGGTTGTTTCGTTAAGCCAGATATGGCTAACCCCCCCCCCCCCCCCCTCCCCCTCTTCTGCCATCCCTCCCACCACGAATGCGAACCGTACCACAATGCAGTGGAAATAAGCCAAACAGCGTTTCGACTAGATTTGATACGTTTCTCCTGAAGGTTTTTCATCTTACGTGTCCACGAGCCCGCAGCATCTACGCCCGTTAGAAAGCGGTTCTGCGCTGTTCAGTCCGATCGTCTTAGTTTTACCCAGCGCTGCTGCGGCATTTATCCGGCGTAGGGATGGTTGGATTTTTCGGCGAAATTGTGTTCCTAATTCTACAATTTTCGTTTTTTTTATGCGCTCAACTTTACTGTTCTGCTTTCGCTTAGGTTGTAAACTCCCGGAGAGAGAGTGACGCTGGCGTGTATTGGTGTGAGGCACGGAACGAGAACGGAATTGCCAGGAGTAGGAACGCTACTCTACAAGTAGCAGGTGAGTTGCTTCATTTCCCATTTCCTATTTTAAATTGTTTTGCACCTTTTCCCGGGCGCCCTTCATTTCCCCTGCGCTGGGTGCGCCGTGTGGCCGTTTCTTCGTGCCGAATAAAAAGTCATATTAAGCTGGGTGGTTACTCGTGGAGCTGTGAAGTTGTGTGGAATGGCAAGTAGGACATAAATTACTTAAAACGATCTGCTTGTCGAGGACGATCTGCCCACCCAAGGGAGAGACGACGACTAAAGGAATATTAATTCCGGGGTGGAAATGACGTTCTTCTGTTCGTTTTTTTTGTTCCTTATTTTTTAGCATTCTATTCGAAAATTGAATCTAGAGAATCTCACTTATTATTCGGTTCTAATTCATTGCACAGTTTATCTGTGGCGCAATGCAAATTCCATGCAGGTTTTAAAATAGAAAATACATAATCTTTTCGTAAGAAATGCAATTCAATTTTAACGTTTTAACTGTATTATCACTGCGTATTTATAATCATTAAGGGACCATTGCTTTACACTTAGCGAAGCAGGACTGCCGACGGTTTGATAAACTGGTCACACCTTTCAACGGCATCTTCGGTACGCACGACACGAAATTGTTGATGTTCACCTAATTAGAATTCGTTTACCGAGACGTACATTGGGGTGCAATTATTGCTTTCCGTTACGAGGTAAACGCGTGCAGAATAATTTGCATCGATATTGAACCAATGACGCATTATTATTTTGTGTTTCGAAACATGTTTTTATTTAACTATCCAAAGCATTACTTGCCGTTTTGTCGGACTATGTCATTTAATACATTTTAATAGTTTATATAGCTGGAAGAATATAGCTGGAACGATCCTTTTACGATTTTTTAAACTCAAAAAGTCTTCAAAAATATGAAGTTCAGTTAATCCGCTTATATCGGTTTTTTTCTCCGAGGCTGCAAGGACTAGACAGGCAAAGACTGGACGACCGAAACGTGATTAGAACAAACAGTTTGGTTTCGGGTTGCTCATGATCTGAAGGTATTTTCATGAGCTATCTTTTCATGAAGGTATTTGAAGGTTAATGACTAAGTATAGCTCGTGCTATAGCTCCCGCCACACGCAATCCGCATACGAAACTACCGACGATACAACGAGAGTTGTAGCCGTCGCACCAGGATGAATATGTATTTTATCCACTTAAGCCGATGGCTAAACTTTAGATGTGTGTTTCTGATTTTTATTTTTCCCGCCCGCAATGCTTCCCAAACATCTGGTATGTTACGGGTACGAAGGTACGAGTTCCAGCGAGCATTTCATTTCAACAGTTTGCAAACGATACTAACGCCCCTAGTTCATCTGTGTCGTATATGATGAATGAACCGGCGATTCAGTGCTTCAGTTTCGCATGCAGGAATGTTGGGAAAAATCTGAGCACGGGGAGTCAAGGTTGGAACCCGCATGAAGCTTGCTACGAGCCCAGAACTTCCACTTCCACTGTGGCATTTCCATGCACGTATGATCCAAACAACTACTTCCGATGTGGCTGCCCCGACGTCACCCCACGACCCTAGGGTCCCAGCGGTGGGAGAGGTGATGAAATAAATTTAATTAAAAATAGCAACAAGCTTGTTTCATCTAGTCCATCGCCGGAAGCATTTCAATTTATTATCCTTTGCATGCGCACCAGCGTGCAAAGATGAAACATTTCTGCTCGTGGCTGATGGCTGAGCGTTTAGACCGAATACTTGTTGAGCACCTAGCGCGCCGATGTGGATAATCGAGCTGCACGGAGATGATAACATTTTAACCAGCCGTTCAATGACGCATGGCGCGCGTGTTGTTAAGTAATGATGTCAAAACGCATTATTTACGATAAACTTCGGACAGCCGCTTTGGACATCATCTTTGTATGTGAAAATCGTCATCGGTTTGGATTTTTGTTTTCTCTCACTTATCGGAGTGAGCCTCTATTGATTGGCACGAGGTTGAGTTTGATCACGAGAGTTATGAAACGAAACAAAAACCATGTCCAAACAATCTCCTTTCAAAGGGTTCGGTTTGGACGATCCTTTGCATTTATTATGAATGACTGTAACCGGGATTTGAAAGTCAGTTATGTGTGCAGACGATAATGTTGATAAACCTGCGCGACAGAGAGAGAGAGAGAGAGAGAGACAGAGAGAGAGAGGAGCGAGCAAGGCATTTTCTGCTGCTCGTTAGCAACAGACCATCAACTTCAGCAACTACGTATCGGATCCAAATTTCTGCCTCGTTGGCTGTCGTCTGTCTGCGTTGACAGACAAAACTCGTTTAGAGCAACGTGCGTATCCCCTGTTACAGAGCAGTTACGTTAGGGGGAAAGGCTTTTGAAATGTGTCCAGATTCTAGTCACATACGAAAACGTTTTTTTGTTGCATTTTCTCCTTTAAACCGTTGTTTCTATTTGAAGCTACGTAGGATATAAATACCGATCATGTGTCACGTTTGGAACGTACAAGGACGTGCGCTAATCAATAATACTGCGTGTGTTGCTTTGCGCTATTGCAATCAATCCGACTGTGGTCCATACCCGCTCAATTTTATTTCATTTAATAGTTTGTTTGAAAGTAAACACAGTTTTCAATCAAATTGGCATTCGTTTGGTGCATTCCTGTGCACTTTCATTTTCCTCCTTCTCTGTGAAAACAAAATAAATTTTCCATAAATCTCAAAATACACAGCGTTTCCATCCAGCAAATGGTTGACGTTTGGCAAACAAAATAATCCCTATCTATTCGTCAGCATAGGAGGCTTAGGAAAACAAACGTTACGAATAAATTTAAATCAGCTACCCATGCTAATGCCGCGGAAATAGAACAACAACAAAAACCAGCGACAATGGAAATAAAACCCTACACAGTGAGCACTCCGAACCATCAGTTTCGAGGTAAAGCTACTATAAAACTATTTACGCTAGTTATGCTACTAACGGCAAGGGAAATTAGTGGGTAAAGATAGGAACACTCACATACACACACACACGCTCGCAGAAAAAAACAACGGCAAAGTGAAAAAGCACACACAAAATGCCAACGGTACAACCCAACACAAAATGCCACTCAGAGGCAGCGCAAATGCCGGGACAAAACACACAAACATACACAAACAAGCTACGGGGACATAACGAATGGCACCAAAAATGCAAATAAAATTTCCATTTGCATCGCAGACGATCATAAAAACCGCTAGGTTGGTCAGATTTCGAATGTTTTGTAGTTGTTTGCTCCTTTTGGTATGTCCTGCAACGGCCGCGCCTAGGAATATTGGTCAGTTTTTCATTATGTGCTACGCTTTTGTGACAGTTTGCCCAGTTGCGTGCCTTTTCGTTCATTTCGGCCCTACCATTGTATGGTCTGGTTTCGTAGCGGCTCGTTGAGTAACCCATTGTAGAATCTTTCCCGTGGTCAGATTCTGTAGCGCCGGGGACCTTCGCTGTCTGTCTGCCGGTTGGATTGTTTGTAGGTTGTTATTTTATTTGGTTTAATTCAGCTCACAGGCGCTTACATGGAGCTAGAAACTCGCGCGTGGACGAGAAGTACAACGAAACCCATTGGAACGGGTTGTTAAAACATTCCCCGTTTCAATTGTCGTTTGGCGTGTGAAATAGTGATCCGAAATCAAATACACTACAATTCTGGTTCTATATCTCGTTGGTGCTGTTGTTGGACGGTTTTGGCTTTGTTTTAATAACGTTAAGTGAATTCGAATCCAGGTTCTTCGATCGAAAACGGCAACCTTTCTTTCGGGACAAGTGATTGATATCACAACGAAGCGAGAGTGACATCCTTGTGAATAACCGACGTTTTCCTTTTACAAAATTTTCAGTTTTAAGAGAAGAATTCCGACTCGAGCCACAGCACACGCGGGTAGCGCAGGGCGAAACAGTCCTGCTCGAGTGTGGCCCCCCGAAAGGTATCCCCGAACCGACCCTGTCGTGGCGAAAAAACGGTCAAAAACTCGAAGTCGAAGCGTCGAAGCGCATTCGAATCGTAGACGGTGGTAATTTAGCCATTCAGGACGTACGACAAACGGACGAAGGACAGTACCAGTGCATTGCAAAAAACTTGGTTGGCGTACGGGAATCAGCAACCGCTTTTCTCAAAGTGCACGGTAAGTATCACAGACGAAAACTGTGTTCTTTTTGTTTGTCCTGGCAGTGGACTTGAGACTTACACGGGTTTTTTTGTTTTTCTTGTCCATTCAATCGTGCACAGTCAAACCGTTCCTGATACGTGGCCCACACGATCAAACCGTCGTGGAAGGTGCCTCTGTGACGTTCCAATGCCGTGTTGGCGGTGACCCGATGCCGGATGTGCTGTGGCGTCGATCAGCATCGGGAGGAAATATGCCCCTGGATCGCGTGCACATTCTGGAGGATAGGAGCCTTCGGCTAGAGAATGTTATCCTGGACGACGAAGGAGAGTACAGTTGCGAAGCGGATAATGCGGTAGGGGCTATATCAGCAACCGGTACATTGACCGTACACTGTAAGTTTTTGTACAGAGTTTTACTCTACAAACTAAGTTTGAACTTCTATCAAGAGTTTACATTATCGTCACGATAGTTGGTTACACCAGATTGATATTGTTCTTACAGCTCCGCCTCATCTTTCGATCAGACCTGTACCACAGGTCGTGGAAGCGCCACACGATGTTTCCTTCGAATGCAAATCGGACGGCCGTCCAAAACCAACGACATTTTGGTCGATCGAAGGCAACCGGACATTGATCTTCCCTGGGACGTCATTCGATAGGTTCGAGACGACGTACACACAGGAAAGCCTCACCGTCCTAACACTACCACAAACTACAAAGTCTGACAACGGCCTCGTGGTCGTTTGCAGTGCCGTGAACAGTGTCGGATCGATCAGTGTTCGAGCGCGGCTGATGGTGGCCTCGCAGGACGATCGACCACCGCCGATCATCATACAAGGGCCGACAAATCAAACACTCCCCACGAAGTCCACCGTCTCGATGCCCTGCAGTGCGGTGGGCAATCCGAATCCCATCATCTCCTGGTATCTAGACGGCAATCCAGTCGTACCCTCCGAGCGTATCAATGTAGCGGAAAATGGTACACTGTTACTGCGCGAGCTGGAGAAAAGCATCGACCAGGGACTGTACACGTGTGTGGCGAGCAGCCGCAGTGGGAAATCGACCTGGAGTGCCTACTTGCGCGTGGAGTCACCCACGAATCCGAACATAAACTTTTACCGCGCACCGGAAACGGCCGAGTTTCCGAGTGCTCCGGGCAAGCCGCAAATTTTTAGCCTCACCAACAGCTCCATCACCATCACCTGGCTGCCGAGCATCAAGTCCGGTGCGTCCGATATCAATGGCTACCTGATTGAAGTCTTCTCGAGTGATATGGCGAAGGGATGGATGACAGTTCCTTACAAGGTTTCATCGACCAGCTACACGTACGCTCCCGTTTCGCCAAACGTCAGTTACATTTTTATCGTTCGCGCTGAAAATGACCAGGGTCTGGGTATTCCGAGCCTCATGTCGGATCCGGTGACGATCGGGAGAGAATTCAATCATGGTGAAGACATCAATCTCAGCGAAGCGCAAGCCACGCTCTCGTCCGGTCAAGTGGTGAACCTGCTCGAGGCGAATGCAACCGACGCTACGAGTGTGCGGCTGGTGTGGGAAATCGTGAACGGCCAGTACGTGGAAGGATTCTACATCTACTCACGTAAGATAAACTCCAACGGAACGTATCGGACACTGACAGTGCTGCACGGTGGAGGCGCCTCCGCTTGTACGATAAATGGTCTGGAGAAGTTTACCGAGTACGACTTTTTCCTCGTGCCGTTCTTCAAAACAATCCAAGGTCGTCCTTCGAATTCTAGATCAACGTGTACCCTAGAGGATGGTAAGCGAAAGCGAACAAACGCAATGGGTAACATTTCACTCACGCCACGATTAAAATATCTTTCTAGTCCCGACGGCTCCGCCGGTGAATCTGGAAGCTGTACTATTAAACACGTCCGCTGTATACCTCAAATGGGATCCACCGAGCAATCGCACCATAAATGGTAAGTTGTCATGAAACAATCGAAACTTTGCCGATAGCATTCGTGGTAACGTGTTTGTTTGTCGATCTGTTTACTTGGGAATGCATTAGGAAAATTAAAACACTACCACATCGTCATCCGCGGCTACGATGCGCATAACATGTCCAAAGTTCTCACCAACATGACCGTCGACGGCGAGGCTCCGAAGTTACTGCTGGCGAATTTGTCGGCGGGCGTGACGTATTCGGTCAGTATTGCAGCGTCCACCAAAGTTGGCGTTGGTCCGTACAGTATTCCTTCGATTTTAAGACTGGACCCTCACACCAAACGTCTCGATCATGGCTACACGAGGTAAGTGGTGAATGCTCATTTGCTTTGCTATATTGTATATGCTATATGTAAACAAATATTACTGATACAGATATACCTCGAATACTGTAATAATAATAACATACCTTAACAAATTTACTTTTTGTTCTCATTTCTTCCTCCAAAGGTATCCCATAAACCATGACTACTCCCACGACATACTGACGCAAACATGGTTTATTATACTACTTGGCTCCATCATTGCCATTATCGTCTTCCTGTTCGGTGCCATCATCATCTTCCGCAGGATACAATTTATGAAGCATAGCTCGTTGAACAATATGCACGGTAAGTCGCAATCAGCCACACCGTGTACATAAATGCCCTCGGAGCGCTGTGTGCGTGTGTAATGTGTTAAGGGTGAAACGTTTTATTGTACTACTGCAATGCATTGTTTTGTTTTATCCGGGATTTATAACAATAAACCTTTATTCAATTTGTTGAAATTAAGCTGATAACATACTAACACTGAACATACATTGAATACATACATTGCTTTGAATCACTATTTGGTGAAATAGCGGTGAAATAGATCGAATAGTCTTAAATTGCATATTTGGGGTCAAATAGCAATAACCCGCGTGGAAGGCGGTTCTTTCCATTTGTTGGTCGTTTGGAGTGAAATTTACATTGTGCGCTATCTATTATATTTGCAGTTTTTTTTTCCAGTTCATCGACTTTGTGACCTTGCCTCTTCCAGTTTCGTGTTTCTCTCAAGCGAACATCCGTTCAAAAAGTATATAAAATCTTCAAAAACTATGTTTGATAGTTCTAGGAGCGCGAATTCATTGTACCGGCGCAGTGGTTCAGAACACAAACAAACTTTCTTCATGTAACTTTAATACTATGAAACTAAAAAACTAGTTTCAAGATATATCTATAACAATCATATTTAAGCAGATTATTGGTAATACAAACTCTATGGATTATGAAACTAGAATAGTTAGTGCACAGTTGTTGAAACATTCAACCCAATCGGTCAATGCATTTAAAAACAACTTTCTGGGAGTCAATTGAATGTGAAATTGGATAAATTTCAATAAAGTACTCTTTTCACCACTTCACTTCACTTTTCAATGGTATGAACAATCAGATGAGATATTACAGCTTTTCTTAAAAAAATCAAACAAGCAAACCATATCAAAATTGTATCCCATAAACAGCAGTAAATTTAGAACGCAATGGATTTTTTGTTAGACAGCTGTAATAAGAGAGCCAATATCGGTGTAGGTACCATATATTTTCGTGTTGTATTGCACATACCCTTATCGAACGTGCAGACATGATTCATAACGTGATTGTTTATTGAATTGAGTTTTTTTTACATTTTTTGCTCATACGGCCCTCACTAGATTCAATAACGAGCGATGTTGTTGTTGTGCATTGCATGTGACATATGGAGGGCTTCATGCAGAAAACTCTCCATACGAAGCACGGAACTAAAATTCTTGACATGCACACTAGCACGGAGAAATGTGCATGGTCACGAAATAATTTATCGTATCATGCCATATCGCGTTTCTGCGCTGAAATCAGTTTGTGGCCATCACTCCGCTGTTGTGTCCTCAATTGTATTGCATGCGTTAGGGTTTGCAGTCCCGTCCCGGGGCAGACCGTCCAAAAATAAGTTTATGAAAGTTTTCAAATGAACCTTCGGAACACATACCGGGTGGCCGGGTAGCCCCGAGAAGGGTAAACGGACGTATGTTGGCAGGTCGCACGATAAATCTTTTCCTGTTCTATTATCACTGAAGCTTATGGTTAAACATGGTGCAGTACAGAGAAGAAGGTTGTTAACACGTTTACACGATTTCAGGTAATCACGCCATCGGAACTGTTCGAAAATTTCCTACACTCCCATTGAATCCAAACGGTGTGTGGATTGATCCGGGAGGTGGCGTCTGGCGACAAGCGTCTGACATTACGAAGGAAGTCATCACCGACTACGCCCAGGTTTCGGCGGCGCCTACACTGCCGTTGCCAGACTACGAACGGTAAGGACGTGTGGATTTATGTGTTTGTCTATATTTCATTTCTACCTATTTTAAACTCTCCATTTGCACACTTACATTTTTGTGATTTTGAATGCTACAGGCTCATTTTTTGTAAAACACCGCTGTACTCATTGTCCTCACGTCGCGTATGTAAAAGGGCTCGTGTTTAAACCGGTTAGCCACCATGGCGGCGGAGGGTGTGAGGTCTTCTCTAAACAACCTTCTTAATTATGCCTAATTGTGTACACATTAAACAAACACCACACCGCAAGGAGGTTGACGACAGTTTGGTCTAGCGATACTGCCAACCGAGAGCTTTCGGAATAGTTTTCCAAACAATCAACAGGACTAAAAAGCACACAAAATGCGACACATCTTCAACACTTTGTCCCGTGTTGCCCCCCGCGCACTGTCTACGCCATCTAGAACTATGAGGGTAAGAGCAAACAAATAAAACTTCAGCATCATGAAAGGATACACCGCCAGGCTAACCGATTCACGTCCCGATCTAGCAACCGGGCCGGGCCTAGGATAATGGGGATCACTTCAAAAGGTTTGTGCCAGTAATGGAGTTCGTAAATTTTTGGAGGTTAACGTTTCTCACTCAACCCCGGCGCGCCCGGGCAAGCGTTCGACGAAACTTTTCCCACTAACGATAGTGTCAGTTGTTTACCACAACCACGCTCTTGAGCGCCGTTGTCGCGGTAAATATGCCTAGGCCTTACAAAATGGTCCACCGCCGGCACATGCCGTTGTTTTTCGGGAGGGAGGGCCGTCTTTCTCGAACTGTTTCGGAATGGAGCGGGTTACGGATGGAGTGTGCAAAGTTGCGAACTAGCATCTTCAAATAAATGTTTTGTCGAGGACCTTCACTCACGTCGTCAGGGAAATTACCGCCACTGTCATGTGATGGAAACTTTTCCCATCACATATTTGTTCAACACTTAGGCGCAAGCGGAAACTATTTCCTGTTCGTTGATTCAGCGGGAATTGGATAGCGCGGGTTCCGTGACAGTGATCGATTGAAAATGGTGACGCAGTATTTTAGAGGATTTGTAGCATTGCAAGCTATCGGTCGTGCTTTTGATCATAGCACTAAAAATCAGTTCACAATTTAATAATCGGATAGATTATTATTTTTTTATTTTAATTATTACATACAGTGGTTTAAATAATTGAACGAAAACATGCAAACATCAATGATAGTGATGTTCTACTATGTTGTGGTCTAGTCACGGATAGCAAGCACTTCTCGATCAGTAGTCTATCGTTGACAGTAGAAGGAATACACCGCTGCTACTAGCAGGTGAAAAAATTAAGATAGTTTTTAAACATTCTCTAACATTTACCAACTCAATAAAAGCTATCGACATTAAAAAGAACATTTAAAACGAACGAATCCAACATCTCTAAGATCGAACGACCTTAGGAATATTGAATCATACAATTAGAGTTGTTGGATATTGTATTATGTATTGTCATAAGTGGATTGAAAGGTTAATGATTTAGCATTCAGACACAAAAATTTAAGCATGTGACTACAAAAATGCAAAAGATTAATAAACATGAAATGTCGCTACCAGACATTTAAAACATTTATGGAAGATGTCATTGGACGTTCAAAAGAATCGCTCACTAATATTCCTATGGTGTTCATGGTCGAACACCAAACTGCTTTCATTTTGACAAATTTTAAAACGATTATTTGTTTCGAAACAAACGGGTTTTTGTTAAGGATTTTATAGTTACGTTACACAGAGCAATTTTGACAATTTTTTTTCTTTCTTGACTCAACAACTTCGAGCAAGTCTGCCCAGCCAGACTGCCAGTTCTGGCTTTCTGACTGGCTTAGTTACTACCTAGTGTAAATAGTCAGTCCTGCGTATGGGGTACAGTCCAATTGAGATTTTGAGTATGTAAGACCTAGACTAGTGTAGAGTATGTAAGCGTTTGGAAACCGGACCCGTCTGTAGAGTTTATACGCCTTTAGTTTGTCGCTATACGACAGTCACGCACAAAAAATAGTGGTAGTGTCAAAATACGCATAAACCATTGAAATATAGATTTCATGTACGTATTCGCTTAAGTATTTCGTTAGAACTACACAACTTATTAGAACATCACTTTCTCAAGTTCAGTTCGTTTCAGTCTCCAGCAGTAAGTGTTCGTTTAGCAATTTTACATACTGTAAAATGCAATGAATATTTAAATCAAAACGTTTATCCATCTTCAACCAACGTAATTTATTACTATCAACGCTACATTAATACATAATTATCAATAAGGTACTCATTGTTAAGGAATGTGAAGAAAGCAATTAGGATTACGTAGAATGCATATTCCATAAAGGCATGCAGATTTCAAGAGTGAAAACACACATCCAACCGTTCCGACCGGTGAAGTGAAGGCGTAAGCTTAATTCACACTTCAGCTCATCTGTACGATGACACTCCCTGTGGAATATGCGCTCTGGTAGTCTGTTGGAAAGGAAAATTAAATTGCAATCCATTACCTCCTCGGTGAAGAGTCCTCGGCTATAGAAAGGGAGAAAACGGTACCTTTAATAAAGCTCCTACTAACGTTGCGTAAAGTCCTCGTGATTCTGCACGACTGTAACACCTCCCGTGGAAATGAACGAACGAAACGAAGCTACGGTAGCATTAACAAAACTGTATGCATTTGTAGCATTAATCCTGCAAACAATATGAATCTCGTTGGCTGAACAAATTTATGGTCCGTCCCGAATATTCGTACCGTTCGTGCATTATGTGTTATAATTAAAATATATTTACGATACAGACACTACCGCACAATACACGCATAATTATCCTGTTTTATGCTTATCTGTTTATTCTTCGTGTCTCCTTCTCATCCTTTCTTATAATTAATGGCAAACGGCGCGCGCACCCAGACTGTCCCCACTGAATATGCCCGACTACGCGGAAGTGGCCGGTTGTTCATCATTCAAAAACGATCTGGGACAATCGGACCCTTGCTATGACAACTACGGTGCGTACGCGTCCACCACCCTGGTGGGCCGCTCTGCCCAGCTGTACGCTCAGAATCAATTCGATGGCAAAAATGTCTACTCAGCGCCCACGGTTGCCACGGCCACTGCAGCGTCCGGTGGATGTCACTACAATAATTTCATAAATCAACAACATCAGCAGCGCCACCAGCAGCAACTCCACGCCCAGTACGGTCTCCACGGACCGCAGCCGCAGACCCTGCACGCTCAGATACAGTCACAAACGCAGCAGCAGCAGCAGCAACAAATCGGAGTGCACGATAAGCGCGAGCGAGACGCGAACGGCAGGCCGCTTGGCGGTGGCGGCGGTGGTAGCATGAAAAGCCAGAAAATGAACATCATCGAAAATCGGATGGCCGACATGTTGAACAATTTGAATCAATGCTCACCGTCGGGTGGCCCGCCGGCCGGCTACAGCATGGGATCATCGTACGGTGGCTCAACGGTAAGTAATCTCAACACTGGAAGCCACTGTAGCCTACTTCCGGCAGGCCAACCGATGGCCGCCTCGTCTACGCTGACGATGGACGTGATGAACGGCATATCTGGAAGTGGTCCAAGTGGTGGTGGCGGCGGCGGCGGCGGCGGCGGCAGTGGAAGCAGCAGTGTACCCCATACACCGCTTTTTGGCACGATTAAACGAACGGCCAAGTACAACAAAATAGGCTACAATAAGGATAATAAACTCAATTTCGGTGATAATGGTCGATCGGTCGAGCAGCCGTTGTTCGTCAAGTCGAAGCACGACGGCACCTGGTCGTCCGTACCGAGCACGGTCACGACGGCATCGGCCGGCAGCATCAACATGATTAATAATTCGCCATATCAGCAGCAGCAGCAGCATCATCCACTTCCGCACCATCCGCACACCGGCGGTGGTCATCCGCAGCCTTTGTCGGCTAGCACTGCCCCTCCGCCCCCGCCACCACCACCGCAGCCTCCAGCAACTCAACAAGCGCCTTCAGTAGTTCATCACTTTGCTCCGGGCCACCATCTCCCCGCGGGCCTCGTTTCGGCCTACCACGGAAAAGAATCGTCCCGATCGCCCTCCCGCGTATCGCCGACGAGGCACGGCATGCAAACAAATAATTTAGATAATCATGCCCCCGTACAGGCGGGCAACAATGCGGCCAACACTATCCCTAATGGCCAGGAAGCTTCGGTCGCTTTCGCTGGGAACGCGCAGCATCCGCTGCAGCATCCAAATTATTTAACGGGCTGTACTAAACCGAACAATGTATAAATTCGATATACTTTACTGCTCCAGCTGCTTTCCCGATACGTCGGCGCATCATTTTTGCCTCATTCCAGTCATTGCTATCGTCATTGACGATAGTTACGTGAGCGGGGCGATTCTCGTTAAATTTGTTATAATTTTCAATAAGGAATGCTTGTCCATTTTATCTCCGATTAACACATGCTTAAGATGATTTTATATCATTTTAATGGTTTTGAGTAATACACTGCATTAAGTAATTTAATTTGTAGATACAACAACGTATGTTACGAAAAATATTCGAATAAATTCCCAACATAATTCGTAATATCGAAATTATAATCAATTTTCAACTAAAACCAATCAAACAGTTGGGTTGATAAGACTTTGTTCTAACCAAAAAATCTCATCAGGCAAAAATATTAATTTTATTGAAAACAGTTGAACAGACTATAGCAATTCTCTAGTTTTTTATGCCATTTTTGCAGTACGATTGGATTTGTTCTGACGATTACTCCTTCGTTGGCGCGAAATTTCTTTCCAGCGCAGCATTCTTTTGAGATTTGCAAACAGAGCCCTCGAGATCTGCTGCTGTGAGCCGGATTTGGAGAATACGGCGGATGGGGAAGCAATTCGAACCCCATATTGCCATTGCTTCTTTGATATGTGACACAGTACATTGTCTTCTTCAAATGTGTCCGTTTTTCATGATTTCGTTCTTCAAACGTTCCAATACCGCTATATAATAGTCACTGTTGATGGTTCCTCCCTTTTCAAGTGAGTCTATGAAAACATATTCCACGCCTTGGATTGCCGACTGGGTTCATCGAATGCAGTTCACTTTGCTGACTGTCGATTGGATGCTGAGGTGTAGCAATGGAGCCATGTTTCATCCATTGTCATATATCTACGAAAAAATCGGATTTATTTCCTTTTAAAATGCTTCAAACAATTCTCCGAATCATCAACTCTTTCATCAACACTTTACGCAGAGCGTTCGCATGGACAACTATTCTTGAATAATATGATGTACACGCGGCCTTCGATGTCTTCAGAATTGTGGAGTTGCCTTTTTATTGTGTTTGGGACTTTTGATGTTTTCTGGCGTAATAACAAAAGTTGTCTGACTCAACTACACACTATATCTCACAAACTAAAGGTCTGACAGCTGTTAAATTTATAATGTGTCTTTTGAAAGTTAAATCTAACAATACATCACATGACTTAAATTTTAGTCCTGACCATCTGCATCTGTCCTGACCATCTGTATGTTAGGACAAAGATTAATCTACCCACCTGTTATGCGAAATATTCTAACAACTCACTTATATCTGAGAACTTATAATGGAGTATTTCTTATGCTTTTTATTATTATTTCATTATTACTTCGCGACTAATTCAAAAAATGATTCTAACAAGGAAACCCCACACCGATCTTTATATAAGCTCATGCATCTTTCTTGAATGGTGATAGTGATGATACTGGAATAAAATAATCATAATTTATTCATTTTTGACTAGAGCGTACAATAGCCCACCTCGCATACCACTGGAGTTTTTGCTTATATTCGACGTATGGGTTATTGTTGTTTTTTATATTTTGAATCATTTGTTGCTCTTTAAATACATATATTGTTCAGATTATTTTATATAACAATTAACATCTATCATTCTGTCTAGCTCTGTAGCAATAACTAATTAACTACTATGTCTCTATGAATTATCAACAATTGACAATTAGTATCGACTCTATGTTGTATTTCTCTATAATGATCTTTTCAATTTATATAGCAATTAAAATGTAATTTATGGATTATTAACAGAGCTGTTTGTATAGACATTTCCAATATATATTCTCTTGAGCGAAAACCTGCTTGTAGTAGGCGCATAAGAACCCAAACACTAAGCGGAGTAGGTTATTCTACACTCTAGCCATATTTTTTGAGTGCTCTCATAAATATCCAGCGGCACAGCATGTACATAGTGCGAATACTAAATAATACTGTACAATACTTGACCAAACTACTCTAGGTTCCGCAAGCCGTGTAATATTTTCGTTTCCAAAAGCATGAGTATCAATTAAGAACGCGATAATCGTCGTTTGTTTCACCCCACACCACGTGCAGCAAAACTCTGCCACCCGAAGTAGATGAATCGGGCGAGTCGCCGTACTTGACAGTAATATGTATGAGCATCGTCGGGATTCGGGAGTAAATTTCCAACCGAAAATGCATCTAAGACTAACTAATTCCTACCAGCTTGCGTGTAGGCCATTGAGCAATACGTGTGGATCAACGATACTGGCATATTTGAATGAAAAGCAACATATCTGACAAACAAAACAAACCTATTGTGGCTATCACTTCATCATTTCGTTAGACTTTACATGCACTCCGACCAACTCCGATTTCACGGGTGTAACTACTTTCAGCTGCCACTGTATATAGCACTCGCTGGCATGTCCTAGGTGTAGCATGTACTGAATCTTCAAAAGCTTATGAAATTAGGGCTCCAAGGAAGGTACGATTATTTAACTCAATTGTTGAACCATTATATAGAAATTGCCACCAAATTTTAAATAATTATGATATGTACCCAGCTAGACGTCGAATGCTTCAACCTGTGTCCGAGGGTAATAGTTAGTGGCATTATTGACTTCCCAGCAGTAGCGACGACAACTACATTCCTACTCCTTGCTTAGTAGCCATACCATCCAGGGCGGACACGATTGCCCTGTAACTCCATCAAGGTATAGGATATCGACCGAAAAGTGACACCGACCGCGAATGACTTTGATTCGATTTGGTTTTCCAATTGATAGCTATCCAAATTACGTGAGCCCACAAACCCATTTGACTGAGCAAAGCAACTGATTAGTGTGGATGATAGGGAAAATGAAATACACGGACAATTATCCTGCCATCCTGAGCGCATTGCTAATAGTAACTGGTAGTTGTAGGCGAACTACTTCCAATAGTGATTTCCTTCGAGTGACGAGGCGACATAGGTGTAGGAAAAATAATTGCATTCACCGCGCGGCGTCTGTAAGCAACCACTTCGTGGTGGCAAAAGTCCGCTTGGGTCGAGGAAGGTGAGAGAAACAAATAAAATGATGATATTTTGAACAAAAGATACGACAAAGCATGCTTAATGCAAGACTCTGATGACATCGTTTTCAAGTAAGTCTGCATGTTTAAGTATTATAGTGAAACCTCCCAAAAAATAACACCTCTCGTAGTCAAAAAGTCCCTCAAAGATACACTTCTTGGCAGTCCCTTTGTATTCAATATGTGTTTTGTCTCTGAAAGATGGAAAATCTCCCAAGCTATCTCACAAATCTTCACCTGCATTTGGTGCACCTAGTATCTCAAAGTAGTCATTGCTTTCTTGTTATTGACTGTCATCATGGTTGTGATATGTTTACAATACGTAGTTGAAAAGTTTTGCGTTATACCAAACTTGTTCTACAGCGAGTATTTCGTAAAAGATTAACCAATACTATTTAATGAAACAGAAAATCTAATTAAGTGCATATGATTAAAAAACAGCATGTTGAATTTCGGTTGTTTGCCCTAAAAACGCATGCACCACATTCAAGCCATCGGAAGTATATTTGTTAAGCTATTCCTCAAGGTGTATGAGCTGACTAGTTTGTATAAAAATTGCATAGCAAAGACATAATGTCGCGTCTTTTATCTTAAATAGCTTAACTAAGAAGTTCCATAAAAACTGTAGTCTTTTTTATAGAAATTCTCTCAGCTATAGGTTTACTGACAGTATTACATTGTACTCAACATTTATATGACATCGTGCTATATACAAAACGGCTACATATGTTTTCATCCATAAAATATTTCTAAATGATTCATACATTATTTTCAGAACTCCCATTCATTCTTCTGCAGAAAATCGCAAAAAAAAGTTTTCAAACGCTGGCACTGTATTAATCACATTCATAGAAAAAATAGCTTTGTGTTGCGCTAAAAACATGCTCCACTGTCTATTGTCATTAAAAAATCATATCCATAAAGTTTGCCCAGATGTGTTCCAGTCCTAGTTCCCCCTTCGCAGCGGAGTGCTAAATTGAACTTTCTGGGATGAAGCATTAAATAGTAAGAAGAGGGGCTATACGCTCCACTCAGGTTTAATTTTTTATAATTCTGTCAGCACGGCGGTGTACGCAAGCCTCGTTATCGCTGTGCCATTGCGCCGTGCTTGTTCCCGCTAGACACCATCTGCGCTCTTCTACACGCTACACGCTTTTCCGACCTTTTTCACGGGGCGAAACCTTCTTCGGAGGAGCCGCTCGGTAGCCGCTGCTGATTGTAGTGAAATCTTAATTACCTTGCGTTCCACTGTCATCATTTTACTTTTGAAGGATTTGGGCACCTTTATTTATGTTATTTTTTTCTCTCGCTAGGGGATCGGACACGGTTCTAGCTTGATCCCTCCGTCGCTTCAGCTGTCTTCAGGAAGTTATCTGAAGATTAAGGCGTAGTAGTAGATGCCGGAAAGTAGAATGGCCGTGCGAACGGACACGCACCGGAAACAAAATATCATAAATTTGTTTTATCTCCTTTTTCGTTCTTGTTTCCATTTCAATATGCTACATATTAAATTTGCTTTAAGAAGCGAATCTCTTACGCGTTAGTTTTTGCTCAATTTTGTTGTTTAATATAATCTTATATGCAATATACATACTTTCAGCGAGATAATCACTAACTTTGTAATCGAAACTAGCAAGCCAATCATGAAAAACTCAAGAAAAGAATCTTGTTAAAACTTAAAGCGACTACCCTTCGGTCCCGACTTTCGTGCACGGTCTTGCTGTGGCGCTGGTGGCTTCATTTGTTCGCTAATCAAAAGATAAACCGATAGTGCTTAAAATTCTAGGGACAGCATTGTGTAAGCTCATTAATAAGTCTCATCGACAGCTAAGCAGCAGCTGAAACACGAATAACAATGAAGTGGATTGGGTTGGGTGCTGCAAAAAATACGCGCGAAGGAGGTTATTGATGACGATCATCATCTAGGATTTCCGTTCGTTTAGATTTCCTGGGTATATTTTACCATTTCTCTTCGGCCCGCGTGTAGGGTAGCGTAGCGTTTTTCCCATTCCCTTTTTGTACACTTTTCCCGCTTAAGGCCTTTGCAACGTTTGGTCGTTAAGAGCGTCCGTTTAAACTGATTACAGCTTGATTTATTCATCTATTTAAGATGATTTAGTTTTTGGTCAAGCATGTTTATGTGATCGTTGAGCAACCTCGTACATAACTTTTTTTTCCTGTACGTCAATGAAATGTTGAAGGACATTGGGTGGGGATAGCGCGAGTTTATACGTAATCACCGCAAACTTTCCATTTTAATGTGGCTTCGTTTCATAATGTGTCCTAAACCTCCTTTCTAGGAAAAGTTTTCAGGCGATATAGCTTCAACGGTTGCGATAAGCAGTTCTCATTTAAACAGCTCATTCTCACCAAAATGGTGCACTACAAACTGTTTGATATCAAACAGATGTATACATTCTTCATTTTTCATGCATTTTTGAAGATTTCTTCTCGTTCACCGTAAGCGGAAGCGCTGATTGTGAAGCTTACGGCAACGATTGAAACTACGCCGGCTTTACCTTATCGGGCATCTTGCCCGACACTATAAATCGATGTAATCCAATCTACTGTCATTTAGACGCATCACAAACAAATAAACCATAAATAAAAATCCATTTATTGGGTTTATGCTTCTCTCCGGTTTCTTCCAGCAGTAGTGCTTGCCGGACGGTTAAAATCGTCGTCCATCCGGCGTGGACGTTCGGCTTGAGCGCCGGCTGACCATCGTGTGTTGCTGGGTGAATGCTATTTTTATGAATTTTATCCAACCCCCTTTTTTGCGCCTCGGTGCGTTCGGTTTCGCTGCAAGCGAAATTTGATACTAATACTGCGAGCGTGGTTCTTATCGTATCCAATTGACTGTGTAATAATTGAAATTCTCAGCATTCGTTTGTGACAGCGGGACCTAGAATCTTTCCATTCCCGGGAAGACCGAGCAAAAAAAAGGCGCCCAACTCAAGACTCCGAACGGAAATACGCTGACGCTCTCCCGCCTACTGGAGCGTGAAAAAGGACAGACACGCTTAAGGGACCCCCGCAAATCCCACCCCGTTTTAGTTTAGTTTAGTTTCGGATCCAAGAACAACAACGGACCAGGGCAACCAGGGGCAAAAAACAAAACACAAGCGACATGACCAATCCCGCACCTTTAGCTGCTGATCATGCTCAGCCCCTGGGATTGTTCGTGCGATGGAATTACGGTGAAGAGCTTGATGGCTGTTGTGGAGTGGAATAAAAAATAACTACTACCGGGTCGGTTTAGTGTTCACGCGGTGCCCCAGCGTGGGAAGGAAGGAAATAAAGTTCCTTTGTAACTGTCATTGGAAAATAAATCGAAGAACTTTTGCTTCCAGATAAATCCGACCAATTTTCCGAGCGAAGGGCACCGGCACTGTCAAGCTGCACTACTGTGCGGGGAAGTAATCTACGAATGACCGGTTTATCTTCCGAAATACCCTTCGGAGAGTATAAGAAAACTAACGTCATCCACCATACACCGCGTCGCCGTTTCAAGCCGTTGATCTTGGAGAAGCGCTTTTCTCAGGCGTTTCCTTTCTTGCACGGAGGAAAAACAAGCACGGACCCCTGTATTGTGCTTAGATAAAATGAGTAAGAACTTTTAAACCCCCTAGAAAAATCCCTCGCACTGAGGGTAGTTTCGGCCAGTTTCTACTACGTACCACGTACTGCGCTACCTAAGCCGGATGATAAATTAAATGACCGAAAGAGTCATAATCGAGTTTTATGCAACTAATTTCGGAACAATCCACCGGGCGTCCGTTGGCTGCCCGGGCAATGGATCAAACCCGGATCGGAACCCTTCCTGAAAAGTTTCCGACATGAAATGTGTCTTTTAAGCCGCCCGTTTCGGCGCTTAATTGCAGCCCGGTGGAGATTCGATACATTTGCCTCGAACGCCCGGTTTCGGTTTTTATGGCCCGTGCAATCCTTATTTGGGCACACGGACGGAACTGAGCGGGTGGGGGAACCGGTGCGGGAGATTGTTAAGTGTTCGCTTAGCAGAAGCGATTTGGCTAGGATGGATGAATTTAAGTGTCGCTTTAAGTATTGTTCTACTACCCTGGGCGCTTGTTCAGCGCTCTCGAGGTGAAGGGTGCTCGAACGGCACGGAAAAGTACGCGCGTTCGGTACGCGAACCACTCTGGGTCCTAAGGAGGGTGTAATTTTATTAAAGTTCTAGTAAAGTGCATACTTTTTTTCGACTGGAAAGCTTATAAATTCAAAATAACATCATATTCTCTGGTTCCAACCGTAGGCTATTTGGGCGATAAAAGGCGATACAATATAAGACCTCCCCCAATAAATGTGCAAACATGTTCATCAGCTAATACGCTAAACTTTTGAGACGTGTAAATAAAGTACATTTCACAACGGATTCTGATCGCTATCGCTGACGGAAGCAAAAGGGATACGATACAGAATCGACAGCAACCAACCTACGGCACAATACCTTCGGTTGGAACAATGTTTACGAGCGTTCACAGGTGTGTCACAGAGCTTATGCTTGTTTTGTGGATGTGCACACGTCGTAGCAAGTGCTTACGATTGTACGCAAACACCGAGGAACACGCCACTCTAATGGCCATCCGGCCATCCCCAGAAATCTACGCGCTCCGAACGGGGTAAAGCGAACGGCGCACGGGTGGTGGGATTTATTTGCCAATCCTTTTTTTTTGTTTCGCACCACTACCTGCACAAGGCGACCGTCAAAAGTGGTGCCTTGGGATTGGGAAATCCATCAGAGGATTTCCGAGGTGTAGAAATCCGCGGTACCCCATGCGCGATGCGATAAAACGCTCGTAAGCAAATCCGCCCGAATCGGTTTTATTCGTGCCGCTGTAAAACGGCTCATAAAAATATGTCCCGAAACGGTTTACGGGGCAGCGAGTGGGCGCAGAGTGGAGGCCGTTTTATTACGGAAGACGCAAAAGTTTGGTTTATTTTACATCCGAATGCTTTTTATTGGCCGTGGTTGTTTTCGGCTGGCCGATACAACAACACCCGCGCAGAAAAATTGTAATGCTTTTCGCGACTGGCATGGAAAACATACGGCTAAACGGTTTATATTTTCCCGCAATATGAACAAATGAATCATTTAATTAGAGAAGGAATGAATTGTTTTGTTCCGTCCTGAATGCTCCTGAGTGGTTGGTGTTGTTAGTGATGTTTATTTTTACATTCATTTCATGAATTATTTACGGTGTGACACTGAGCAATACACCGAGCACACTTGATGTTTCACACAGTGAAATATTTTGTTTTATTAGCTCAATTGTTCAATTGAGGACGATGCCTTGATGGCTTTCTAAATTTTCTTTTCGCATGTCGAGGTTCAAAACTTTTTTGTGTGAACAGACCATAATGTGATAAATAAAAAAAGATATACTTTTCATTGTTCGGGGTTAAATTGGTGAGGTTTTGTGAAAAATTATTTTGACTTGCAATGACGAACTAGAGCCCAAAGTAATACTTGAAAGCACATTAAGTAGCTGAGCATACGTTTGTTTATTTGATGTTTTCGTTAAGTACAGATTTTAAAACAGATTGTCTACATAATCTTGACTATACAGAACTAGAATCAAACGTTCGACGGAATAGATGTCTAAAAGCAATTTTTAGGTTGGTTTACCGTCATATCAATGTGAACTAGATTACTTAAGTTATAATGTGTCTCCATCATTGCAGTAATTGGGTTGCTGATACTACATCATGTGGCTCTGAACTTTGTGTGATATCTGTGGTGTTGATACGTCTGTCCGTGGTGGCTTCTCATATACGACTGTTTATTTGTACTTATTTCTACCTAACACATACATGCTAATATTCTTAACACTACTACTATTATAATACACTACATTCTCCCCCTTAAACGGAGT
>KB672880.1:1847358-1948219 GCA_000349145.1 Anopheles dirus | reverse complement strand
CATGCCCTATCTTCTTGCAGTTGAAACACTGCCACAACCGTGCCGGACATGTTTGCGGGTTGTGTAGTCTCCCACACCTGTAGCACTTTCTCTCACTTACGTGCTCGTTACTTTGCCTGCGTGCACTACTACTACTTTCAATATGTTTGTGACGCTGATGACCGACGCTATTTTTTGGCGCGCGACTAATAGCCGCCATTTCTCTAGGCTGCATTTTGACCACAAACGCCTCGTTCTGTTCCTCCGCCGCTTCCCACATTCTCGCAATGTTTTCTGCTTTGTCGAATGTAAGATCTTGTTCCGTCAATAGCCGCCTCCGCAATCCATCGTCCCGTACTCCAGCTACTAACTGGTCTCTCAGCATCTCAGGCAGGAATGACTGAAATTTGCACGTTTGTGCGTTCGCCTTCAACTCGATTATGTAGTTTGCCACAGACTGTTCTTTTTGTAAGCAGTTTCTAAAGTTGAACCGCTCAGCCACCACGTTCACCTTCTGCTCCAACTGATCACGTAGCTTTATACACAGCTTCTCATAGCAGTACGATTTCGGCTCCTCAGGCGATACCAACTTCGATATCAGACTATACAGTGATGCACCACCTAGCGTTAACAGCATCACCGTTCTTTTCGCTGCTTCTACTTCGTTCACTTGGAAGAAAATGTCCATTCTTTCCAAATATTCTCGAATACTTTCCCCCATGACAAAGGGCTCTATTTCACCGATCAACGACATGATCACTATTACTTTTCTCTGCTTGACTTGCTTTCTTGCACACGACCGCTGATTTTCCTCGTCGCCAACTGTGATATCTGTGGTGTTGATACGTCTGTCCGTGGTGGCTTCTCATATACGACTGTTTATTTGTACTTATTTCTACCTAACACATACATGCTAATATTCTTAACACTACTACTATTATAATACACTACACTTTGGTCATAGAAATTGCCTAGGTCTCAACTGTCCACCCGGAGCTGGAAAGTAACTTTGTTGAGAATAAACGGAGCATCGATGATTTCGGAAATAGTTTTGTAGAGGAAACTACACTGTGCCGTCATTTTTCTATGTTGTAAAAATATTAGTCTAAATAGTTAACATATTTAGTTCGGTAAGAAGGACAAGAGGCATGACTAACCTGCTATAAACGCTAGCTTATAATTTCAGTTCATTTTCGTTGAATAGATCCAATCTGTTCTGTCTTGTTGTCTTGGCGACCAATCTATACTAGCAAACTCGACACTAACGGACAAATCAGGTGTCAATTGACACTTTTGCAGCTTTGAGCTTCGATAACTCGAAAACGGTTGGAGATATCGATAAATGGTTTTGTCCCAAAGTTTTATATTTTTGCAAATTTTTCAAATATTTTCAAAATAATAATATTCTGTAAATTTATGACTTAAATTTATGAATTTATGACAACTTGTTACTCCTTTGGTGCAAATCGACGTGTCAACTGACACCTAAATGGTAATTTTTGGCTTTTTTACCGACTGGGCTGACATTTTCACCAGTTATGCGCTACCTATTGTAGTTTCATATTCCGTTGAGTTTGTGACCCTGTCGACCTCTTCCTGTTTCCTCTCTCGGCTTCCGTAGGTAAAAATCCGCGGACGACAGAATTAAAAAAAAACTGAAAAACTTTACGTATAAATTTTCATATTTTTCAACACCTTTTTGACACAATGTTATATGTTCTACCTTTTAGTGATGTTCAAATCCAAATTTATATTTTAAAAATCTCACAATGAATATATTTTTCAATTACAACAAAGAAATTCGATCTCCATATGCTGGCGACACAATTTTATATGTTCTAGCTTTATGCGATGTTCAAATCCGAATTTATATTATAAAAATCTCTCAATGACTATATTTTTTCAAATACAACAAAGAAATCCGTTCTCCATATGCTGGCGAAACACCTAGTCACATGTAAAGATTAAGATTAAAGTGGAATTATTCATCAGTCGCATTATCAAAGAGATTACGCAACGGTTCTATACTGCAAAAAAGTCGAAACGGATTCTCTATCCGCCACAGGTTATACGCCGGTTATCGAAACGCCCGTATGCCACCGTGTGTGGTCGGTGCGCCATATCGTATCATCTTCCAGCACTCAACAATTATTTCACACCACGTCCCGGGCAAACATCTAATCATCATTTATCATCATCGTGCGAAATATTCCGCGCCATATTTTTCCTATTAACAATTGTTGCGCCCTTCACGATAAATCGTTTTCCTTTTCGAACGCACGGTGGGCCTGGGTGGGGCCGGGCATCGCCGTGTCTTCGCCGTCGCAGACATTTGCCATTCATAATCTTTTGCGTGAAGTGAGGAAGCTGAACAGATCCGAAAATCCATTGCTGCACGGTTCATTGGGAGCGAGAGAGAGAGAGAGAGAGAGAGAGAGAGAGAGCGGAAAAAATCCGCCGCAGGAGATGGTGCTGTGGTGCCTCTCAAAAGAGGCTTTCGATCTTCGTTCCTCGCCGCCTGTAACGGCTGAGGAACTTACGAATTTTTGTGTGCTGAAAGGACTCCGCCACATCAGGGCTTTCCGCTAACGCACGCATAGCAGATACCGCGAATGCCATAGTCATCTGTATTCATCATACCGTGCGCCATTATCATTATCGTCGGCATCTCGGTTGGGTGAGACGAGGCAGGAAGGGGGGTGGCGGGGAACCGAAAACTTGGGCATCGACTCACTACTCACCTCGTCTTTGGGCTGCGTCATAAACTTTAACGCCTCCTTGCCTCAATCTGTATCAAACATCGGTATCGCATATTCATGTTCATATGAGATTTACCATCCGTATGTGGGTAGATAAGGTTTTGCTTATGCTTACGCTTACCCCGCCCACCTCCACGAACTTCCACCACGCCTTCCGTGCGTTTTATTTTCGTGATTCCCATTTTACGCCTCCAAAAAGGACATCACGCAGAGACGACACATCAATTGTACGGTATTAAAGGAAGGCCACCCGGCCACCGACGAGCACGGGGATGCCGTGGAATGTCAAAAGACGACTAACTTCGCATTCACCGTTGTCGGCCCTTCCCCTCACGGGTGCCCCGGTAAGCGAAGCGCCCGGCGCTATCGGGACGATAATATTTGCCGTGCCAGAGAGAGATACTCCACGGGGCCCGGGTTTGTATGATAAATTGAAGAGTGTAACAGCTTTCCACTCGTATTATATTGAATTATGCTTGATGGTTTGGCTGTGGGACGTGGCTGGTTTCCACCATCCCGGGCGATTCCACGGAGATGCGCACGGAAAATGTGCAGGAAAAACTCAATAAAGCAGCAGAAGAAGCAGAAAAAACTGAAAACATCTATCAAAACGCGTAATTGTGTTCGGGGTGGGCACGTGGACAATTACACGCCCGTGCTTTTCTGAGGGACAGTTCAAAATGTTGCGCAAATGTGCTTCAATCTAATCTGTACGGTTTTTGGTTTTTCCGATCATTTCAATACCCAACAACTGTGTTAACCTATCGCAGATTTTTGCTTTTTTTTCAAACCATCCTCTCTCCGCCAAGATGTTTTCGTGTGTCAAAACTAACAACGAGCAATGGTTGTTAGTCAAAATATTTACTTATTATTTCTCACCTCCCGCCAAACGCTCCCGAAAATCGGCTCCTCTTTACTGTTTTTCCGTGCGTTACGCTTCGAGTTGTTTGCGCAGGCATAACAGGAGGTCGTCGAGCCATCGAATGGCGAATACGTGAGTCACATGTGTTTGATAATAATCCCTATAATAACACGCACCCCATGTGTGTTCTCGGTGACGAGCATGGGATGAAGCTTCCCCCGTTCGCCCCATGCACGGATGAAACTCATAACGCAGCAGAAGTAACATAGCCGCGAGGGAGAGAAAAGGAAAAAAGCCGTCGGCACTAGGAAAATACCACAACATACATCCAACGCGGAGCACTTTTCTTTCGCTACAAACTAAGGCTGAGGAGTCGCCCGGAGTGATCGTCTGCAAAAATGCCTTCAAGCTCGCTATCGGCGAGGCGAATCACAACGGAATCCCCCCAACAACGAAAAAACCCTCCCAAACGCACCGCTCCGCCACGATAAGCTGATAGTCCGCACTAAGGGCGCTAAGGGTTTGGTGCACTGTCGCACAAGTGTCAACCTGTTTCAAATATTATACCGCTGTCGGGGCATTGCTGGAGCGACGCGGGAATCTGAAGTATCACGAATATTTTTTGGCGTAAATATTTTATTAAAGCGGAAACCCGCCAACCGGGCCTGGCCAACTGTGAAAATGTGCCATGAGTCTTTCGGAGTCTTCCTTCTGATGCTTCCGATATCTTCCACGCGCCAGGCGCAAAAGTAAGAAAACACCACCGACTACCACGTCAGCACAGTGACAGAAACCGCTCGAAGTTCCGGAGCGTTCTTGTGCACATTTCTGAACGCTTCCCCGTTAGGTCATCAGGTGCTTGGCGCGGTGAGAACTTAAATTTTCGATGGCGATGTACGGGATCGCACTTTAAAGTGTTAATAAATTATCATTCATTCAACCATGCACTTCGGAGGCGCTTTCTCTTTTCGCCACACCAGGAGTACGCCACAAGATGCTGATATGTGCCGGAACGGGTGTTGCCAATATAAACGTGTCCAAACTGCCACGGCACACAAAAGCCACCGCTAAGAGATTGATCTTCGGTGGGCCCTCAATCGAAACTGCAAAACTTTGCTACACAAACGGAAAGCATAATGGCGCACAACGAAGCAAGCGCTGGCTGCGCACCCCACCAGCCCGCGCAGCGTGTACGCAATGAACGCAAACAATTCCATCTGTTTGGAGCGTGTCTTTTTCCCCCTGGTGCCGTACGGAGAGTCTCGCACCTGATGGGATTAGACCGTCAGTAGTGCCGGCGCTTTGAAGGGCTATAGGACGACACCCCAATTCCGACAATGCCACCGCCGCTCGCTTGCTCTCTGGCCACGCGAAGATAAACCGTGCCGTGGATGTTGCCGTTTTCGGTGTGCGTGTGTGTGTGGCCTGAAAGCCCGGAGAGCCATAAATATGAGCAACAAAGAAGATTAAAAAAGGGAGAATTTACGCGTGAAATTTTATATTCAGCGTACACCCTCGCCACCGGAACAGTGGCGGAGTGTTAAGGTGTGAAATAACTCATTACCTTGATTAAACGGAAACGTAGCTGAATAAGGCGGGAAAGTGTTTGGATTTGCCAGCAAGAAGTCCCTGTGAGAAGGGACGAAATTTACGAGGCTTTCTGTTTAAGAAGGTGAGACCGTCGTCATATTGTTGGGTTTCAATTCGACAGAGAGTGTGTTTTTGTTATCATCATGCACATACTAGTACAGAATATTATCTGCTCAAGTATAATCTTTTGGCTTTCGCAACCATCGATGTGCTTCTTTGAGCTATCAATTTGTAAAATATGAGAGTGTTTTGTTTCATGGGATATCTTGGAAACACTGAAACGCTTAATGTTTGTAAACAACAGGTTGAAATAACACAGGAAACACATGTTTTGACAAACTCATAGTAACCTGACACAAAATGTATTGCTCGACCCTTATTTGAGAGGTTCCTTTCTAACTTCAATGGGGAATTCAACTTGTTGATTATGAGCTACTTACGAGTTTTGGCAGGATATTTGAAATGTTTCTCCTAGTATGTACTTAGAAGTCATGCAATACATTTCTTTTCAAACTAATACAGACATATGTATATTCATTCCCCATTACATTCTATCGAACTTTTCCTGTGCAGAGTGAAGTACGAAAATGTGGTAAACCTCTCTATGATCCATTTTACACGAGCTCCGATGCGACGGCGTCACGCCACATTATTCATTACTCTCCGGCACTCTCCGTTACCGAGAACATCACTTGCCGGGTTTCTTTCTGATGGCTGACGAAATTTATTGCTTAAATTAATTTCATTACTTACCCCTGCGCTATTGAAGGACTGCATGGTATTGCGTGAAATGCACTTTACGGATAGGATGCGAGAGCAGAAGCAAGAGAAGAAAAAAAGCACTCCTCACCAACAGCCCGAAGAATCATAATTCACCGACACTCAGAACCGTTTCCAAGAGCGTCACCATGGCAACGGTGCGCTTTTCCCGTTTTCACAGAGCAAATGTCATGGCGTCGTAATCAGTCGCAACGGTAGCGGTGTAAAGAAGCCTATGCAAAACCGCCTTCTCTTTCACTCGCATACGCATGGAAAGAGTGTAGAAGGAGATCGGTCCGGTTAAAATTTATGATCTAGTTGAGTTTGATGAATTGCATGTCGCATGTGTTGTCATAAAACAAATTACATCAAACCTTTCGCTTAAATCGTCCACCTTGGTACGGGGAGTGCCAGCTGGGCTGAATTTTCCACCCCCTGGAACTCCCGTCCCATCGAAACCGGCCATTATGGGGCGCGTGTTTGTGCGGGTGGGTTGGTGCCCGGGGTGCTGTCGCGTCAGCGAATCTGGCAGGAAACAAACACCACCACCAGCAGTTCTGTTTATCCATTTCGGTACGCATTAAATTCGCCTGGGAGATTAATGAAATAAAATATGAGTGCAAATTAATTTCACCGTGATTTTAATTAGGGGAACCGAGTACTCCGGAATGGATGTTAAATAGTTTGTGCAATTAGTACACGTCGAGTAATCGTTTTGTAGGCAATAGGTGATTATGTGTCCGTGTAGGGCGCAGCGCGATGTAAAACAAACGGAACAATGTTTGTCGTTTTTTTTTTCAGTAACAGCATCATCTTTATCATCTCGTCCACTTTAACCGTCTTTAAACACAAGCACATCTTTAATCATACACATTTTATCTCCGGTGGAATCTGCCTGGTGTGAGATACATACATCCTACAGCATTACCTTGCAGCTATGCTGCTTCGTAACTTTTTTCTCTCTAAAGTTTCATCCACGAAACCTAATAACAATTTTCTACTCCTGCCCTATGCGGTCTCACTGAAACGCTGCCACTTCTCCGCTTATCATAGGCCGCCTGCACGGCCGATCCCTGCTTCGCTATTGCCGTGAGGGCCGCGAATCCAAAGTCGGCCTTTGACTCCACCACCTTGTGGCCGCGGGCGGCAAGCTCGTCCACCACGTCCGCATCGAATCCCTTCTCGTACTCGACCTGCATCGGGGCCAGCTGGTGATGGATGCGCGGCGCATTGATTGCCTCGCAGAGCGTCTGCTTGAAGTACAGATGGCGAAGAATGAGCAGCGACGTCGCGGTGGTGATTCTCGATCCTCCCGCACCGCCGACCACCATCCGCACGTCCCCCTCCCGATCGGTGATGATGGTGGGCGACATGGACGAGAGCGGCCGTTTGCCGGGCACGATAAAGTTGGCCGGCGAAGGTGACAGCCCGTACGCATTGATCACGCCCGGTGTCGAAAAGTCGTCCATTTCGTCGTTGAGGATGATGCCGGTCGCCGGGGACACGATCAGCGAACCGAACCTGCGGTTGTGCAATCGAGCGTCAATTAGTCACAAAAAATCCTCCTCTCCACACACACACACACACTCACAAGTAGTTGATCGTGCTGGTAACGGCCACGGCATCGCCGTTCGGTGCCAGAACCGAAATGTGTGCTGTCCCTTGATCGTTCACGCCGGCAAAGTCGGCACCGTAGTAGTCGTAGCTGTCGAAGGTCATGTTGCTCACTATCATGTCCCGCACGTACGCGATGTAGTTTTTGTTCTTCATTTTCTGCAGCACCGTGCTGACGGTGCTGACGAAGCGTGGATCGCCCACCTTCGTGCGCAGCCCGTACCCGTGCTTGAAGCTTTCCACCACCCGGTGCCACGTGAGCGGATCGCTGACGGAGAGATCTTTGTAGCCGTCCAGGATGGAGAGCATGTAGCTGAGAATCGATCCACTGCCGGGGAGTGGCATCGAATGGACGTTGTAGTTATTGCGGAGTGCGGTTCGCGCCGGCTTCACCCACTCGGGTCTGAAAAAGGGAGAGGGGTTTTTAACGTGATTCGTCCACCAAACGCCTCCTGGGTGCAGCTTGCACACACACACACACACACACATACACACATACACACACACACACACACACTACCTGTAGTTGTAGAAATCGTCCTCCGTCAGGATGCTACCGACGGCTTTTAAATCCTTCATCAGCTTGGGTAGAAGCGATCCATTTTTGCTGTACAGCGCATCGGCACCCTCCGCTGCGATCACTTTGAACGACTCCGCCAGAACGGGGCGCTTGATGCGATCTCCCGTCTTCCACGTGTCGTTCGTGCGCGGATTGATAAACAGTGCGGCCAGTGCCGGGTACGCAAGCAGCTGGCTCTTGCGCGAGGTCAAAATTTTCTCCAAATACTGCGTCACGTACGAACCCTTCTGGCAGAGCTCGATCGTCGGCTGGACGAGCGTTTTCCACGGCAGCTTGCCATACTTCTGGTGCAGCTCCCAGTACCCCTTCAGCTCGGCGGGCACGGCGATCGAGAGGCCACCCTCGATGGAGGCCTTGCCTTTGCCGACGTACATGTTTTTGGTGGCGGCCGCCGGTGCGACCTCCCGCGAGTCCAAGGACTCCACGACGCCGGATGCGCGGTTGTAGATGGTCAGCACGAACCCGCCGCCGATGCCCATACTCTGCGGGATCGAAACACCTTCGCACAGCAGGGTGGCGATGGCGGCGTCCGCCGCGGAACCACCTTGGTCGAGCATGCTCATGCCGATTTCGGCACATTCGGCCGCGTTCGAGGTCACCGCTGCCACGCGTTCGCCATGGCGCGAATGCGACCGAACCGTCTGCCACGCCAGACAGCAAACTAGCACCACCAACCGTCCGCTGGAAGAATGACAACAATAAATTAATTCCAAGCACCATTAGCGGCTGCGCGCCGAAACCACGGCGCAGTGCATAGAATTTAACGAATATTTGTGAATTGAGTTACTAGTGATACTGTCGCCGTACGATTTGTGTTATGCTAGTGCACTTTAAACGGCATTCGTATTTACAAACAGTGATTTTTCTTCTTCTATCCACTCCATTGTCACCAACACATTCGGTTCGGAGCCGGTGGCTTCCTAAATTTGCATAAAACCAGTCGAAACGTGAATGGGAATGGATTGCAGCTTTTTGAGCACCTTTTCCAACCACTGTCACTGTCCTTAGTGGATGCAAACAAACAGCCACAACCGACCAACTGAACACACAACTCACTGCTTCATGGCTGCGTCTCTCCGAACTGCTTCGCGCTCAGCGTTCCTGCAAAATCAATCGAACCTCTGCACGAAATCAACACCGGCTGAGGACTGTGCGCGGTTCACATCAGGCGCGTATGTTTTATACTCCTTATTAACGACAAGTTTTCGTCGATCGTTGGCGAAACCAACCCCGCATGAACCACATGGGTGGCGCGGCGGTTCGTACTCACCTCCCGATACGATTGATCGCACGGATGAATCGCACTCGCGCCGTGTCATTGTATTTGACGCCCCCTAAAACTGCTCTACGAGTATTATGATATTGTTAACCGAGGGGGGAGAAAAAAGATGCCACGGTTCGAAACAACCGCAGCAATTTAAATGTGTACTTCAGGCGAGACGGATCGGTAAACAACCAGCCATAGGCAGTGGCTTAAGTTCAACGGCTCGAAAATTGATAACACTATTACACTGCGCCACGAATAGAAGAAAAATAACCATTAGACTAAATCATATTGTTCTCAACAGATGCTATTCCTGGAATTGGGCACCCGAGCAGGGTAACGGTTGTTGACAGTTTCAATATTGACACATATTTTGGGCGGCTATAGCCGCATTACTTTACTGCTGTCTGCAGGTAAACCTGCGCAAAGAGTGCTCTGTATTTTGCTCAATTCATTTACTGTGGAAGGGTTGTGTTAGGTTATATTGGCGCTTTATACTGTGCGTGTGTGGTTCCGGTTTGAAATTCCCCGGTGGTCCGTCTTAAAGCGACAGGATCACAGCTTCTTCTGGGCTAAGGGATGACTACCTGCCCAAAGGAGAAGGAGTAAGTCTAGTTACTGTCTAGTCATAGAGCCGAATTCATTTATCTCAGTGGAAGTGCTGGTTCGCGGCATGGACTGTGGATAATTTTTATGAAATATGACCACCGCCTTATCATCCTCCTTTTCTGAAGTTTTCGTACCGGTCGTACATTTATTTGGAATATACACAATACAACTTTCCACGCACTAATGAGGCACACTTTCGTCCGACGGTAACGTACGATTCTCACTTTCACGAAGCGCTTCGATTGTTTCCTATCCTCACCCATCCCGGCAAAAGATGCGACTGACCGGACCGGACATGCGCCGAACGCTGGGGAAGGCGTACCAGTCCGTCGTTCGGATTGACCCGCTTCTCCTTGTAGGTAAGTGCCAAATGTCGCTGCGCTACTGCTGCGCTGCCAAGGTCTGCTCCACCACACACAGAGACAGACAGACGGGCCCCCAGAGGCTCGAAAGCGGTACCGCTCTGAACTGCGCTGTAACACCAGCCCGCCGGAGCCAAAGCCGGTTTGTTGCGGTAGGTTTTGAAGGTTGCATCACAATCAATGACCCAACTTGCTACCCTCTGTACGATCTTCGGTGATTTCTCTCATGTGCATATTAAGCTGAAAATAAACATGTGGGAATAAAAAAGAGTGGCCCCCGGACCTCATGTTTGCTGCTTTTGATAGGGACAGTTTTGTTTTTGCCGCTGGCTGGATTGTTACACGCATCCGGGTGTTCCGTACGGGGAGTTGAACCAGACCGGTTGGGAATGGATTGTACGTTACAGATTTCAAACGTCTCGATGAGCGTTTGAAACGTTTCAAACCGAGTCATCATTAGACTGCTATTATCATCAGGTTCTTTTTCTACACGTGACAGTGCGTTGACCAAACGGCATTAAAATTGCAATTTTAACTGCTGAATAACAACATATAATAATGCGGATATGCGGAACAACGATGATACCGGATCAATGCACTCGTATTCGGCATTGTATCAGAATTCGTGCACTGTACCAACCATTGAAGTATTGAAAAAAAAAACATTCACAAACATTCAAAAAATAAAAAAACATAATCGTTAGTATGTCATGAAGTCAATGGTTGAGGCATTATTTGACATGTAGCAGGAAGACAAGATATGGGAAGTAACAACAAAATAACATTTCCATATCGTTTGCGATACAAATCATCTGAACCATAAGAATCACCCTGATAGTATTGTCTTTTCTTTAGACCACCTTTAGACCTTTAGACCTTGTTATCCTAGCGGCTCTTAGACTGCTTAGCCCTTGAACCGTATAATCCGTCACTGTACTGTACCCAGCGAACCCAAATAATATCCATTTTTTTAGGAACATCCCTTAAAACCATACAATTATTAATACTTTGGGAAATCATTTGAACACGTACCTCTTTAGTGGACTTTATCATATCGGTAGCTGAGTATTCAGTCCTGGGTAAGAAGAAACGGTTCATTTGAGAGTGGAACCCACAACCTGCAGTGTAAAAAAAACCATGCGCTACGTAGCTGACTATACAACCAGCTTTTTTCGATTATCCGTCCTTACATTATTTTTTTTACTGACAAAAAATCTTCTCACAAGCCTATATCAAACATTCCCAGATTACCAAGCAAGGGCATGATAATTTTTCGCATTGATAGTATCACAGCTTGGTAGAGGTAGTCAGGTGTCTTAGCCATCACGATCACTTCAGGTCGTCAATGGGTTAATGTGGCCAAGTTTCATTACATGATCCACTGCATGAAGCGACAGAATGCTTCACCATAGGAATACTTACTATTCAGATTTTACAACCACGTCATCATTCTTTATTTACTACTACAAATCCAGAAACTACACCATCGCCAGCCAATCGATGACTCTAGTCTGAGAATGAGAGCCTACTGAAATAGAGAATGAGTCAACGTCAGCTATCCATTTTAGTCAGGGACTACTGTGCTTTGTATGTACAAGTCGACGGTATAAATGCATTTACGTGTTGGGTCGATATGACATTCTACGGACATGACCAACCTACCAGGGCCTAACAAGCCAAACGCGCTACTCAATAGAGATATCATCGTACAACTCATAGAGCTCGTCATTGTAGCGGCTTCTAAATTGTACATCCACACATATGGGGCCAACAATCCTTGAATTAAAAGGATTAAAAGGGTCTCGACTGATTTGGATGGTATGGGCCTGCTATTTCTAGCTTTTGTTACTTAGATTATACCAGTAGCCTGAATAGTCACTCCTACGTAAGGAGGAGAGGTTGGTCCACGGTCCAAGAACCACTGGAATGCTAGTTCCTGATTAAAACACTTATAAACAATTCAGAAAGCGCGACTAAGATCTAAGTTATTCTCTCAAAAGTCCCTCACTTAGCCACTTAACCGCTAGCAGAATGTTCAAAATGGCAATTTCGAGACTATGACTTTCATCTTCGAGTCTCTAATGATCTCATGATTTATTTATATATTTATTAATTTATTAAGCATATTTTTCAATGGATCTCAACTTATGCAAGTGACCTGTCTGACTAACTGAACTCTTCTAAAACTATCTACACTAAAGTGGGATTCAAAGTGGTCAACATATTAATTAAAATACCTACACATATTGGACAATTGTTTCGAGGTCGGCATGGCTTGTGCGAGAGCGTGGTATTCGAAATAATTGAACACAACGAAAGATCCGTACTGGCGGATTGATATTTTAGTTCCTCAACAGAGTACCGGTATCAATTTCTCCTTTTAAAAACTTCGCACACAACGTGCATTGAGACATAACACGTATATAGGCTTACGAAGATAAGCCCAAGAGCAGGTTTCTAGCGTTGTAGTTTGGTATCTCGCCACAACAAACTGCATTTTTCTACTGAAAGTGCCATGCCGATGTTGTACACACCATTCATAAAAACAGTTCACAGAGAACTGAAGATCACAGCCTCCCTCTGTTGCGTCCAGCAACTTTCTTGGTTGTTCTTTACTAAAAAACTTAATACGGTTCTCTGAACAACTAGCCTTCCTGATTTTATTCACGGTAGTTAAAAAAAATCCGTAGCTTTTCTTTCCGTGCACAAAAAAGAAGGGCCGTTACGCCGTTGCAAACGGCTTTTATAAGCGGAGTTCTCTCTCTCTCTCTCTCTCTCTCTTTCTCTCTCCCTCTCTCTGTCTCTTTCTCGTTCGTTGTGTCGTGGGTGGGGGTAATGATAGTCTCTTTGCAGCATTGAAAGAGAGAGTGATGGGTTCTCCATCCTCCGAATGGCCGTGTCCTTTTACGCGCGAAAGCGGTACATTAGCCCCATCTGTTGGTCGATGGCGATTCGACCGTAGCGCCATCTGTTGGTTTATGTTTGTAGCACTGCCAAGCTTAACTGGCGCAAGCTTTACCGATCATACCGCCATCATGATCTAAGCGCTTAGATCTTTGTTGACACCCTCACTTGACACATGACTCTAATCTTCTTATTGTCGGTAGAATCCTGAGATCAACTGAGTTCATCTGGAAGGTGAAATAATTCATTCGAAAATCAAGGCACTCTGCGTTTAAGGATTTGGCTAAAACTTGTGTGTTCTCCTAAAAATCCTGTATGATTTTACAACAATGGTTCGAAGTGTTGGTTTGTGTCAGAAAATGAGGAACTATCCCTTAAAGCTATAGGCTAATCGTAAAATAGTTGTCGTTCTTTTCGTGTCACAACATCCCGGGTTATTGCGCCGCCTCCTATGTCCTATGCAATCAGTTGTATGACTTTTGTCGTAGCCAGGTCCAGTGTGATGCAGCCCCAGTGTCCTGTGCTCAAGGTCTGAACGCAGGCTACGGGTGGTAACTAATTCTAAGAAAGCCAGAAATGGCATACCTAAACTTACTTATGGGCTGTTATGTCAAGGAAGAAGAAGGACCTTTGGAACTCAGTTTGTTTTGCGCCTATCGATGATTCCGTGCATCAGTTAGTTTCATGATAATTCCGAAATATATTTTTAACAAACCACTTCAAACCTACCATTGTGGTGCCTCTAAACCGATTTCCAAGAGAGTATTTATGATTTTCTTTGATTCACTGAGAGAACCACGGTTACGTTGCAACATTAGTCGTCGCTGTAGAACAAAGTGAGATCTTACCTTAAATAGCAGTTTATACGATAAAAATAGCTAAATACATCGCTTTATTACCAAAACGCTTTCTCCTGTTGACATTAATACATGTGCAAAGGGTCCGGAATTCGACCGGCAAACATCGTTCACGGAAAAGCGACGTTAATCCTCTATTCACTCTTAGAAATCACTTGATTCACCAACACTTGCAGTCAAAAGACTTCTGGCAATTCAATTACCGCAATGAAACCATTTATCACAAAAAACAATGCACCTAAATAATTACGTTTACTTCAAAACCGCCAAATATTCCTCCCACCGGGAAACGCTGCCTTTATCGGTTTCGGGAAAGTAAAAGACAGAAAACTTTGGATGAATGACATAGTAGGCCTTTCTTCCGTGCTTCAGAGTTGACTGGCGTGTACGCTGCCGCCTGCCGTCGATTACAATGGCCGATAAGAGCCGCCGGAGTGCGCCCGGAGGACGAACTTTTCGCATTCGCTATCGTCAGTCTTTACCACGTTGCTAATTTTCTCGGAAATGTATGCCCTGGCGGGGCCAATGTACTTCTGCGACGAAGCGGAACAAATGTGCCACCGTCATCTTGTTTCTTCGAAATTAAACCTTTAGATTGAAATACGTACACGGTGACTTTTAAAGTCGCACGAGGACACATGATAGCGCACATCCGCATCGCAGCGATTACGGAGCCCATACAATTTTAATGAATTCAAATTCTGCTTTTCCATGCAGTGTTAAACATTTTAATACGAAAAAGCTACACGAACCATGAACAAATGGATACATTACAATCGGAAGCAATGTGGCTTAAGCTTGGCGTGCTTTGGGCGTGTACAAGAGGCGATTAAGTGTTGGCGAGACGTGTTCGTAATATGGTTCAGTGTGCCACATGAAAAATACAGTCAAGTACAGTCAGTACAAAAATCAGTCAGTACATTCTACAGTCTACAGTCAATAGAAGTACAGTCTACTCTTTAAAGCCGCACTGTAGACATTGTTTTATTCATTTTGATAGACTTTTGCTGAAACAAGTTATATAATACAATATAACGAAGTGAACTGTCAAACACTCGTTCGCAAAATTTCATACGCAACGAGATGTGTATCAAAACGATTTTTTTTTTTATTAACTAATTTTGAAATACCTAATAAAATTTTGACGGACCTATACATAATAATTTAAACGTATTTGCTTCTCTGAGTTATTCCTTTAGGTGGTTTGGCTCTTTTTTTTACGGTTTTTATAACCAAACCATTTTTGAACTATTTTTATTTATTAATTGAATTATTTATTGCTTCTGTTACTATTATCAAATAATTTTTACCATAGTATCTCACTGTTCATCACTTTTTACTGTTATCAATATAACTTCTGATATACTCAGCCCAGTTTGTTTAAGAACACCTCGAATTTGCATTTTTATTTGTATTTTCGACGAAATATTTAGATTCATTCATTCAAGCATGTTGCTTTCTTCAAAATTTTTATCGTTTTATTTTCAGCACATTTTGCACCGGTTAGTTTGTTTAATTATCTCATGTTTTGATGATCTGATAAGATAGTTCTTAGTCAATTTGTATTTTACGCTAAGTTTCGCCGTTTGTTCCCGAATCGATTTTTTTTTCCATTATGATTTTCGTCCATGTTCTCGTTCAGCGTTTGAAATATTGATCTTTTCATCGACTTAGAAGTCCTTCATAATTGTTTGTCATAGTTTGTCACGTTAAACTTTAACGTTTTTTTTAATTATCGTCCACTATTTTGAGTATTTCACGTTTATCCTTTTTTACAATAATAATCAAACCAAAACATACGTACCGATTTCGAAGCGGTGTTTATTTTCTTTTCATACATTGAAGCCCAACATGATACCCACCATTAACACATGCACTGGATTGAGTTGGTCAAATCATCTTTTGATAAATGAATTACGTCTAGCCAGATGATTGGGATATTGATGAATGATATGCAAATGCTGATACAAATATCGATTAGCTCCATACGAACAACTACAGAGAGCATACGAGTTTTCATCACCAAATTCACGAACTGCGCCTCATAAACAATAGACCAGAGACGTACCAGAAACGATATCGTACATAAATTTCGGCAGCTCTTTCATTTTCATCTTGCGTTGCAAGTCGTATTATGACTTGTAGCATCAATGAGACAAAACAAAACTATAATAAGCGTGTTCTGGAATCGTTATGCAGCTATGAACTTTGCATAACATCCGTAGGATGTCTCTACTTGTATAATCGTCACGATGCTGCTGACCACCCGTTCCGTTGAGGATGTCTATCAGAATGTGTCTAGAATGAGTAGAGTCTTAAAAGATCGTTTGTACTAGAAATCCATCTCCTATATCTGTCACCAAAGCTATGCTTGAACTTAACTTTTCAGTTGCTTAGATCCATTTCACGGACATCAGCTGAAACAATACCAAAACAGGCACTTCGTAACTCGCTGATTAAGAGGTTTGCGGACACAAAAGAACTCCCAGCTTCGTTCTCGATCATCTCGGGAAAAGAGTGTGTAAACATTGTCAGTGTCAATGTTTGTCAGCACAACAGAGGCCGAAGTTGCAGTAATATCTGCAGTAATAACGCAGTCACGAACTAGTCGATGTTGTTTGGGGTGTATTCTGACGACAAGTCTCTTGAGCACAAATCCGAATGCTGATAAAAGAAGAGATGCCTTTCCACCTGCTTTTCTGATTAAACAACATACGATCAAGAAAAAGTAGAAAGTGTTAGAAACAACGATGCAATGTTTTGTCACGAAATCCTTAACACTAACGGACAAATCTGGTGTCAATTGACACTTTTGCAACTTTGAGCTTCTATAACTCGAAAACGGATAGAGATATTGACAAACGGTTTTCGCCTAAAGTCTTATATTTTTAGAAAGTTTTTTAAAAGAATTTTTTAAAATTTTAAAATCCGTAAATTTCTGAGATACAACTTGTTACTCCTTTCGTGCAAATCATGGTGTCAATTGACACCTAGAAGGCTATTTTTGGCAATTGTTGGCCGATTGAGGTGAAATTTTCACCAGTTGTACGCAAACTATTCTAGTTTTATAATTCGTCAAGTTTGTGACCCTACACCCTCCCGTTTGCTTCCCAGCCCCCCTCAAGTAAAAATCCGCAGGCGCCAAAATTTTAAAAACCTTGAAAACTATACGTAAAAATTTTTGGAGCCCAAGTTCCATTAAATGGCATATAGGGGCAGTAGTCCAGGACCTAAAATAAAAATTTCAGAATTTTCCGATCAAAATTGTACGATTGGCTTAACTTTATACCTCAAAAAAGAAGAAGAAGAAGAAGAAGAAAAATCGAAAAAACGAGTTTTTTGCTTATAATTCGTGGCATTCGGTATTCAAATTACGTTTTTATTGTGCATTATGCTTTTCCAACTCATAATTGATAAAATTGTGTATTATTTATACAGAAAAACACTTTTTATTCGGTCTACACGATTTTTCATAGCTTCTGTAATTGACACGTGATTTTCTCTATGAAAAGACAGCGGGAGCGGATATTCAAAGTGATCCCATTTCCACAATTTTGATCGGAAAATTCTGAAAATTTTACTGTAGATCTTGAACTACTGCTCCTATATGCCATTTAATGGAATTCGGGCTCCAAAAATTTTTACGTATAGTTTTCAAGGTTTTTAAAATTTTGGCGCCTGCGGATTTTTACTTGAGGGGGGCTGGGGAGCAAACGGGAGGGGGTAGGGTCACAAACTCGACGGATTATAAAATTAAAATAGTTTGCGCACAACTAGTGAAAATTTCAGCCCAATCGGGAAACAATTGCCAAAAATAGCCTTCTAGGTGTCAATTGACACCATGATTTGCACCAAAGGAGTATTCGGTCCATTTGACCGTAAGTGTTAATTGCTCATTTTATTTTCAGAGCTTTGGACGGTTGCACTTAGAACTCAAAATAGACTACATACAAGATTCTATTCTCATGACACATACAAACAACCCTAAATTAATTGAATGATTTCTACTTTTGCATATGACATTCGCTTGCCTTAACCTCTCTGCTTCAATGTCAATTTGCATGGTCTCAATGCATCAAATCGTGTACATACATAAATCCTGCCTCGAGAGAAGTTATCTGCTCACAGCTGCACGTAGTAATCCTGCCTCGCAGGAAGCATTTCTGGGCCATTTTTCATATAAAGCTGAATTCAATTCGATGAGTTTACTGCTCACTTCCATTGAAAAACGATGAATGATTACCCATTCATCAGACGGAATCATTCTTATGCACTTCCTAAGCACTGGTTCTTAGCACACGGATTCGCCAAACGATGCTTTACCTCCCAGCTTTTTCGACCGGCGCACCACAAGCACGAGCTATAAATTTTTATGATTTACGTGGCCGTCGTCCATAATTTTTCTGCGCTCTTTCATTTTCCAATCTCGCCTTTCGCCTTGGTCATTCTGGGCCTGGAAGGTGCCACACCTGCTGCTATTGCTGCTTCATTTTTCATGCTTACCTTCCGGAAAAGGGACTTGCTTTTTCCACTGTTTACGGTTTTCTGTAAAATCGCTGCTGTGCTAAACCCGTTGCCCGATATCTACTCGACCGTAAGCAGGTACGCCATTGATCCAAAACGTTCGTTTCAGTGGAGAAAGTGGACATTAAAAAAAACAAGCACTGCCTACCATTAATTGAATGGACGGTGCATATCCTGTACAAGCTATGATCACATCCGACTTCCAGGGTTTCGTTTCTTAATTTGTGAATAGGTCAGACTACCCATCCTACTATCACTCTACCATTTCTCGATTAATTATCCACGAGTCAGTGTTTGTGAATAAAAAAAATCAAAAGGTTTGTTCGTCTGGTCAAACATTTTATACCCATTAGGGCACAAATCGGGCATCGTCGTCCGGAAGGTTTCACCCAAATCTGCACAGGTAGGTCCTAATTTATTCATAACAATAGGTAACCCGGTGCTGCTTGTCATCTTGATTTGACCCGGAGTCAGCCTTACCTTCACGGCCTTTTTATCGTTTAATTCTTTCACTCCATCTTAACTTTCCGGCCCCGTGCGAAGTAATGCGTTTCATTTTGTTGTTGATCTCACTATGTTTTTCTTGTGGTTGGAATGCACTTCAACTTTTTGTCTGCCAGAATGTGGTAAATCCTTCTAAATTGCTATGTGCGCGTAAAACACATGGTCTACCACGGTGCAAAGTGCTTACTTTTTGGTCATCATTGAATTTACGTTCTTCGAAACTCTTCTCCAAAGTACCATTCGACTCCTACGATATCTTTTAGACAACGGCAGTTTATCAGGTTATTGCATATGATACTTGTATACTCACTCTTTCTATTCTAAAGACGTTGCTCCATTGGATTATAAAATATAGGATTATAGCATCTCCACGCCATCCAAATAATAATAGTGATCAAAACATGCTTTAGATGATGAACGTTGCAGTATCTTGAAGTCGGTCGGAAACACATCAAGTAAATCTTTTATTTGTGTGCGATTCGTATTCCCATGCTTATAATGCCTATATAAGAAACATAGAATACAAAACATAAATATCTTCAAGATATTATCAGAATAGCTATTTTAACTCAAGTGGTGAAACCGACCAACGATTGTTCACAATACTTTGACTATAAAATACTATAATTTTTGAACCTTGACGGCTCAAGCTAATTTATGATAATGCAGCTTAGTTTGGTCTTTACGTTGTAGGTTAGTGCTCGGTGTCGTTTTGTCAGGGCTAGATTCTAGGCAATGTATATAAAAAATAAACAATAAATATTAAACCATACTACACTATTTGCATATGTTGGTTATACGTCATTTTGATATTAAGCTGTTTAGTTGGTGTACTATACAAGTTCATTATGTAAACATTGGGTCGTTAACACTTAGGGTCATTGGGTCTTAGTAAATTAGTAAAAAGTTGATTGTAGTAAGCGTAATGTGTTGAGTCCTTCAATTGATAAAGGGTTTTGGGTATCAATTGAAGAAAAAATGCACTGTGCCTTTATGCTTCTGTGCTCCAATCCGTGTTAAGATTGTAATACAAAATCAAACATTGTAATTTTCATATATAGTATATGCTTTAGCTTTCAAATATGCTTCAGTCGGCAAATACAAGTAGAAATCAGCAAGTCAGCAAATCATGATATAGAAGAAAACCCTGTGCAGCAGGTGAAACCAACATAGAACCTCAACCTCTCCAAACATTGAACATCTGGTTCCGTGAAAAAAATTCAAGCTATTATTATCACTAAAATGTTTCTGTTGCGTTAATAAAAAAAAACTCACACACACCTACACTTACGAACGCTGAAAACTTTTCCAACGCAGCCGTTTGAGCGGCAGTCAGTTTGTTACGTAACGTGAATGCATACCTTTTAACCGTTATCTACTTTTCCCATTTAAATATGGCTACTTTACATCAATAGTCAGCTGCTACCGGCATAATGCCTTTTTGCTCTTTTCTCCTGCAACCGCCACATTCGGGCCGAGGAGCGGGCTCCGCCCTCGCACCGAATGCCAGAGGGAGATGGTGGTGAAAACCGATGCAAACTTTACAACTTCCGCGAAAGAATCGTATAAAAAGAACAAGCTGTTTCCCGAGACTCCTGCGCGGTCCCGCCGGTTCTCGTGGGTGGGTGCGAGGAAAAAAGTTGTCATTTTTCTTATAATTTTATGATTATGGAATTCGCTCTTCCGTTCGCATCGGCGCTGTCTTCGGAGCCGGTGCATTTTTATGCCAGCATGCTTGCGAATAGACCACTTAAGTTCAGACGTATGTTTTGGGCTAGAAGCTCCGTACAAAATTGTTAGTCAACTGATGGGACGGGTGCAAGGGAGCGTCAACATTGAGAGGAAATTTTCAGGGTGAATGTTTTTAAAACACGATTTTGAACATATATAAATATAGTTATATTATACAAGCCAATTATGTTCTTCTGTTCTTCGCTAACGAAGATCGGCGTAACGACCAGCGTATGATGCCTGCCTTCCTACGGCTTACGGAAGCTTTAATACCTTTTTCAGATTTTTTCTTATATTGTTCTTGTTGTTTATTTTATGTCTCTTTTCTATTCCTTTTAAATATGTTTTTTCTCAACACATTTTGTGCATAAACACGATTTCTATCAGAATAAAATGCAAGTTTTTCCACACTTGTTTGTTTACTTTGTGTTCGGACTTGGAACTTGATCATCGGGATGGCTGTTTATTTTTTTTAGAAACGGTTTGGAAAACATGCATGGAAAGTTTGTTTAAAATAATAGTTTATTTTATTTAAAAATATGCTGAAATGTGTTCTAAAATGCACATAAAGCTTAACACGATGAAATATTTCACAAACAATCAAGTCTCATATGAAATCATTGCAAGAAAATAGGAAATCTTTGTGAAAGAAAGACAGAACTCGAAAAGCTAGTTTTTTTTTACTATATGGTTTCAAACAGCGACATATAATATTGATGTGCAGGCATCTGTTTTAAAAATAATATACCAATCTAACGGTCCAGATAAGAATGTGGTACCGGTTCTGTCGTGCAAAGACTGGCATCGCTACTAGTAAGCCTCTCGGCCACCATTATGTGATGCCTAGTTATTTCTATAATCTGTGTTATTTAGTCTAATAGAAAAAAAAACATATTTCATGATAAAACGAATGCAATAATACTGCTTAAACTAGGCGTTTCCAAAGCTGTTGATGAAACTTTTGGAAGAGCAATACAATTAAACATATTAAATCTTGAATTCAAATTAATGAACATACACCGTTTTTGGTTTCACTACAACTAATGTCGTAAAAGTCATAGTGTATCACAATGCTTTTCAAGCTAACTTAGCTGAGTGTACGACCGATAATTAAACACATGAAATCAAGAAATAAAATCACTTAACGTACACCGTGGCAGGTTTTGTTAAGCGTTATCTAACAACGTGGTCAATCAATACACTTTTCGAACCAATCATGCAGAGAGTAGGTTCGCAGAGAACGGAAGATAATGGCGTAACGACACTTAAACCTACAATCCATTACGGTGAGAGTCCTTTCAACCCAACGTAACGCTGCAGCTGGTGCTCTGTTTCAACTTTATCGAAATTGCACGCGGTGATGTTTGGCAAACAAAAAACATAGCTCATGCTCTGTCTTACGAACCTGGTTCTTTGCGCGATCCTTTTAATACAATTTTTTATGCATTGTCAGTTCCAACGTCCCACAATGAGGATGACAAATTCGGTATTAAAATGGGAACGAAGTAAGGCAGGAGGGAAAATGCTAAGCCATTCTCTAACCGTTCGGTTTTGCACGTACTATGAGTTTCGTACAGGAGAGCGGAAAAAACAAGAAGGAAACTAAAAAATCTCACTTCGATAAGCAACGAAAACGAAACGCCGTACGTTGGGAAAATGGTAATTTTATTTACAACCTTGATTTTTCGCCCGGCGATTGCACTGTGGTAGATTTCTCCCCCAACTTCCGGAGACGAGCTGGTTCCGAGATCAGACGACCAACAAAGAAGTTGAACTTTCGATTCCCCGCACGCCCCTACCTGCCGAGGATGCAGGAAGCCAAGCCTGGTTTATACGTCCATTCTTGTTCTTTTAACGTTAAAGTTTTACCCCCCAGCCGCTGCTCGGTTGCGCTGAAAGCGAGGATGTAAAAAGGCAAAAATCATCGACCCCGAGAAAAGGCGAGCACCGAGCTGATAGTAAAGGCAACCCCAAAAAAACCATGCGAAAAACGCGCTCGGTAAAGGAAAAACCTACCTAGGCCATATGGCGAAATGGTTCATATCGGTCGGTAAGTTAGGATGGCATTTACAACAAACGCAGGTCGGGAAAAGTTATCAAAGTTATCATCAAGCATCCGCATACGGCCGTGCGGAACACGCTGGAAGAGGATGAAGCATAAAAAACTCCCACAAATAGGTGCACACACACATACACACACACACACACACACACACACACAGATGGAAAGAGAGAACACGAAACGAGACGAGCATTCCCTGTAGAATAAATCTTAAGAGCTTTCGGTAGTTTAAAGTTTGTATGTGTGTGTGTATGTGTGTGTGCCAAATTGCATTGAAAACCTTTGGCGAGGTACCGTATTCACCATCCGTAATCTGTCGCACATTTTATGATTCCTTGAAATTGAACTTTGTTATAAGAGGGATTACTTTAGCAGCATTTTAATGATCATCAACGCGTTTTATCGAATTTATCCTTAGGCTAGAAACTGTATTGAATTTGAATAGAAATCGAAGCGCTTTAACACAACGAAGTGTGTTTGACGATAAGAGTTTACAGGCAGCCAAAGTTATACTAGCAAAAGTCTTCATCCAATACCAGTAATATTTTGCATTTGTTCTGACTGGTATATGTTGTGTGGAGTAATTTAATGAAGTAAACCTGTTATGAATGAAAAATAATATTTTTATATATTTAATCCATTTGTTTTGCATTACTTAAATTGAGCTAGCTATAATGATACATAGTTATGTTGCAAATCAAATTAAAAAAAAAACTAACCAATGTATGTGATAGTATAAGTGAAAACGGTTAACACTGAACATACTTAGATGACATAATGGATTTATATTTCTGGCTTATTTTTTATGTTCAATTGGAATTTTGTGAAATTCTACAATTCTATTAACCATTGGTTTACACCGCAGCCACTGTAGTATTAGTATTGTTATATTGTAGACGTTCAACAATGATGGAGAGGAATGAGAAACAGCAGCGAAAAGACTAGCAAGGATACAACTGTTTGAAAGGCACATAAATGCATGAACACTGCATCTCTCCAGGTTTGTGTGTATCTCAAAGAAAATACGGTTTACAATACGATCTTCATTAAAAGCGAGATGTCAAGGGGAGTTCTAATAATTAATCTTCACATCAACATTCTCTTTATGTGATGGAAATGACTCATCGATTGACGTTTTTTTAAGCCGGCAAATAGTCCGCCAAAGACAAACTTTAAATGAGCCAGAGATTTTAATTGAATTGAATTATTGTTATTTTATTATTTTATATCGTCTTTTGATGCGGTACCAATTGGTTTTCATTGGTTGGTTCTGGGTTCTGCGTTGGTTCTGGACAGAAGTGAGTCATATTGTCATTGTGATCAACACTGGTCCGATGGGAGCGCATCTAATTAAAAAAATAATAAATAAATCAATAAATAAACACGTTCATTACATATATTTATGATAACGTTGCAAGAGCTTATGCGTAAACTGAACGATGAACAGGTTGGCCAACATCAACAAGTAAGTTAAACGTATTTTTTACAAACTAGAAAAGTAGCGTCGCTCTTAGTGATGTGATGGTGACAACACTAAAATAGGAAGAGTTTGAGACTAAACTACCTCTTTCAGAATGCAATAAAAATTGTACAGAAAAATCGACAACAGTCATAAAGGTAAGCACTGTTTTGGTTGAATTGAATAGTCTACCATTTCCATGTAAATATAACCGTGCGTTTGTAATGCAAAAAACCTTATTACTCATGTAAAAGAATCCCTACTTAATTCTCGATTGTACTGCACAGTGGTTGCGAGCAGTCTTGCGGAATGAATAATTAAATCGAAGATTTAGTAATCTTCGGCGGACTTAATTTAACCTGGCCGTTAGCTGTCCCTTGTCCCATTCCTTGACATTGCCAACGTTTCCAATCTTCGTGCGCTGTCTTAACTTAACCGTACCGCCGCTGCTGCATCAATCTTAATCGAACTTCTCTTAATCTTGCCTTTAATTACAAATTCTCTTACTATTCCTTATCGTCCTTTTCAACCAAACAGCTAACCTATTTATCCGCAGGCCATAACATCACTAATGTTGCTGAACGAACTCATTTCGCCGCTCTAGCACTGCTCATTACCACGACGATTTACCCTAGCCGCTCGTGTCTAGTACTTCCGAACATCATGGAATCATTAGAGAAGTGAACGCCGTGCCTTTATACATTGCACAGGCACACACACATACACACCAGGTCGCTGCAAATTTCGACTGCACAAACCAGGGTTTACAACTTTTGTTCCCTGATTATCAGCCCTAAGCTGGAACATTTCATCAGCATTTCGATGCACGGAGCACCAAGCGTCGGAGGAAGCGTTGCGTTGTAACTTTAAGAGCACCCTCACGGCTTGGGAGTGTCTCGTACGGCCGCATGGCCAATCCTGCCACAGCCACATACTGCCGCCAGAAAAAGGGGGATAACATTCGCAAAAACATCCCCTTACGGTTGCCGCCGTTGATTCGCACTAGGGCGTACTTGAATGGCCTATTTACAACCTCTCCGAGGTGCCCAAATGGCACACCTTTTCCGACCCCGGCAAAAATGAGAGAGATTCCGTAAAAGCATAAATTTTCTTATGAACGAAGGCGCGGCCAAGTGGAGACCATGAATTGATCGAGCAGCCGAGCAGCCGGGCGGCTCTATGCCGTGCTAAGGACAAACGTGCTGAAGTGGGCCGGCGAAAAACCGACGAGTAAACTCCAATACGATTTGCTATTTTCGGACAATGATTTACGGTTATGAGCTTAAGGCTTCGCTCTGCCTTCATAAATACCGCTTGAACCGCTTCAGTCGGGAGGGCAGTAACACGAGTACGTAACAAAGGCAGCATCGGCAAACACCTCCGGTCGTAAGTAGCACTCGTAATTGTTGCATTGGTCGATGATAGTGTAGTTGTTCCGGTGGGAACCTACGCTTGCCGCCTGCCAGTTACCGCCAGGTGCAAACGGTGCAAACGGTTGGAGGTAGCCGAAGCGTACTAGCGACATGTACTAGCGACATGAATTATACCTTGATGGCCTCTTCAAAGCTTCGGGTCACGGTTGCCTTCGTTTTCTTGGCGACCGGAACTTATTGCACCGCCAAGATGCTGCGAGAAGTTCTGGCCCGTCGAACATAACCTTTTGTTTTTACCGCTGCTTCGCGGAGAGAGTCGCACGATTGCAGAGTGTGAAAAAAGAAATTGAGAAATGTTCTGTGTAATTTGGGACGAAATAGGAAAAATGTAATTTTGCAACACCTCGTTTGCACCTGTGCACGAGGTACACGAAACCGCGATTTGTGGGATGTAATCAAGATTGCAAAATACAATCATACAGAAAAGAAAGTTTATCTACTAAATTGCTAAAAACAAACTATATTGTTTTCAATAGAATAGTTACCGATATCTCAGTGATCAATATTTAAGTGATTATAATACTCAGTAATTAAAATTAGATGAAGAATAACACTATGTGTAGGGTTTAAAGAATTTAATTTCTTAACTTAATATACCTGTACAGTCAGTCCTGCGTCCAGTTGAGATTCGAACCCACAACTTGTGGTATGTAAGGCCTTGCTCTTGAGCATAGGACCATACGAACACCCTTGATGATTTTCGTAGCAAATTTTATTATTTTTTAACGATATGACGGTCGTAGATATTGCATTTTCAGTGCCAACGGAAGGGCACTTTAAGATAGTACCTCGGATTAAATTAACTCGGACTTATGTTAAGCCATATATAGGCCAACCTCAGCAATACACAGACTGACATGTTTGCAAAGATTTGACATATTGCACAATGGTTTTCGCTATGGACAATGGTTTTGGGCCGTATATTACAAACTCAAATTTCTGCTAGCTAACAACTGTTCATTGTTTATTGGACAGTAACGATTGTGAGTAGTTTTTTATTCATTTCAATACCCCTTCAATTATATATCAGAACCTCAACCACAACTCATTTGTATGCGGCGGTATATGAAGAAAAAAACTCGTGTGCCAGATACTTTTCTCATCTATTGAGATGACTGCCATGGCTGGATAGTGAAAGCAGTCTAAGTAGAGATGGTTCCACCGGTAAGGTTGTGTGCAGACCTGCGCAGCCCATTTCACCCCAAGTTCCAAGTAGCGTCATGGTTTTATTGGATCCGATTACCTTAAAACCAACCTTTACTTGGTCGTTTCCAATTTTTCTATCAACATTCACCAAAGCACAATGTTTATCTCGTACTCTTAGGCATTTTGTTTTCTTTTAAGCAACAGAAATAGTTTGGGAAAGATACACTTGGTAGTAAGATACAGAACATAACAATACATTTGTTTCAAATATAACTAATAAAATAGATTCTCTAAAGACTCTTAAAGTTAAACTAGATTTTGTAATAAATCTTAAACAATGAAAGCTGTGTGGCTTCATGAGGTCTTCATATCAGCGCAAGACAAATGAAGTCTTTCAACGAAATTTGAACGGAACATCTTAAGCATCCAATCTTATTAAAACGCCAAATGTGTCACGACTACAACGGTCTTTGTGGTTTTGTTCGCCTTTCCTCGAACGGGTTCGCCTTTCCTCTCAAGCTGTCGTTCGACAAGTTAAGAAGTTATTCCACGATCGGTCGATCGGAAAGGTCAGCGTGGTGGCGTAAAAGAGATTAAATATAATGTTCCAATTTCGAGCATCCACCCGCACTCACAAACTAAGGCATAAACGTTGGATGCGCCATTTGGTATCACCGTAAATGGCCCCTTTTTAGAAAATCTCATCCCTTCTAAATAATCGCTCGCAGTGAAAAATGGCAGCAAACATAACTAAGACGCTCTACAAAGGAAATGGTTCCATGGAGTCGTCGTACGTAAACTCGTCCCAGCAGACAGTTTGCCTGGTCGCGCCCCTGCCCCATTCTTTTGTCCTCCACTTATCTGGAAGTGGCCTCACCACACCCCACACGGTTGCTTCTGCTCCGAAGCCCAACACATCGGATGTTATAATGCGCTGAGAAAGAGTGCTTAAACAGGAACGAATCAAGAAAAACATTAAAAACATCTGCTCTTTATTATTTTAAAATTTTCCGCTGAGAAAACGGGATGAAGTGTTCTTAACAACGGTTCGCCTGAAATGGGTACAGCAGCAGCAGCAGCAGCAGCAAAGGGATTTGTCTAGCCAGACAACCTTTTTGTCCAACCTCGTTCTGCTCCATTCTTCGGAATTTACACGGAAACAGAATTCCCTTATCGGGAAGAATGTGCGCAAGAAGGACTCGCCACGGTAGGAATGAGCGAGAAATGATCTAGAGATGCTATACCATGTGGGAAGGGGACCCACCGGAAGTAAAAATGACTACCACATGCCTGCTGCTGCTCCTTCTGTTAACTGCTTGCAGAATTCATCCCCTTTTGGTGTGGACCATCCCCATTTTCTCAATTTTCGTTGCTTGTTTTTGGCTGCCTTGAATCAGCGGTTGAAATTTGGTAGATTGATCAATTGTTTTAATTTTCTCACTGCTGTCCTAACAGGCCAATGCCGCAAGAGAAGCACTCTTCCATGTTGCAAGAGAAACACTGTACATGTTTCAAGAAATTGGTAACCTTACTCATTCATTAGCACTAGTGTAGTTTTCTTTTTGTGGGTTTCTTAGAAACACATTACACAAAAGTTCGTACGAACCCTTGTCATGAGGGTTTGGTGTCTTTTGTGATATCCGCAGGTATGCGCAAGAGTATTTGTCATTACCGATTACTAAACAAAGCATAAGAACGCATTCATTCCGTTAATACACTTGCGCAACTCTGCCTTTCTTCGAAAACATGATCATCTTAAAGGATTACCCTGGCGTGCTTTCACCAGCCGACAAGAGCCATCAGCGAAGCGAAGTACAGTGAAACTTCGAGAGTCAAGTGAAAATGATTTAATTAAAATTTTCCACCACGTATAACCGGGCGGAAAATTTAATAATTTTCTACAATCACGAAACTATTATGACATTAACGCTTAGCACGAGGCAAGGCGAATCGCTGCTGCTCGGGGCTGCACGGTTGGTTGTCTTCTGTCGTCAGTTGAATAACTTTTATCATATAAAATCGGGCATCCTGCTTGCGGTGCGGGCCCACCCAAGGCGGAAGGAAGGCGGAAATGCTCACGAAAGAGATACCATCATATGTCTTTAATCGTGAAACCACGATAAATCAGCAGTTGCCGTAGATTTGTTCGAGCGCAGGAAAACTTTTCCTTTGCGCCTCGCAGCGACGGAAGCGAAAATTGCTATATTTCAGATACTACCACTGCTGAAGCCGCGTAGTTTACGCCGAGGAAGGGTTTTTATAAGGAGAAGTTTATAATACGTGTGTGCGGTTGCGGCTCCAAATCCAAGGTGAAGTATCTCAGTGACGATACTATGACACATAAGATATATTTTTACTTAAGTGTCTTTGTCAGTAGATATACTTCCAGGACCACATTTTTTGACATTTTGTTTTTTTTTTTAAATACAAATCTTCTTGAGACAGTTCTTGTGTCAGTTCTCCATACATTGTTGGTAATGCCAATGGAGTTGCATGGTCGTTTTGATACCAGATTTGACGAATATCACGAAAACATCAAAAACAGTCACTAACTTGGGGGAAAAAGTTGGTTATTGATTTTACCTTTAGTAGTTTGACTGTTCCAAATATCTAACATTTTCCATGAGGTGTTATAGCAAATGGGTAAAAAATGTACTGTACTTGATCAACTTTGGTTGGTTTGCTGGTTTTCATTAAATGATCAGAAAAGTATAGTAAAAATATCTTAGAATTCACTGAAATTGAATAACTAACACATACAGCCTTTTTTGGAATCAATTTATCAGAAGTTATAAAATGTTTCTTAACAAAATTAGAATACATAAACCAATCGAAGGTTTTGTTACTTTAGTATAAAACACGGTGTAAATATTAAAATAAATCATAAAGCTCTGATCCATTGGTGTAACCAAAAGCAACAAATTTGTCAAAACGGTACTGTTGTTATTTAACTTTTCGTTATTTTTTTTGTAGCCTGTATAGATATCTAAAAGATGACTAACTGCTGACAAAATTTTGACAAAATTATTTCGTTTTCTAATATTTCTGTTTTGTGGTTGATTTAGCGAGCCTATATTGATATTCAGCCTATACTAGCTGGAATATTTCGGAGTAGTCTAAATTATTAATCTTTGCTCATTTGTGAGTACTACGTTTGCACTTTTTTGATTGCTTTGAAGCATAGTTTTTCATTTAAAGTTGCCATAATGACATTAATGGACATAAGTATAGGAACACAGACAGTATATGAATTTATTGTGTTGCCGTTTATTAACTTTCCTCTGTGTTAGGTTCATGTGATAAAAGTGAACATTCGACTTTGACACACCTATCACTTGACTAATTCATTTGAAATTACCTTTCATTACAACATCGTTCTACCACATCAATAACTTAAAAAATGCGTTTTTTGTTAATGACTGTAGAAGGCGCTGCTATCAAAGTACATCGTCAAACGAAGACATATTTGGCGCAGTTATTATGTTGTTTTTGTCAAATGGCAAACATGTCTCGTTGTCAGTCGTTGTGTCCAGTTGGCTTATACAGTTATAACGCTATCATGTTTAATAACCATAATAGGCATTATGAAAGTTGATAGGAGCTGTAGCTGTAGCATTTTAACTACTCCTTCAAATAGGGTTTAAAAATAGTTCTTTATGAAATATTGCCGGTTGCTAGGCGATGAGCTTGAAACATTGAATCGATATCTTCGATGTCTTGGATCGACGTGCTCAACCGTGAGCAGGCCAGATAAGAAGAAGAAGATGTCTTGGATATCTATCCAATACCATAATTATGCACCATGTAGCATGGTAATACTCACCTGCTGAAACGAAAAACTCTCTAACTTACACTCATGTAACATGCATTAAGTAACGTAATAATCTCATGTCAATATGCACTCGGATCGTAATTGTTTATCCGACTCAACTAGAAGCACGCGCTAAGTAAGTAAGAAACTGCCTAACATTCCCCGCGGTGTGGTTTATGTGGTTTTAGTTTCAGCTACACGCGCGTAACGAGAAAGCCTTCCGCGCCAACGGTTCCAACCCACCGGTAGCGACTGCTGCAGGAAGCGATGCCGATGCCCTTTACACCAAGCGCCGGAACGTTTGGTGCGCTTCCGCTTGAGATTATCTGCGCCGTGTACACATACCGTACACACATGTGATGTGATGTGCCTTGGCGCTGGAAACCTCACCGACCTCACGCATATTTCCGTCCGCCCGTCCGCTGGCAGGAGTCAGTCCTTTTACACCAGCGGACACCAACACAATGGGTTCACTAATTAAAGCTGACTTTGTTTATTGTTGGTCTAATGTTGGGTGTTCGCTTTCCCATGGATGCTGCCGTGCTCAGTCAGGAACGGGCCCAGTGTGCGGCCTAGCATGCGTCAGAAATGAAATCACCCACTCACCGGGGCCGGGCCGTTCGACGAGTCCTCGAGTCCATTCCTCAGCTGGATGTGGTTTTGACATTCAGTTGGCGTTAAATCCTTCATCACCAGAGTGTGCGGCGACTCGCGCCGGCCAGAGATAGAACAGAGCGTCCAGGGTGTCAATAAATTGTTCTGTGTGCGGCATCATATCAAAAATGGAGGCAGTGGAGGTGTACAGAAGGAAAAATTGATTAATGGCTTCCAGCACATCCCCGTGGCGCTGGGTGGAGAAGGCGGGAGGGAATCAAGAGGGCACCGAATACTCCCACACGAGCTAACATTTACAAACATGCTCACATTGTTTAGTTCATTTTGTTCTCGTTTCGGTCCCCCTCCGAGTCGGGCGTAATGTCGTGTTTTCGAACAACATAAAATTGATGATGATGATGAAATCCGCCGAAGGCCTTCCGAACGACGCATGATGAAGGTACGATGGCGGCGCCCATTGTTGATTGGGCTTCGTATTAACGAAAACACTGACGGGCTGCACTTGATCTCCCGTGGTTGGGGTTCTATGCACGAGAGATGTTGACGTTATGTGGGAACACTGCAAATCTAGTGGTAACGGTAATTAGAATATCACACATGCTGTCTTGTGAAAATCGCTGAATAGCACAGGTGGTGGTGACGGTGTTCGTAAAATGGGATATCAAATTCATTCAAAATCCGCACGAATCCTGTACCACAAAATACTACAATAGTTGAACCTTTGTTCACGGCTTACACTTGAATGCATTCGTATCGTACTACAGCATTCCATCGTGCGCACTGCAAACTTTGGCGGGAAGTTTTGATGATCAATTACGCGTTCCTTGTGTTGCCGGTTCAAATCCATTCCCCTCGATTCTGGTACGTTGCGTTTCGATCGAAACACCGATCGGCACGGAGTCTGCCGTTCGGGCTAACTACCTTGCTGTACAACGACCAAAAATTGAAACGCACCATAACTTGAAAATTAACTTATTAACAAAATCTCATTAAAGAGAAACCACAGCTGAAAAGTTTCCGCCGCAGCCGCGTAGGAATGCTTGTCGGCGATGGTGGGGCCACCCGGAATGTCTCCTCCGGTGGTGAAGCCATTTTTAATTTCATGCTTCGAATCAAATCATTCCGTTTTGCGCCACACTATGGGGCTCATTTGACCCACCGACAGTTTGTGTGCCGTTTGGGCTCCGCAAGCCATGGGCACTCAAAATCCTGCTCCTTGCACCATGTTTTTCGGTTATTGTTGTTGTGTCTTGCGCGTTGTTTCCGTGGGTAATCGACTTTGCATCGGTCCCTTCCACAATTGTAACAGCAACCGCGCGTGTCCTCCTTCCGTCCTCCCCAGGAATCGTTATTTTTCTATATCTATGTGTTTTCGGTTTGCCTATTTCGAGGCGGTGGAGGCGGCTGTGGTGTACATTAGCGGTGGAAGTGAATCATTAGGGCCGGCTGGATATAACTTTACAAGCACAACGACACGACAATGTAATCAGAGCGCTTCGGTGGAGGTGGAACGAGTGGAACTCCCAACAGGGCCAAAACAAAAGCACTAACGTCATTTCGTGCCGAGGCAGTGCGGAATAGTTGCAATTCTTGGGAGAAATCAACATTGCACAGGGTATCAGTTTTCTCTCCCCACTGCCGCACATTTTCGTCTATTCGCCGCCGGAGTGCTGCGGACGTTCGTCGAAAAAGTATTTATAAATGTATGAATGGTTAGAAAGCTATCAGTCAAACCACCGGCTGTGTTATCTGTGTGCCGATATTAATTGAGTATTGATTACATTCGGCCCACAGGTACAGTCAGCGAAACAGAAACAGTACCATGGTGTGTTTGGAAATCCTCCCGATTGCTGCTGTAGATTGTGATAATTTTACTTACATCCGAACTGGTTGATGCAGCACACTTCTTTCCAATCGAAAACGGATCAAAGTTTCAATCAATTTGAGCTTGACTTTGAAGCCCCAAACATTGCGTTTGGTTTTGAAATTATTGCCCATTCCGCCCATCGGGCCATTCCGTTTTTCTCAACTGGCGCCATCTCGTGACGGGTATTGAAATTAAAAAGAAGTTTTCATGAATTCGCTACTCTTCCAGCAAACATTAAACTTTAAAATCTTGCCGAAATCAAGACGAGAGCGTAATTTAAATTGGTGTAATATTTTTTTACACTTGGCGGATGATTTTTCACGCATAACTTGTTACAGTTAGATTTAAATATCTATATATTCCCAAATAACGTTTTGCAAAATAAATTATATAAATTATACATTATTTATATAAATCTTGTACGAAGTAACTAATGTTAAATGTATCTGTAACAGGAACATATCACCTTTTGAACTGGTTGGCGCGAGTTATTTCAGGTCAGAAGTATGTCTGTGATACATCGTTGAGACTTTATATTTTTATTCATTTTTATTCAGATAGTATCAAGTATCATTTAAATGCTCTTCATCTTAAGCTACAAGGAAAAATATCAAATATAATTTATAAACCCATATACCTTGTTAGGCGTTTACCTTTAAACAGCAGTTTTAGGAACCTGTTTTTCGTTTACAAGTAGCGGAAACAACAACGTTTACAACAAGCGGAAAAGATTCGATTGTTTCAAACCTTATTTGAAGTAGCTGCTGAGGAATTCATCCTGCGATGAATTATAGTTTGAAGTTCTTCAAACGCCAGTAACTGACTTTCAAAACTATGAATATAACAACGTATTTTATATATCACTTTTTGTAGATAGATTATTGTCTGGAAGCCCTTGACTTGACTAACTCATGTTCTTTACGATTTGATCACGTAACTTGCTACCGCGTTCCACTTAACATTAGTAGATTCCGGGCATTTCGAAGATTTATAGCTTAACTTAATTTATAGACAAGGCAAACTCATTTTTTATTGGAAAATTTTGTAAAGTTAATGCTTTTAATCACCAACTTTATAAGATATAATAAATTAGTTGTAACCTATATAAAAAATAAGATTAAAATGCGGTTTTATCGTGGAGTTATAAACGAAAAATTAAATTAAAATGCTTGTTAATAAAAACAAATAAAAATCACAATCCGAGGTATCAACTAAGAAAGTATCATAACATCTGACTAACACTAATGTCGTTCGGGACATTATCTGTTTGATTTGTTTCAGTTCGATTGTAAATCGTGCGTGTTGGTAAGTGTCTTAAGTATGTTATCAATTATGAAGTTCGCACATTTCGCGATAATATGAACGGCAAGATGGGTCGAGGAGCCGCGGTTTGGTTTCAACCAGCCATCAGTTTTCAGCGATAAATCCTTGTGTACTGTATTGAGTGATGTTCTGTTTTGGGTCTTGCTTGCGAGTAAAACAGATGGTCTACTTATTCTTTCGTATCAAGCGATTCTACTCAGTTAACTTGCTGAAGTATTAAGTGAGGTAGTGCTGGAATTAGACAAAAAATCGAAATTGAAATTCATATTTGCTTCACATGTAGTCATTCCTGCTGTTTTTTCGCTAATACACTAAAATCAAGTAAATGTGAACGTTCTGTAAGTCAAAATATAATTGAATCATGTGAAGTGGATGATACTATAACTACGCAATTACGAAAATCGTGTCCTATGAAATCCTATGCAAATCGTATCGTATGAAACTAATAGTATTTCGTGTGGTGTACTGTATACGAAGAACGCTAGGAAACGTTTTACGTAGCTGCTTTAGCGATCGTAAAAATGAACCAATTTTAGGAACATTATATGCTACACCGAAACATCGTTCTGGTGTTGTGTTTCCACCGGATTTGAACATGTTCTCGAATTTACATCAACCGTTCCAGTTGTTTGCATGAAATATACCGTAACCAGGAAGCCCAAAATTCATCAGTCCAAACTGACGCTAAACCAATTTGAAAGCTTTATTGCAAAAGTCGGAACACTTTCAGTGTCTCTACTTCTCTCGCGCTCTCTCTCTTTCTCTCTCTCTCTCTCTCTCTCTCTCTCTCTCTCTCTCTGACGTATGTCAAAAGTCCTAGTTGCGATTAAATTTAAGACTATAACCTCAGTCACGATTACTTTTGTCCCATGCCTACGATTAACAACAACGTCCCTAAAATCCTTTATGTTTGTGGGATCAAGAACACCCGCTTTAAACAAAACAGTCTCCCTTCTGCGAGCGTTTACGCTACGGGCCGCTCTGCCGAACCCCCCATCACTACAAAACACCGCCTCCACCGTTGTTTACGCATCAAGGCGACCGGAGAAGCTCATCTGCATATTTTACCTATCTTCAGCGTAGCGGACCAGACCCGCAAAGTGTACTGGAAGCGGCGCACAGCAGCAGCAGCACAACACAACACGAAGGGGGCGAATGCTGTGCGAACGGGAACAATATCGAATGGAAGCAAAACAACGGGCCCAAAATAAGTAATGCAAACGACGAAACCATATGAAAGGTAGCGAAAAGGGGGTGGATAAGAAGGAATTTAAATACAACTGCCCATTTAGTTAGCTCCAAGCGGCTCCCGCACCATACGGACACGAGCGATTGGGTGGAATTTTCGGCAATCAAAATAATCGTAAAAAAACATATGCCAAAATTTTGCCCTGATTAGATCTTTATTGATTCTGTGTTTCATGAAACATGAATAAATTATTTTATTAGCCATTCGGCCCATTCTCAGCCCATCGCCATCTGGCTGGAAGTGTATTGGATTGTTCCGTCGGCCATGGGAAGATTGACTGATGCATGATGCTCGCATATTTTCGCAATAAACACGAGCTTCACCAATCAGCATTTTCAACATGCCGAAAGTGCGGATCGATTTCATTGAAGTTTTAAAACTCGTGGTACAGATGGAATGGAAATGCGTAAGCCCATTATGGCTTCTGTAAGCCATAATGGAAGATTTTTTTTTGTTAATGCTCCAACATCCTCATTTATGTACTTATGAGATGGTGGATGTATTGGTGAAGTGCTCACGTAATGTACTCGCGCATGTTTCGAGGCCCTCATGCAGAGAAGCACCCACAGCTCGCTTTCATCTTACGCTTCTGAATCCCTTTTTATTTATCGGCCCCGGTCGGCAAAGGTAGCATCAGCCACCGTCAGACCGATGGCGTCATCAGCAGAAGCCTAATTACTGACACCGGTTGTATTCATGTTTAGGGAGAGAAAACCGTTTAAAAACACAATCAAATTTGAATAATTTTCACATCAATTTTAATTTCACTTGGGCGTGACTTGAATGCGCACTCGTTAAACATATACCTTGGCTCGTTACGAACAGAGGGATTCGCAAGTTTGTGAAATCCGTGCAAAAACAAGAAACTTATTGCTGGACTATTGGCTAGCGGTGTATGGTAGGACAATATGGAGAAAGACGTATGCAGAAAGACGTATGCGCTAGTACAAAGGGATCTTCATAATTTGGCACCTGGTTGTATCAGCTCTGGACAACGTGTGCTCCATTTATATATTTTTTTTCAATGCAAAGCTGATAAGCGACTGATTTAATTTCTGTTCTGTTTTCAATATCATCGTAATCTAAACTTTCCAAAACACATTATAAACGCATGGTTTGGGTGTTACCATCGTCGAAATTGCTAACACCGTATCAGCTCGATTCGATTCGTTAGGAGATATTAAAGCTATCTGCACAAAGATAACAGCGAAATCAAAAATAGCATGTATGACGAATAGGGCAATGTTTACACGTTCTAGTGATTGATAACAGTTGATCCTGGATAATCTTGATTTGTGTGACGAAGAAAGCATACGTGAATTATTAAAAAGAATCATTCCTTCGAACTTTGTAACAATAAAAGGTATTAAAAGTCGTTGTGTCAAGTATTAAAAGTCGATTAAAGTTTAGTCTTGTGCTAGTTTGCTGTGACTAAGTTTTAACACATAAGATAAGCAATATGACCGTTCCTAAATTACTAAAAATAAACAATAAAAAAACATATATGTGTGTGATTACATGTGTGATTATATTTCTTGATCAAATTTAACGCTCGGAACAAACTTTTTTTACTATATATTTTACTACGGTCTTTTCATCAAATACACGACCAAACCTGGGATAACTCATGTATATATTTTATAACACTATTATCATATGATGTTTTGCTTGAATAGTTTATGATGGTGATGGTGATACTCTTCATAAGATAAGGATAGGATATCAATAAGATAGTTCATGTTCTGAATTATACTTAAAAACCTAAAAACATTCATTTGCTTATGTCAACAGTTCAAAAACAACAATTTATCATCATTGTCAATGTTTTATTTTGTAAGTTTGCAGTATAACAAATTGCTATTAATTTTATAATTGCTGATGAAGAAGCCCAAATTTACAGAGCATATGCAGTTTTTCACAAAATGTGGGTTCAAAATACATTTTACTTACTTGATCGACTCATATATCATCAATCAAACTCAAACCGCAGATTGTGGAGCATTTTAGAACAGATCGCCAAAACGCCCGTCAATTTGACCGACTGTTAAGGCAGAGTACTCAACCTGAAGCTTTAAAATCACATCATTGGACGTCACAAAATGCTTTGTTCAATATAAATCATGAGGAGTAAATGTATGGCAAGAGTGCGAAACATGATAAAATTTGTCAAAATTATGCACTTTCATGTCAGTTCCGTAGTTCAGCAACCAATTCAATAAACTATCCTATTCACTCCGGATCATTTCCTTCTTTAGCGCTTCTTATGGCATGACATCGCTCATGATGTCATATAATTGAGTTTGACGTAGATTTGCGAAACAACAAAATTATTATAAAAAACTATACTATGAATAACTTTGAGTTCATGGGGTAAGAATGCGGTTGTTGAGTATCCTAACTGTTTTCAAGAGCTGCTAACTGCATAAGCGCACCCAACACATTATCCTGTTTTATATCACAATCCTAACCCATTTAAAGTTGAACGTTAAACTCCAAATCCACATTAAAAGCGTTTTCAACTTTAAATATTGCCCGTCCATATGTGATATGCGAAAACAACCACCTTCGGTCGAAAAAGTATACTTTAAACCTTGATTTGTCAGTTTATTCTTCATCGCAAAGCAGTAATGCTTGTCTCTAAGTAGGATTTTCTTTTAAGAGCCTCATTCTAAACGCTCTTGATGACAGTGTTAATATGAAAGCAAAAAAAACTAACATCACAAACGCTAGTGAAAACTAACCCCCTTGCGTACTAAGAATCATCTTGAGAGCATTCTACAATATCTGTAGCACAATGAGCAGAATCCAACACGTAACCTGATACCGGCTATTTTTGCGTCACATTTTACAACAACACTCAACAACGGAATTTACACGGCAGCAGAAACTAGTGACGCGTCCGGAGTTGGGTCTCCTTCAAGCCAACAGCGTGCTACTTACAATTGCCAGCCCTTGTTTTCCGGAATTTGAACCCATCTGGACGCTTGCTTAAACACCGCAGGCATTCAGGAATATGTCTCTCGAGTACAATGATTCGAGACACATTTGCTCATACCCATGTTTCAGCGTTAAATTAATTGTAAACGGTCGACTGTAAACGGTTGAGCATGCAGGAGAATTCAATTGTGCATGTACCATTTATGTGGCGGGCTTCCGTTGAGCCTGCTAGCTGACACCGCCCGGCAACACGAGCTGACATGTTTGTGTTTATCAAGCGACATTAAATAAAATTTTAATGATATCGGGTGCAAACCTAATTTGCTCTCCCGGTAGGGGTAAATAAATGCCGCGCCTGACGTTTGTTGTTAGTGCTCAGTTTTGTTGTCAGCAGAGCACAGTGATGCTTGTCACGAGCGACAAGTTTTGTTTGCCTAATAAAGATGCTCATTGTTGAATTCGTCATTGTTACCGTTGAATAAAGTACTATCGCTCTAGATCTCTAACATCAATTTACATTTATGTTTTGTCAAATTACTGCAATATCATATAACATTATTCTATCATGCATTGTGTACGTGTTGAACGCAAAATATGCCAGCTATCACAAAGTACTAAGACTTACAGTAAGTTTCCACTGTTTTCCAATAGATGGTATCGTTAGTAGATTTCAGGCAGGATAAGTTTTCACATTGAAAACATCATCTATCAATAACATTATATTTTCATGTCTCCTTTACTTTCGGCGTAGTTGAATTGTACGAATGAAATCTCGACATGTTTAGATCCAAATAACTTTCATTTCCAAAAAGCGACTAAGGAACACGCTTTGCTTCTGGGCTACCTCTCAAATGGTTCAAAAGTTTTAAAGGCACCTTTGGTGATTTTGCGTTGATTTCGCGAAATCACCACCGCGTGGTGATTTTCATTCTCTCCATATGGTATGGTGAAAAGTCAAGTGGTGATTTTCATTCCCTCCAGATGGTGGGATCGGAAGTATGTCGTTTTACTGTGAACTGCTTTTGAGTATGCAAACCATCTTTGAATCATTTTACTGAGCACACCCAAACGATCACCACAATTCTGAAGAAAGAGTGGATGGGAATTTCAACTTATAACATCAACTAACACTATTACCGGATTATTATTGTTATAATAAATTTGATTTACTATGCCACAAAAATAAAGCAAAACTTTAAATCAACAACCATTCAAAATGTTCAAAATTAAATGAACTTTCAGTCAATAGTAATTCCAAATTAAGTGTTAAGTAATTCCAAATTAAGTGATTATAACAATAAAAGTATCGGATATACGCGAGTGAATACGCGAGAAAGCAAGTCGTAATACAACTATTTTTATAATAGACAAAAATGCATTTAAATAATAAATACCTAATAAAAATAGTAAAAACGATTTGAACCAACCACACAATCTTTAAACTATTGTACAGTTGCGATTAATAGAAATTTTTATTACATTCACTGCATTACACAACTGAACAACACGCAGAGTGGGAGTTTCACAGTCCAACAGAACAAAAGTTGGCAATCACCTTTCTTCCTGCATGAGACGTAAAATGAAAATCTTGTGCTTGGAGCTATAAACAAGCGCAATAAAATATTTACGCCCTGCAATACAATTCGATTGAGCAGCTTTTCAGCATCCCTCAAGTGTTTTTCCTCAATGGTGCAGCTGATTGAAGCATGTCTCTCGTGCATACTGCCGCTACTAGTTGGTGTTTTATACCCCCGAAGCTGGTGTGCTGCAGTAAAAACCAAGTATTTCGTTGATAAACTCTTGAAAATTAATGAACAAAATGTTGATCATTCTCGCTCTACTCCTACCATTTATTTGCCTCTTTTTGTAATGATAGCTGTTGTAACAACCTTGTATCATAAATGTATAGAAAATTTCTTACCTTCGATTTTGAATCTGCAACACAATGTTCATCGATTCGGTGTGTCTTAAATCATTTTGTTAAGGTTTTGTCTTAACCTTACTTTAGGGAGAGAGAGAGAGAGAGAGAGAGAGAGAGAGAGAGAGAGAGAGAGAAGCAATTTGATTCTTGCAACGATTCTGATTCGATGTCTTCTTTTACGCTTTGAGCTACATGAAAAAAATTGAGAAAAATTGCTAAGAACATTTCATTGCAATGTTTCATTTTAAATAAGTATCATCATAAGGCGCATTGATGCGCCTTATTCATTATCATCATTGAACTTATAAGCATCACTAAACTATGGTCATTCGATTACCGTGCTCGACGAATCGAACCAGACTTTTTCTGTTTACCAACATTTACTGCTTGCACCTTGGCGTTAACAATCTTGGTTAAACATGTGAATGAAAATGAAATTGAAAATGTGTACACAGTAGTTTCACACGAGTCATATTGTTCTGAAAGTAATTAATTAAAATGTATAGCAAACTTAAAATTATGTGGCACAGACACAGCTTATCTTTGATCAAAATAGATCTGGTTGTCATTTGTCGTATACGACGTTTGCTAGGGCAGGCTTGAATTATAATAAACAAGTTAACAGGCTGCAAGGTTGTTAGTATGTTATCAAAACCAATGATCTGGCTTATTCTGCCTTATGGCTTACTTTTTTCTTTCATCAACGTCAACGTCATTCGTGACAAATTTGGGTTTAAGAAATGTTTCAGGTTTGAGTAAAATAGATGTCGTCAGCTTAGCTTTAGTTAGGTTTAACTGATATAAATGCGTAAATATGTTCAATCTACACACAGCCTTGAAGCAGAGAATAAAATATTTGGCGGATTCAAAACAGTGTAAGATAAATAGAAGAGTACACGTTACAAGTATTTTCCTAGTATATCGATATTAGCTTACAAACCTATTATCAGCACTCTCCCCATGTTAATTTTGTCCCTACTAAAGAGAAACGTTCAATCTAGATTAGAAACCTACCGTGCAAAGCAGTTCCTTTCCCACTTCCTGTACATTAAAGCACACTCGTCACCAACATTACGTTTGCGCATTCTGCGGGCGAGCTTGTTTCTAAATTACCTTCTATTATCTAGCACCAGGCACCCTGATGGCAGGCACCGTCAACGATGGAAGCGTCGTCATATTTTAACACCCCTGGCTCGTGGAATCCCAAGGATCATCTGCACCCACAGCGCAAAAAAAACGCCCATCTTCAGGGAAAAGCTGGCGCTCGGTTGATCCCAGGTTTCCCCAAAATCTGCAGTCATTTGCATTCATCCACGTTTCGGCCATAAGTTTTATCGTTCTGTCGATGTGTCCTCCATTGCCCCTTTTCTGCCGAAACCGCTCGCGTAAGATATTATTACCGTTGTCATCAGCGGGCGACTACCAATACCTTTTCACCCGAGCGTGCAGCTTGTTTCGCCGGCGAAAAGGGCTCGGCGGGGTGTGTGCGAAGGCATTCGCTTTCCCTTCCTGTCGCTCAGATCGGCAGCTGCGAAAAGGCCAAACGTTATCCCGACGCTTAGCGTCTGATCGAATTCATATTTTTTTGCTTTTTATAGCAAGCTCCACCTCCACCCCTCTCCATTCTCCCTCCCTGTTACCGCCCTAACCGCCTGTGGCCCAAAGCCATTTTTATTATGCTGTTAGCGGTAGGATAGCAGCGTGTTAGCATATTCTTTTGCACCAAAAACTTGAGACCCAAACATGCTTCGAACAAGACGCAGCACAGACGGCACTTGGTGAATTTTAAGTATCGCGCAGGATGTGGCTCGAAATCAAAATCAAATGTACTTTTACAACGGATGCGATATCGATGATCCCTTTCCTGCCCGGTGCCTTATTGTGCGGACGTGTATGATGATGGGGAGTCTTGCTATGATTTTTGCAAGATTTTCGAAATGGTCTGAATCTGTCGAAACCTATATCAAATCACTACCTCGACTCTCAAGAGATCTCAGCGGGACAGTTACGCTCGACGGGATAAAATACACCCTTTTCAATGTAGGTTATGTTGAATGTTGTGGTCCTCGGCAGCAAACACATTGATTTCTTGTGGTAGTGCCAATAAGTGGATGTGCACTGCTAAAGCAAGAGGTTTGTACGTTTGAATTATACAATTTATGAATAGCTTTGTATAGAAGCAAAATATCACGTAAAAAAACAAATCTATATCACCATTTTCAAAGACAGTATTCGAACAACGTCACACGAAGTGGCGGAATTATTAAAGATAAGTTCATTGCAATCCCATCATTCAATTGATTCGATCGAATTGTATTATTAAACGCATTTTTAAACGTATTGTCCACCTCCACTTGGTCACGCACATAATAGAAATACACGCAACAGCAGCGCAACCACTCCGCTCGAGTGTCTGCCCTTTCTTGCAATTATCCATTACAAGTCGTTCCATGATACACACTTGTCCCCGAAATCAGTAACGCTATTATTCGGTAGGTGGAAAACCGTGCGTCCCTCACAGTGGCGTACGCCTGGGCGACGTTTTTCTTCCCCCTTGGCGAAAGGAAAATGAACCCTACGGAGACGAAACGTCTAAATTGTCATTCAAATTAATGTGTAATGAATATATATCACAAGCCACTTATCAAATCAAAAGTAAGCAAACCGAAACGTGAACGGACCGACCGGCCGAAGGTAGGAAGCCATAAAGCCGAAACGGACCGGATATAATTGAATCAACGTAAATAGATCGCTCACCCGCTCGCACTCGCAGTATGCGTTCGGGAACAGAGACGACTTACGGCCCTGTAAGCTGTAAGTATTTAGAACTGGCGCATTGTGACGGGAGCATTGTGCTGATTATTACGGGAAAAGTCGTGGAAATCGTCTACTGGCACTCACGCACACACTGGGCCATTCCTGATAAGTCAAAGTTTCTTTTTCTTGATCCATGACATACTTTAATGCATTCGATTTTGCCCACGTCATTATTATTAAACAGCTGTCAGGTGCAGGTTGGAGCAGCAACTAATAGTTGAACAATTTAATTGTTTTCCTTGAACTTTCCGTAACGATTTGAGCTCATATCTTTTCCACTGCATACGCTCGTCCAAGACGGATGTGCAATCGAGAAAAGCCTCTCGACCGTGCGGCCCCAACCCCCACCGACGAGCGTATCTCCAGCAATCCAGGATGCATCAAACATACGCCGGTCCCCACCCGGTTTGCTCTTTGGTCGCGGATCGACACCGAAATTCAATAAAAATCCCGTCACCAACTCAATATTTCCCTCATTCTTTCTCCCACTTTTACAAATTAATGCATAATACATGAGAGCTACGACTTGAACAAGAATTCGCCTTTGCCGCCCTCGCGCACCGCATTCGCCTTTGCCGAATAAGTTTCCCCGACGCGAGGCCAGCCCCTACGTTTTCTCCATTTCTATTTTATTTTTATTCCCGCAATCTCGAGCCTGCACACAGCCGCCAACACAGCGCAACAGCGGCCGAACGGAGGGCGCTAGATCTTTATATTCCTTTCGATGGCTACCCCTCACGACAGCCAGCCAGGTCTCCTCAGGGCCGGGCAAAAGAGATTGTTTCAGCAGAAAAAAAGCATGAGATTGGCATAAATTATACATTTTTCAATGTTCTAGTCCCAGGCCACTCGAATCGGGAGGCTTGGATCTACGGAGCGGCCGGATCCAGTTCCAAACCGTATCGACCGGGTTTTGTTTTTCGAGGGTAGAAGACAACGGAAGAAAAATCAATAATTGCCCCGAGAGCTGCGTTTTCGGTGCAATCGCGGGCAGAACAAGAGCAAAAACAAAAAACAACAGAAGGATATGCTAAACGCACAGGCATCTGCTGAGTTTATATAACACGATGAAATTTAATAATAAAATAATAAGGACTTCAAAGCATTCAATTGCGTCAGGTTGTGTAAAATCATTAGTATGTCGATGAAGCATTCAAATGGAGTTGTAAACTAGTACTCAAAATTGGTCCGCTTTCGTTCGAAGGAGGCGATGAAAATTTTTGATCCCTATAATCACCTAGAGCGGGGGTCGGCAAAACCGAGCTTGCGGGCCAAATAATGCTCTTTTAACCTTTATGGACTTACGAAAAAAATGAATGCGAAGCACTCATGGTTAAAATAAAATTTGTTAATGTATTAGGTCTTCTAAAACGTTGTTCCGATTCTTAGACTAGGTTCAACGTTTCTGTGAAGAAATTTGATAGCTCATGTATTCCGTGATACTTTCTGTTACTGTTGGAATTTTAAATGAATTTGTTACTAGGGTACTTAGCTATAAATAAAGTAAGCTATAACTAAGCAAGATGAATATGAAATGAATTTAAGAATTGACAGACGAATAAACACTGGCAAACGGAAAGGAAGCTTTTCTCCTCAACTTCGTCGAAACCACATATCACCGGATCGCGAGATTAAAACCCGTGAAATTTTCTACAGTTACTTTCTACACCACCTTTCTGCCAGATTGTCAACCTTCTACAACATATTTCAAGGTCAGTGGTTTGATGTTTTTTTTCTGTTCCTCTTTATTCCCGACAGAGCGTTGAACTTCAACTGTAAACTATGTAAATTGAGTTTGGTAAACGTTGCTGGCAAGGCAAAACTTCCCGTTTCAGGTTTGCGAAGATTTTTTTGACAGTACCAGCGCAACATAAGGCCGCTCACTGTGATACAGAAGATTGAGGGAATCATTTATTTTTTCCATAACAATGTTCCTGTCGTTGCCGGTACTAGAATTAGAATGCTTGGCGACAAACTCCTTATACCTCAGCCAATTGTTACTGCATTCCCATCTAATTCTCTAACAGCTAGGACAGCCAGAGAGGATGTGAAACGTCCTAGTTTAGACCAAAACTAGGACGTTCCACATCCTCAAGGTTCAAAGTAACGGCAGGTAACGGTTCAATCTACTTCCGAACCGATCAGATGGTACAGTAACATGTACATGAATTCTCGAAAATGACGCATAAATGGATCAATTTAGAACATTCTATTAAGCAAATGTTTGCAGCCAATCAATATCATCTTGATGAGCTGAGAGTGACATCGAAGCGAGTGGTTGAAGCGGAACGTTTGAGTTAGTTATACGTTTAGGATTGTAATTACCTGTTTCACGGTTTGTTGGTATGTTCACCCACATTTTCCTACTCTACTTGTTTTTATATTAGGAAAACCATGTTTTTCAAACGTGTTTTCTTTCATATCAAGTGTTATGTGTAAATTTTCTTCAAAAAAGCTCAAAAATATTCCACAGCTTTCGACCCCTGTAATATAAATAATTACATCCAGCTAACTTAGGGCGTACAACTTAGTAAACCGTCTACCAATCAAGTCAATCCCAATCGATTGACCCCGCAAACAATAAAACAAGAAGTTAACCTTCCACACACTTTTCAACTTTACCAGCAACATCTGTTGAAATACTATTTTTCTATTTCGCCATACAAAATCGCTTCTAATCCGAAAATGTAATATCCTGTATGGGATGAGATAAATAATAACATCACGAAATATACTTTGCGATAGGCTTTCCCTTTGCGCCTAGTAAATGCTTATCAATAATCATACTGATAGTCCTCGAGATACGCATATTCGCGGTTGCTCAAAATTGACAGCCCTGTGCAGAGTAGAACTGACTGAGCATTTTAAATCGACAGTTACGGCAGATTCACGCAAAATACTTCATCTTCTTGGACCAAACACAACTTTCGCGATCAAGTCTTTGGTCTCACATTTCATCTCTTTTTCCCTCGTTCTCTTTGTTGCCCACTTACGGTCCTTGGCAGTAGTCCTTCAAGCGAGGTTGTGCTCGATGTACGACTGGTCCTGCGCCATCTCTTTATTTGATCCAACCAAAGAACTCATTGTGCTCCTCTGCATCTTTTACGCCTTACTTTAGTTATTCATACCACAGTACACAGTTATTAAAATGTCAGATTTCGGAAACAGTTCTCGTCGCCACAATTACGAGCTATTAGCTTCACATTAGCTTCCTATTGACGTTGTAAAATTTCGAAAATTATGGGATATTGTGAACACTTCCGTTACACATCTTCGAACAACGATTTTTGGCTACTCATGCCTGCAAAGTTTGCTCACACAATAGTAACCTCTGCCAGGCTACTCTGCGGTCATCGTAATACGGTAAAATGCAACTCGTATCTTATCTATTTCGAAAAAACCCTATCACTGATTAAAATTTCCAAAGGTTTTTTCCCCGCCGGCCCAGTTCTGACGCATGCCCTTGCAGCTTCCGTCCTCGATAATTCGGTTACATCGAAATTGTACACATCATTCTCCGTAATCCGTGTTAAATCATCCGCCTCGTGTGTTTTCCCGCCGTTGATGGTTTTATAGGCCGTTCAATGCATTGTGCCCGATAAGAGCAAGACCTTAGACAAAACACCCTGAAAAAACCCGGACAGCACGACGCAGACAACTCCGATAGATTTACGCCCGGTCACTTGGCGCGGGTTTAATATCTTATCTGGCAAATAAAGCGTCACACATTTCATCGTGATATCAAATCGATATCTCTGAACTTCTGTATCGTAGCGTAAGTCGGCGTAATCTTTAAAGTGCTTGACGAACGGTTCGTATATAAAGTAAGGAGCCGGTAGCACAGTTACTCAACTACCCGTAGCGGTCTGTAGAAAACATGAAACTGTTCATCGCTGTCGTTTTGGCCTGCTTGGCTGCGGCCCAGGTAAGTGTTGTTCCAGTGCCTGAGCGTCGGAATGCCTGCCAGCGTCTTACTAATAGTTCAACTCTCCTTCTGTGATAGGCCCGGGAGGTCGGCTTCCAATCGGCCATCCCAGTCCGTGACGCCCAGCGCAGCACGCGCATCGTCAATGGATTCCCGGCAGCACCCGGCCAGTTCCCGTACCAGGCGTTCCTGTCTGGACAGACCGCTGGTGGCAACCTGGCGTGCGGTGGCTCGCTGATCTCCGACCTGTGGGTCCTGACTGCCGCTCACTGTCAGGTGGGAGTCATCCAGTTCACGATCCGCGTCGGAACGAACAACATCAACGAGGGTACCGTGCGCACCTCCGACTTGATCGTCATCCACCCCGCCTACAACCCGAGCAACCTGAACAACGACATCGGTCTGATCCGCATGAGCCAGCCGGTTCCGCTGGGCGGTAACATCCAGGTCGTTGGTCTGCCGGCTGCCAACCTGGCCGAAACCTTCCTGAACCGTGAGGCCACCGTGTCCGGATTCGGACGCATCAGCGACTCCGTCGCCGGTATCTCCCAGACGCTCAACTTTGTGCACGTGAACATCATCTCCAACATTCAGTGCATGGGTGTGTACGGTGCGGCCACGATCATCGACTCGACCGTTTGCGCGCTCGGCCGCGACAACGCCAACCAGGGTACGTGCAACGGTGACTCCGGCGGCCCATTGACCGTCACCGAGAACGGCCAGTCCCTCCAGATCGGTGTTGTCTCGTTCGTCGCCGCCGTCGGCTGCGAAGCTGGCCTGCCCTCCGGCTACGTGCGCACCACTCACTTCCGCGACTGGATCCGTGACCAGTCTGGCGTCTAAGCTGGCCAGCCACTGATACACCCAACACCCTGTCCCGTTCACACCTTATGGTCCCGTTTGGTGGTTCAAGCTAAACGTGTCACATAAGCCCTCCTGAGTACAACCGTTTTTTGTAATAAAAACCTCTTCACTACTAAACACGATCCAGAGCGTTGTGTGTGTGTGTGGGCGTGTGTCTCCCTACCAGCTCAGTTAGAATGCGATTTTGTGGAAAAAGAAAAAAATCATATACTTTTATTCTGTTTAAGTTTCATGGCGCGAGTTTATATATTCATAAATTAGTTCTCTTGCTGAATGCTACGGTTTACAGTGAATGTTACATTAGTCGCAGGGGAAAATGAAAAGAATACGTTTTGAAGTTCTTCGACCCGGGCCGTTCGACACATTGTGAAAGCATCAACGTGATTCTTCTTTCAGCAGGTTTTCATTCTTTTCTTTTATAAATATCCAAAACAAGGCCCCGAGCCAATGCACAGTCACGTTGCGCTGTCTGAAGGACTACGAGACTGCTCGCTCAGTCCATCGTAAGAAGCATCCGGGCAATGCATTCATTTAGCAGAGTTGCATGATTATAGCGCTTTTGGCAACAGCCTTTCCATCCACTGAAAGCGTTACGTGAGCGGGATCTAGTTGCGAAAGTTGCAGTAGTAAATTCGTCAAGTGGCCGATCAAAAGTAGCAGAACGCACTGTTTCCACCCGTTCTCCTCATTAAAACTGTTCCCTTCGGTAATAAACTCCTACTTCAGAGGTGTGAGAATGGAAAGAAAAGAAAACAATTTGCTCACATAACAAATGGCACTATATACAAATGATGTATTGCTTCGAATGATGCCTGCGATGATGCTCGCGCACATCACATTCACCAGGCTCGTGTGACACTGCCAAATATAGCCTAAATGTATATCTGCAGCAGAAGGGAAGGGAGACAAATACGTGAGTTATTACTGTACGATACGTCACTAGAAGTGGCCTGCACGAAACTACGAGTTGGGTAACATATTATTAAGCATCTCCTTTTCCGACGTGCTGAGCTTGTCCGGGAACTTGATGTCGAACGCTACGAGCAGGTCGCCCTTCCGAGACGGTTCCTTCGGGAACGGTAGCCCGTACCCTTGGATGCGTTTCACCGTGTTGGGCTTGATGATTTCTTGCTTTGTACTGATGCGCAGCTTTTCGCCGGTCATAGTGGGTACTTCGAAAATTACGCCACAGAGAGCCTGAAACGAACCGGACAATCGTTTGTTAGAATGTCACCAGCGGGGGCCGTCGCGTAGCCGCGTACCTGTTTTAAAGTCAACCGAGCCGTGTACCGAAGATCGCTCCCTTCGCGGCGGAACCAGACGTGCGGTTTGTCGCGTATGATAAACACAATGTCCGCAGGTATTTTGCCCTTCGTCTGGTCGCCCTCCTTCTGGAACGTCACCTTCGTGCCAGACTTCCAGCCGGGCTTTATCGATATGCTCACGCATTTGTCCTCCTTCTTCGACGTACCGTCCGGTTGCAGGACGCGGCGTGAAATCTTCATCTTCTTCACACAGCCATGATAAATCTCCTCTAGCGTCACGTACAGATCGTGCTCGATCGGAGGATCCTGTACTTTCTCCTTTTTGAGCGGGGTGTGCACGTTGAACGAGTGTGACCTGAGAAATTTAGGACAGAAAGGTAAAGAACGATTTATACGACGGCATCCTATCGGTCCGTGTCATCAATCGTACCGGAAGGCACCGCCTAGCCCGTGCCTGTTGCCCAAGCCACTGAAGGGTGTGAAGAAATCGTCGTCATTGAAAATACTGCTGTTGAATAAACTATCGTTGTGCATGTCGAAGAACGATCCGAACGGGTTGTTCGAGCCGAAAAACTGTGCAAAAGTAGCCCTAGGATCACCGTGGAATTCATAAGTGAAGTTCTGAGAGGTGTTGGAAGTGCCATTGGAAGCTCCTGCAACGAGACCGAACGAAACCGTGCATGCGTGAGTGTGCTATTCTAATCCCATCTACCAGCCACTTACGTCCTTTTAATCCGTCTTCACCGAACTTATCGTACATTTCCCGTTTCTTCTTATCCGACAACACCTCGTACGCTTCGGCCACCTCCTTGAACTTTTCCTCCGCGCCGGGCGATTTGTTTTTGTCCGGGTGGTACTTCAGCGCCAGCTTCCGGTATGCCTTTTTGATGTCCTCATCGGTGGACCCCTTCGGAATACCGAGGGTTTTGTAATAGTCTTTCCCCATGGCACCTATTTTGGACGGTTGCGTCGGTCCGGAAGGTTAAACTACAGCGCGGTAGTTTTCGCACGCACGATACTCAGGCACGCACGATCGGGTTGCTGTCCGTTTGTTTCAACATAAAGCGAGGGCGAGGAGTGAGTTCCAAAACTTTAAGTTAAGAATTGCGCCCAACTATTTTCAATGCATTGGAGAAAGAAACTGAAACGAAATGAATCAACGAGACAGAAATTAATAATTTATCATTCACAAGCATACATTAACGTTGAAAATTAACTATATTAGTTGGCTTAATGCAAACTAATAAAAATAAAACACATATCATCACTTGTGTAAGAAGTTTTTGAACGTTATATATTCATTGTTCAATTTTAAAGGCACATAATCACACAATTATTAAATGATTTAATACATAAATTGCATATAAAATTACTTAATAATTCAAATCACTGATGCGGTCAATAAAAAAAACTCTCAACACTTAACACTTGCACTTGGTGTACTTAATGCCACAGCATTCAACTCGTGCATCCTTCCCGCCCGAAGTCAAATAGTGTGTGACGGTCCGGTTTTAGGTGGAAGACTATTTTAAATCTGCTTCCCATTGTTAGGCCAGCAAGGAACAGGTACTTTCAGCTACTTGCTGGAACTGTAATAGTGTATGAGGAGGAGTACCCTTGACGAGCGGAGAAAAGAAGCGCGATGTGATCGGTATATACACGCATCGTTATAAACAGAACCGCCGTTTGCATCCGCATCGGATTGCACTACGACAACCACAACCGTACGCAGATCGCCTGGATCGGATGTACTAAAGTACTACCACCAGGAAGGTGTGCTATTTCACACTGACCGTGCCCGGTTCTTTGCGCACGCTACAAAGATGTGTCGGTATTGAGGCGTGTTTCTTATTCTCATCAACAGTCAACCTTGCCGCGGTGAAGTGTGTGAAATGACAATATGCCCCCCTGTCTGTCGGTGCGATGAGCAGAACACTGAAACGTAGCCGTTCTCCACCAGCGCCAACAGATTTTCAGTGTCACCACAGTCCTCGAAACTGTTCATCAAACTCACAGCGCGAGCACAAGCAGTTCGCACCTCCACCCGCTGCTGGTGCTGGTTCATGGTGAATTTTGCACAAAATGTGCGCCGACCCTGGCCGGCAGAGTCCGATGCAGAGGGGAAAAGCAATTTGATTCCTCTCGATTGGTTCAACTAGCGCAACGACGGCGTCTCCATGGTTACCCCCAGACAGTGCGTCAGGTTCAAGATCAAGACAAAACGTTCATCTCTGGAAAATACGAGCATTGTGTTGTTTGTTTTTATTGTCCGTCCCGTCCCGGCTGAATGTCGCACCTTATTTTTAATCACAGACGGACAGTCTTTTTTAAGGATATTCACATCGTCGTACATTCACTGAACAACAGAAGACGAAGGTTGTGATTCGACTTGTCATCACATATTGAAGATTTAACCTTTCATTCGGTGTGGATCGTGGCTGCTAGGTCGATCATCTGTTCTCCATTGTTTTTAAGGGTTAGTTTTGTTGACAAGCACCGTGACAAGCGTTTCTCTGTTTTTTCTTAATTTAAATTCTGTCTTAGTATGGAACTTGTTCTAGCCTGCCTCACCGTGTTCGCATGTGATGTAAATAGCAGCTATGAATACACTTTTTCCACGCGATGATTAAGCATTAGTCTTGCGAAAAGTGTAAATTTGATTTTACACCCCCCGAGGTTTGTGCCATAAGTGGTGCTATTGTGCCCGACAGTGCGACCAAAAGGCAGCTGTTTTCCCGCGGCCCGTGTGTCCGATGTAGTTTGCTCGGCAATATGTCATAAGTTATTGGCCATACGGCACTGGTTCAGCGCAAGGGGTGACGAGTTGCTTTTACCATATCAGTCGTTAGATATGAATGATAATCCAACACATGCTACCATATAAGTATGCTGTCCGTAGCCGGTCGGCCCAGAGACCGGTAAGTCAGTTAAACACAATTTCTTCGTATCTTGTTTTTGTTTCGTGTTTTTTTTTCTTCGTTGCTTGATTTTACGACGTCCGGCGAACGTGTCAGCCGTCGTGGTAAATTTAGTGAAACAAGTTTCATATCGGTACGTTGCTCGCATCCCAGAAAGGGTTAGACTAAGCTATTCGCGAGAGAATTTTGATTGCTCCAAGTAGTGCGGACAATCCAAACGCACAGCACACTGGCAAAGCTTCGGTGTGGAACTTGTTAATTAAACCAAGGCATCCCACTTGTCTTTGCACTGTTTCAAGTCTTTAAGACTTGCCCTGTAGGTGCCTGATAATGGTACGCTGCAACCCCGTTCTCACGAATGTCATCGAATTCAGGAATGTGAATCAAACATCGAATCATCGTAAAATTGCAACACTTGAATTAATTCAAACTTTAAATTATTGGCCTTTTTATCATGAAAAAAATAATGCTTATTTTTCTTCAGAATTGCTAATAAAAGTTATCAGAGCACATGAAAATCTTCCTTTTAAGCACAATGTTTGCTGTTGGTTATAACATTATGGCTTGAAATGATTAGTTTCAAGGTTTGTAAGCCACAACCCATTGGGTTAAATTGTACACAGCTACATTGTAAAATTGAATTATTACAGCTAAGTTTGAGTTGGATCCTTGACCTTGGATCCAATGCAATTTCTGTGTTTTTGTATACATAACTATATGTGGCCCCGAATGTTTAGACCTGGGTACGAAGCATCCGATCGAGATGGAATTGAAACGCACAATTGTCCTTCGAGCAATCTCGTGAGCACGGCCGACCGCAATTGAACCACTTGAAATAATTAAAGCAAAACTTCTGCAAATCTGTACTGTTTTATGGGATATATAAGTTTAAATTCGTTATAAAGTGGTACTTTTTTATTTTATTTTGTGGGACTGGACTTATGGGATTGATGGCCTTTGATATGATTGCGTTTATCATTTGTGAATCCGACATTTGAGGTGCAAATCAAATGTGTGTGAAACTTTGATGACGTACCGCGTTGGCCGAATGGAGAACTCAAATTGTATATGTATCCACCATTCCACCAAATTGCCATTCGTTTCAGTCAGTACAATGTTTTTTAAAGAATAAAACTGTTGAAATTGAAAACTAATAAATGTTGAAAATAATGACCTGTTTTAATGCAAAAATAGCATAAAATTATACTAGTCAAATTTAGAAATTTGTAAAAATAGTACGAACGTATTCCAACGTAAAGCATGGATTCTTTATACAAGAAATAGTAGCTTTTTTTTTTAGTTAAGCAACCAGTCATTAGATGACGATGTGCAACGCTGACAGTCAAGGTGGTAGGGTATTTATTGTTAACTGTATTTTCAACGATCAATGCTCAAAATAATATATATTTTTGTAAATATTGCTTAGTTCAACTCCATAGTTGCTTAATTAATAGTGAAAATTTGAATCATTTGATGTTCGAAATATTGAGTCTAATTTAACCTGTAAAATCTATCAGCAATATTTTTCTAAGATGCTAGATTGAAAAAGGATATGAATACTAAGGATTTGTATATGACCGTTTCAATGTTTCAATATACATACATTATTATTAATTAAAAGAACATAAATCTTGGAATACTTATACCAAATACTCTAATACTTATAGCAAAACTGACTTGATGGCTTGATTCATCCTTTAAAAGCAGATCTTACCTGGTTCATAACATTACACTTATAAAACCACTGTAAATAAATGTTTTAAAATGTTTAAAATTTGTTAAAATACTGTAGTGATTTTTACTACATTCTGGAGTATTATCAAACACTAATGTTTCATGATTCCACTTACTCCGTTGAGGATCATCACTTGCTAATTGGATTGCAGTGGCCACTGACGGAGTAAGTGGAACCATTTAGATGTTCTTCATGGTTGCAGAGATCTTCATAAAACTTTCATTAAACTCGGCGGGGTTCGACATATTACACTTTTTTGTTCCAGCCCCCTTTATTTTTTCACTCCCTTTCAAATCTACTTCATTTGAAAAGAAATTAAAAACGTGGAAAAAATACTAAAAAATATTTGATTTGCCATCAGGAAACAAAAAGTAAGATGTTTCCATGTTCGACAATAATTTAAAAATTAAGAAAATGCTTTCATTTGAAATATAACACCATCAACACGTAACTAAACTGTGGTAGTCGAAACAAAAAACGAAGCCAATTCTTTAATTTTGATAGTGAGAAGAGAAAGTACACAGGAACAGTAGGAAGGTAGAAATGTACACAGGAAGGTAGAAATGTGAATAAATATGAAATCTAGAACAGATACTGTACTTTAAAGCAAACAAAGAAGAAATTCAAATTGGTTCCATGTGACCCGCTATGATACTCACAGAAGAAAATGGAACCATTTTGATGATTTTACACATGTTTGCGTCATCGTAGTAACACTTCAACATGATTAAAATACTTTTTTAACATTGATTTATAGTTATTTTATAGAGAGAACCGTATAGGAACGAAACAAAAAAACAAGGACAAACCTGATTTTTATAAGTAATCCGAATTTAGTATTCTTTCTGGTACTCGAAAATGGATTAAACAAAAAAGTTTAATTTTCAATAAATCAACACAAAAATGCAAATAACTTTATGCAAATGTTTGAGATTGATTTTTAACAAACCAGAACAAACTAATTATTGCAAATTCCAGCATCGGAACTACTTAGAATACAAATAAAATCAATAAAAACCAATCTGTCATAAGGACATCCTCTGCAAATTGTCATAAGTCATTCAGCTTTTGTCTGGTGTAAGAAACATTATTATAGTAATATTTTTACACAGAGTTTTGTTGTTGTTGCTTTTGAATGGCATTCGGAATGTGTCTGTGTGGTTTTTGACCTATCAACATAGCAGTGTAAATAGGGACACTTACTGGCTGCTCTACGGGCATATCAATATCCGTACAAATATAGCAACATTGTAAATAAAGACAGCTTTATTTGAATTAACCTTCCAGCAGCCGTCAACGCTATCACACCCCAGACATTCTGGAAAACTGCAATTATGCAGATTTTTATCGCTTTATATGTCTACAAACACGCCAATTATCAACATTATTTCATCACCAGACGCGACAACCGGTCAAGAGCGCATATCAACCCTCGGGAAAGGCAATAATTGAAGATCATCTACTAAAACAGCCTTTACGAAGCGAAAAAAAAAACACAGCAGCAACCGTCCACCATCACCAGCGTAGAGGCCGACGAGCTGCCGTTTCGTCGCAGCTGGAAGCGCAGGAACCGCATACACACAGCCAGTCCCAAAGCCGGCTGAAACACTACACTTCTTTCGGGTCGGTTTTCCCCTAAAAGGAAACCAATCACACCTCCCCAAAACGAAGCACCTACTCCGGGCACCGAATGTTCCCCACGCCACCTTCATGATCATGATATGCCCGGCACTTTTACAGCAACTGGAACGCGACGGAACAGCGCACACTGCCAGATCGGATCGGGGCGATGCGAACAGCATGACTGCATGTCTCGCCATTTCGGGGAGACCCGTTTTGGTCCCCACCCGGCTCGTCCCACCACCACCATTCGCCTATTATGACTCCCGGTCTAGCAGCGCGAAGATGCTAGTACGGCCGAAGCGGCCCGCCGGATTTGATCACTATGGTTGTGCGCACGGTCTGGCGGCGCACGCATAAGTGTGGAACATATCTACATGCAATTATCATGTGTTTGTGCATGTCTGTATGCGAAATGCGCTGTTTGACACAAAATCGATTGTGAAGACGCTGACCATAAATGGTAGCGGAATTTTTAGTATTGCATCGAGTCACCCTGGCCTCTGCCGCCACGATCGCGGAGCAGTCGGGCCACGACGAAACGTAACGCTTGCGCAGGCCCAAAACTCGTTCACCAACCCCTCCAGCAACCCGCTACCCGGCATCCTCGCGTCTCCCGACGCCGGACGCAGCATATCGTCTCGCATCCGAGAACCACAAGCGAATAAGCAAACGAAGAAATGGACAAACATTGATCGCAATCGCTAGACCGCACTACAAGTGCGAATACATATCAATTAGCAAACAGGGCTTCGGCCGCCGCATACCAGCGCACCTTTTCGATGCAGCGGACTAAGGTCGGACGACATCATGCACGCCAGTGTGCGCAATGCAACGCAAACCCTTTTAATGATCGATGGCATGTTGCAGCAAACAAGCATATCTGCTAACTCTGCCCGGTACGCCCCGCACGGTGACTTTGCCCGACCCTTGTGCAAACAAATCTGATCAGCGGACAATTTGTTGCATCGTCTTATGGGTTGCTGGGGGCTGCTGCACACAAACTTCACCTGTTGCCGCATGAAAGCAACGTCATGCAGTGACACAGCCACCGCTGACAGCTGGGCAGCGTCAGTCACTGGAAAAATCATGGCCTACCCATTTCAAGCCTTTCTAGCGCACACTTGCACACACCGCAACATAGCCCGCGGAGACCCGTCATGGAGGTTGGTGACATAATTTGATATTAATTTTACACCTTTCGCGCTGTATGAACTTTTAATTGCTGACTGGTCTGTCTGTGTGCCATAAATTACGTTATTAAACTCACAGCATCATTTCTCGCGAATTTTGTATCATTCTTTTCGTGCGCGTACGGTGATCATTTAAATTGACAGTTGATATACAAACTCGAAAATCACGCACCCACAAACTACAACAAAGCAATATGAAACAATTCGTTTAGGAGTGTAACTTATTAATTATACCATCAATCAATTAGCCGTCTCGTTTTGTCGAACTGCTTTCTCATCGGTGCTCGTGTCGTTGGAACGAGCGGTTGGAAACCATTCGAGGCAATTGGCACCCCTGAACGTGTGGCCCCGTGGGATACAAATGGTCATCCAAGATCCAATAGCTTGAGTTGCTCTATTTTGACACATCTCGTTCTAGTCGCTCTGTTCTTTGCGTAGCATATTGCTTAACTGGTTTGCCTTTGTTTGTCGTAATGAACGATTACCTTTCATTCATAGGCATGTCATGTAGCTAATCCTCTGAAATTGGATGATTGATTATTGATGACCTAATGCCCAGCGCTGATTAATGTCGACATCGAAATTGGCATTTTACTTTTCTTCTATTTCTTTTTGCCAACCAATCCTGAACTAGTGCTAATGCTTGTTGACCAAATATAGAATGACGTCATAAAAATCATAGTTAGGAAACTATTTTGGAACCAACTTTCGTGGAGTATTCGATCAATAAGAAACGTCTAATAGAAAAAAAACGATATTACTAACAAATCTACGTACCCACGTGTACACACACAGTCCATTTAAAACGATTTTCAACGTTTTAAAACTCCACCACGTCTCCATTACAATATCGTTTTTGTCCTTCACTGGAATGAACAGTAGGATGACGGTACGAAATTTCGATGCTCCGTGCATCTCCGTGACTACCCGCTGACCGTGTGTGTGTGTGTGCACTTCGGCAACGGAGATAGAGTGTACGGCCATTGTTTGAAAAAGTACTGTAAGCAATCCTGCAAAATGTACCGGACCACTTATCCGTTCTCACTTCCACCAAAGGTTAATCCATCCGTGACGTTACGGTACGAAAAACATCGCACAATTTGACTGCCGTTCCCACAGCCATTGGCAGCAAATGCAGCCACGGTTGCAGCTTTAGCGTCGATCTGCGCTTTATCCGTGGTGCTGTTTTTTTTGTTGTTGTTCGTTGTGTGTCTGTGTATGTTTCTGTGTGTGGTTCCATTTCTTTTGTCCATTTCTCCACGCTCAAGTGTCTTCCATTACGAGCGAATCGGTTGTACTTTCAGTAAATTTTACGGACGATATTAGCTCGGGTTGCATCGCCGCTACCGTTGCAATGGGAAGCGATTCAGCATCAGCACGAGCTGTGGCCCAGCCCTGCGAGTCATGCCATCTGCATACCATGGAAAGAAACAGTAACGGCACAGCGTGAGTACGTTTGAGTATTCACAATTATATTTCACATGCTTATTGACCATGTGGAATGGAAGCAGAATCAATAAACCGCCATATTAGCGTGCCTTTCCCGACACGATATTTATATGCATGATGCATGCATATGGTGGTTGATGCCTTACCGTACGTAGAATGAAATATTGCACCAATAGTTTTTGTGTCGTCGAAAATGTATAAATATAGGTTTCGGGTTTTGAATTCGACCATTAGACGATGACTACTCTAAGTTTCATTCATATAGCGATAAAGTTTTACAAAAGGCCGTCTTTGTGATACAGTTTTTTGCATGATAAAATGAAAACAAAACGCTATCAACACAAACAGAAAATTGCCTTATAAGTCAAAATAATAAGCGAAAAAGACATCTAGAACAGTTATTTCATTTTTGAGCACCATACCGCTTATGATCGTTCAGTTACTTGATTTGTAAATAGTCATTCAAATGATTGTTTAGATTAACCATTAACCATTGCATGCCATCAAGTGAACCGTTAATCATTAAGTTAATCATAAGCTATCATTACACCAAAAATAGATCATTTTCATATGCATACCCAAAATTCAGAGCAAAGCCAAACAAACGAGTCTGTTGACTGTTTGTTTTGCGTTTATGGTTAAATAAACAACGGGCTAAAGAAATCACAATAACACTAATTTCAAATGGAGAAGGTTAAACATAACCTATACCATACAGCCCCGTGCTGTCTTTCGTGATTTGACCACTTACAGATTACTATCTCCCTGCGCTTACATACACGTGCCGTCAATCATGTGCGTGCTTCAACACGTACTTGGCTAAACTATGATGCATAATAAAAATTACTGTTCTATGACATGCAAACATTTGTAACACCAATTATCGTAACATGGCAAGATAGAGCCATCATTACGGCTGCGTATTATGTTAACATATGTCAACTACTCGCAAGTAGGACGTCCACGCCACACCGAGGTGCGAATCAAATTCGAGGACACCGAATTTCGATGTCCAGTGTGTGGAATGTTCTCCTCTATTCCTGGTACTATTTGTTTGGCAAAACCTTCAGGCTTCAATGCAGCTGAAGATTTATTCCCATCTAACTCGACATGTCAAAGATTAGCTTCGAAGCAAAGTTGTGTTAAATAAAAAAATGATTATTGTAGTCAAATTCACTGGAGGTCAATTCAATCACCGAATAAAACTGGAATTTGATACAAGCCAGCAAATTTTGAATTTTCATACAATAAATGCATGACATACAAACAAATTAATATGAAAGAGAGAGAGAGAGCACAATAGAGCAAACGATTAAAAATGATTTTAAAATCAACATATGCTCCATTAGGATTGAATTATTTGTAAAAAATAAAATATTTTCAACGTCGGCCATCAATGTGAAAATGTGTTCTCATACCAAAATGTAAAACCAGACCCGAACCGCACGGTTCCACGGGCGCTGCGCAGCGCGTGTTTTTTAATGTGCCCGGTGTGAGAAGAGGGAAAGCACATCCGGGTCAAGGCTGTCAAGAATGCATATTTTACACACAATGTCGTATGTCGCTACAATGCCGCCTTTACCAAAAGCGAACGGAGCGTTTGCATCTCTTCTTACCGGGGCGATGGAGCTCACGTGAAGAATACAGTAAAAGTAAGTTTAACAATTGTATTGTACCGAGACGTTATAAATATCCTACAACAAGTCCCACAAAAATGATCATAAATGGTTCTATAGTCGATAACACGTACGGAGAACAATACAAATTTAAAAACTATAGCAAAATACGCAAAACGGATGCGGGTTATAAAGAAATGGGATTCCACTGAGGCTCCGAAACAGTTGGACCGATTTCAATTATTCTTCAGTATTGAACGTACGGTGCGTTCAAAATCTAGGTTAAAGGTTATTGAGGGATTTCAATTTGCTACAGTTTGTTAATCTCGTGATATCCTTTATAAAACCTTAGTTTAATTCAATATTTATTGATAAATGATAAGCGTTTCCGATTGTATCCAAAGCAGTTATGTTAGCCTAATAAAGGCGATTCCGTTTGAAAATCATCATATCGTCCTAATGTTCTATAGTTAAAAGAATGCAACATGGGTAAGTTTGCTAGAATGCATCAGTCCTGCCGGTACAAACTGCTGGTTAATTTAAATCGCTTCATCACAGTAAACATCGCAGTAAGCTTCAATTTCAATTAAGTAACGCAATGCCTCTAATGACGAATTCCATCTTGGATAGAGAAAAATAACGAGTTCCCGTACAGACAATTTTGCTCTCTTAATAATGAGGAGATTTGAGTTTGCATCCCCGAAGTGCAAGGCACTTTTGATAAATAGATTCTTGACGGTAAAGGAAGATATGTATATGTAGTATATGTCCAAAGCTCGTTCTAGTTACGAAAATGCTTCAAATTAATATTGATAATTTCAACAGAGATTCATTAAAAACCATAATTATAGTACAATGTAATTGATTTAAAATGTAATAGATTTAAAAACATAAAAGGGGCAAACTTTATTGCAAAAACACCCCTCTGAATGTGATATGGCATAGAAAAACTTTTTCTTCTCCCATGGCACAAAGGGTTGAAAGCCTTTCAGAACTTTTAAGACAAAACATTAGAATGAAATGAATTACACGATTTGTGATTTTTTTAATCTTAGAAAATCTTGAATATTGAATATATGCGAAGAGTTGAAGTTTGAATAAACTAAATTCATATTTATACTTTGAATTCTTGGATACTTGATGATACTTTGAATACTTGATACTTGATGATTTGATACTTTGAATATCTATGTTGCCTATTTTTAGATTCGTTCACAAAAATACTACATTTACCACAACATTTCACCAATACATGTTCATAAAGAAGTCAAAACTCATGAAGAAGTCAAATTTATCTCATTGTTTCAGTCAGCATAGCCTACATGAATCATAAATCATAATTGTCCGAAAAATAGTTGGCCACTCTAAATAGTCCAGTATTTTTCGCATAAATCATAATTGTCAGAAAAATATTCGAAAATGCATGATCATCAAATCACCTGTTTACCTATTACCGTGCTGTGACTTAAGCCGCTGGTCATAAAAATGACGGTTTACGCTACAGCTGCAACGCTATATCTCTTAGTCCTATTTACAGCGAACTAGAAACTATCATTCCATTTCATTAGCCATTCCATAACGACCGATGTTCAATTATTGCAATTATTTTTCGACCGATTCAACCTGGAATACCGAACTAGTGCAAACTGTAGATGGCCATCGCTCGTTATTACGATCTAGGATTCTGTGCTCAGTTACGCATTTGCCGCCACTATTACCACGACTGGTACAACGCAACGGCTACACCACCGGCGGTACGACCGATGCACGGCTCCACAAACACCACCACCGGGTCATTTGCCCGCGTGTGCGAATGAATGAACGATTTCCAAAAATAAAACTCGCCCCGAATTGTAAGGTTACCTTTGGCGCGGTCATAATTTTTAGCATTTTTCCCTTTTTTCTCTCTCTCTACTTTTCTGAACGCGCGCGGTTGGGATTTTCGAAATTCGCTTGGAAACAGCCTAAAGCCGTAAATACCACACCGCCCAGCCATCTTTTTAAGCGGCGCGCGAGTTTCGATACACCGAGTGGGAGTATGCTCACACACTGCGCAAAGCGCCGAACGCGGCTTCAAGAAGAGGAAGGTTGAAATCACCAGCTTCTCGTTTGGCGGTCAGCTCGTTTGCCGCGGATGCTAAGCAGGCTGGCTTACGGTCGCCGCCGCCGTCTGCGTGGTTCGCTTTCACGCTCACGACGCTGTTGCGCACGCCATCGGACGGATTCTGTTCTGAGTGTCCGCAGCGAATCAATAACCGTCGGTAGTCCAAAATCGGCACAAAACATGGGAGGCGTTTCACTCTATAAGGAATCGTCTGTACGCTATCTACTAAGAGGTCACGCACGCGCACACTCATCGGGACTCGATCGAAGCAGCCGCGTGGATGATGTCCGTCGCGAAAGCCACCATCAGAGTGTCGAATGCCGTCGGGCGCAAAGAAGGACGCAACATTCGCAACAGATGGACAGGCCCGTTCCCAGCGGTTTGATATGATAAAGATGGGATTAGTTCTAAATTTAGATGGGTCGCTCTGTTTTGCGGCTACTAAAAATACCACCATACCCATACTTTAGCGTGAATCACATCGATTAGGGTCAACTCGCCGTGACCTGAGAACGCCCCTGAAATTCTCTGTCATAAAAAATTGCAGTCGGTGAAACAAACAAAAAGCAGCAGCAACTGCAAACGCTCCAGCGGGGTCGTGATTTATTTTCAAACACCCTTCGCACCCTTCGAATTACTTGATGTCATGGAAAACGGGTCCATATTGTGATCACTGCCAGTCAGTATACATAGTAAGCACAGTAAGCCTGTTGGATGTGGGCCTCTTCAACTATGAGATCAACTAGCAACGTTATATTTTTATTGACGTCCTGTATGAACCTTTGTTTTTCAAAGTTACTAAAATGAATCACACTGCTATATCTGTCTGTTATAATGCAAAAACATACCACATCCCGACACTGAAAGCGACCATATTCAGAGCGACAAACTTGAACGTCGGGCCGATCTGTTTGGGCGCAGTTGGTTACCTCTTTGGAAGCCAAAAGTGACGTAGGCCTTCCGACTCGCGTCACGGAAGAGCGTACCGCTACCGCTGCGTCCCTTGCTGCGGCGGCGACGCTTCAGGTTCGGGATCAGGTTTTGGCAAGGCCAAACGCGATCACGTCACACTGCAAACCAGCGGCGGCCCGATCCATAATGGCTTTGCTTGGGCTGGCAAGCTTCACCGGGCCGTATGGTTCGAGTCTGCCCGTTCGGATTAGCGATGCGGGGATCGATTGCTCTCCGCTAGGGCGCTACCAACGTCCGCCGTGCGATTCGAAACGTAGGATATCTTTCACACTATCTTCGCAGAACCACTTAAAACGGGCTACTTTCGACAGCGGGACAACCACACAGCGCACCTACTAGCACACCCCGCTCTCGCACACTGGAAAGAGGAGAATAACAAACAGCACACACTGTACGCCTATTGATCGTATCATTCGTATCACTGGTAGCAGGCGCCAACGGCCATTGATTGTATTTGCGATCAAGGTCCCGCGTGAAGCAGCGATACTTTTACAGTACACACCAAGGGCAACCAAGTCGCGCATGACACACTCGCACGACAGTCTCTCCTGGAGATGCAACGATCCTCGTTCTGCGGCGTGTGTCTCCTGCCGCACTGTGTGTCGCGCACACGCCCGTGCGAAGGTTAACTGTCACTGTGAGCGTGCGAAGATTTCTTCTGAGGCAGCAGCAACAACAAAATACATATTTCGCTACACCATCATCGCAAAGCAATTCACAATCCTCTCGCTCTAAAGAAAGCACAACACCACACGCGAGACATCATTTATAGATTAACATAAACAAAACAAAAACCCACCGTCAACCGATTACTCTCCCCGCGATGCGGATGGGCGTGCGGAGGGATGTGGCGGTGGTGGGTCGGGGAAGGGTGGCCACTGGGCACTGATGATTATCGCCACCAATAAACGCCGGGAGATGCGAACATGCGGAATATCTATCCAAACGCGCAGGCAACCGCACACGAAGAGAGTGAGTGAAACACTAAGCGAAACACGCACTCCGACTAGTGCCCGTGTTCGAGCATCAGCCTCCAAACCGAACCCCCTACTCGAACGTTTGCCAGCCCCCGTGATATAATGTCGCCCTTGCCCCGCAGCCAACGCTTGTATGCGTGCACGGCGAGTAGATGTCGAAAAAGTACCAAACCGGATGGAAAAAGGAGAGTAACTCCACTGCGCACCGTCAACATTAGTCATCGCTCGTCGCGTGAGTAGTGACATCCATGAGCCATGAGTGGGAGATTCTTTCGCGGAGAGCAATGCAGGGGTTTCGGTCGCTGCTTTGGTTGATCTTTTTTTAACGAACTAACGAACACGTAAAGATGCTGGGAAAGTTTTATTAAAAGTTGATTGTAAAGGTTGTAGCAATTATAGCGAAGTAGATATTACTGTTTTGCTTGCAAATGTAATTTTATTCAATAACTAACCACTAAATTCTCGCGTATGTAACAATGAAATACTATCAATGGAAAACAATCGTTAATCAATTTGGTCAAAAGTAATACACTATAGATCTGCTTTGATGACAACACGGTATATTTCTTCTGTATTTTTATTTCTTCTGAAATTTTTATTTTAGGTCCTGGACTACTGCCCCTATATGCCATTTAATGGAATTTGGGCTCCAATTTTTTTTACGTATAGTTTTCAAGGTTTTTAAAATTTTGGCGCCGGCTGATTTTTACTTGAGGGGGGCTGGGGAGCAAACGGGAGGGGGTAGGGTCACAAACTCGACGGATTATAAAACTAGGATAGTTTGCGCACAACTGGTGAAAATTTCAGCCCAATCGGGAAACAATTGCCAAAAATAGCCTTCTAGGTGTCAATTGACACCATGATTTGCACGAAAGGAGTAACAAGTTGTATCTCAGAAATTTACGGATTTTAAAATTTGGAAAATTCTTTAAAAAAAACTTTCTGAAAATATAAGACTTTAGGCGAAAACCGTTTGTCAATATCTCGATCCGTTTTCGAGTTATAGAAGCTCAAAGTTGCAAAAGTGTCAATTGACACCAGATTTGTCCGTTAGTGTTAAACAGCTTCAAGATGGGCATCAGACATGCCACACAAAATTGTCTCGTTCGATGGCTTGTAGGTCTGGCATGTCTGGCATGTCTAACGGAGTACCTCTATATGATTACTTGGATTTGATCCGTGTTTGTTTTGTTCGATGTGGCGTGTTTGCCTAAAATGAAGAAACAATTTGATTCTTCCGTGATTTCTCACTCGATTGTTTCTTCTGGCCTTGAGTTACATTAGAAAATAGAAGAAAAAATCTCGTTTGGGTTGTACAGCAGATCTATTGCTACTTACGTTCAAAACATCCAACTGACGTTCTGATGTTGTCGATCTAACCTCTAACCGATGTCTAACCTTTTGTGAAGTTAAACGTACGCATGCGTTTAAGAATGGAGAAAAATAGAGTTAAAACAAAAGATTGATTGATTGACTTATTTATTTATTTATTTATTTATTTGATGCGCTATCATCGGACCAGTGTTGATCTAAATGACAGTATATAAGCTTACAAATCATTTTAAAATAATTTAAAATAAAATCTATAAAACATAACGCGTGTGTTAAATCGTTATGTGATTTAAATTTAGACCCTGGAGGTGGTGTGTGTTAAATCGATATCGAAATTTTAAATTCAGACCCTGGAGGAGCACTCCTAGAAAGAAGCGACTAATGAACTAACTGGGTAATGACGGTAACAATTAGTCTAGTAAGGTCTAAAACCTTAAACACATATATAAATAACAAATGAATAAAATGTACAAAAGGCGTTCTTCCACACCTTCGAGAACAAACTGAACGAACGAACGAACGAGAACGCGTCACTGAACTTGCAGAAAACCATTTCATACACCCAATGGATCTCGAATGATTCGCATCTCAGCGATAATAACATTAAAAGATAAATGCGCAATAAATAAACATATGAATCAGTCAATTATTAATATTCACTATTTGTATTCATTGTATTCATCGTTTAAAAAAATACAAACTAAGACGAACCGTATAAAACATCTTTGATTTGCTCATTTTTATAGTGCTTTCTAAATAATTCTATAATAATTCTATTTTTAATAATTCTAATTGTCGTGAAATTGAGGGTTTAGAGCATAAATATTCAAAATGCAAAAAAAAATGAATGAATGGCATCTATTCAACGATACATTGAGGAAAAAAATAGGAACAAAACCATAAACAACATTAAGCAGGAAAAATCTAGAATTAGAGAGAGTTTAAATTATAAATTAGATAAGACAAATAAAGAAGTACTATCAAGATTTTACAAAGGGAACATCGGAACTGGTATAAGTAAAATGATTTAATGATTCAATGATGGTTTAATGATGATTTATTTATGAAATTAAAAACCTTTTAAATATCCAAACTTTATGTTTGATCAAGCTTTCAGGACTGTCTGATGAGCTTATTTCGATTCTGATGTTCATAAAATTAAAGATAATAGAAATACCTTTTATTCAATAACAGTAACATCCAAAACATACAATTTTACTATGAAAATTGCTTGCATAAAATACGTCTTCAACGTCATTTGTAAAAACCCTGCAGTGCAGCAAAACACGCTTGAAAGAGAAGAACAAACCAAACGATTAGCGCGAGAATTCGCAGGTACAATTACAGGGTTGTGGTTCGAAAACGTACACAGCGCCCCTGTGCGCGATCGAGAATGAGCGGATCTGCTGTTGAAACTTTACTCTCTGCTTTGCTGTACTCAATATACCGGTTGCGCACGGCCGGCGTATTCACATGTCTTCGTTCGCGCACAGCTCGTCTCATAAGCAACGTTGCAATGAAACAACCACAAATTACTACCAGTCGCTAGAATCGTACATGTACATACATGCTGGCTAGAAATAAAAATACTAAATATGACGTATTGTTGAACATGCGGTATTTTTAGAATCTTTTCACCTTTACGCTTCCAGTGCGTCCTATTTTATTTTCGCCCCTAAAACGTTTAGCCACCAGGTAGTAAACAAGTTGCATGCGTTTATCCCACAAACGTTGCTAAAAACTGTTTTGCTTAAGCGTATATGTACAGTTTAAAACATGTAAAGCGTGGAATAGTACAAATGCCACTGTTCAAATCCACTGGCTGTACACTTTGCCTTTTGCACTTTGAAGTTTTCAAAACACCAAAAGTGTTCAAATAAAAGTTCAACATTCCATTTTCCATAGCTGCATGCGTTCAGATTTACATTCACTTTAGCTACATGGTCATTTAATTTTTGTATAATTAAATCTTAAATTTTCAATCTTATTTTATTTTTATTTTAATAAACAAAACCAAATTAATAAATAAAAAAAACAATAATAAATATAGATTTGCGAATTGAAAGATTTTGAAGACAAGATATGAGTTTTTTTGTATTGAATACATTTTTTAAAGCATTTTTTCCCATTTTTTATAGTTTAGTTTATTATGGAGAACTTCAAACATTTTCAAACGAACATTAATGATGCTAACTTAAATTAAAACACCGTAAACGTGTCACTAATGATATTCTATAGCTTTACCATATAACATATAAAAACACATTATGCCAATCAAATAATCGTTTAGTAATGCAGCTAATAAGCTCTCAAACGTTTATTTTATAGAACTTTGATTATTTATCAGATATTTGGTACAGTCGCTTAGCCCATGCAGAATAACACTGCAAATAACCAAATGAATGATTTGCACATGATGCAGTCTGTGTTTAAGACTCTGACATGTAGGTGGCGCTAGCACACAGTGCTGAAAATATATATAAGCGATACATTGTGTTTACTATGTCAGTAAAATGTATGCACTAATGCAGCTCAATGATTCTAGTTGTTCTACGAATTCAAACCTAATTATTAATAAATAGTATACACTCTCTCTCTAAATGCATATCACAGTTCTGGAAAGCCCACAGTGGTGGATGATCTCTCATCCAAATTTTAATTGTATATAACATCAGTTTATATCTGAAATCATTGTAAAATATGTTCATGATCATGTTTCGCATGATGATTCGCAATCATTTTGAATGTAAAGTCATCGAAAGCCGATAAAACGCAGCTATCAAATACGGAAGGATACGGACAACAAAGAGAACAATGAAAACATTTTTTTTTTTATCCAGAATTGATTATATCTAATTTTCATCAAATCTCTAATATGTAAAAGCAGCATAATCCGGAAATAGTTTTGGAATAAGAAAATATAATTTTGTTAATCAAAAATAAAAATTGCATGCCCATTCAAACACAAGCCAGATCTGAAATAGAGACATGATGGAAGAACCAACAATCCCTAATAACATTACATTGACAATAACTATGAAACCGATAACATCATCAAGTGTTTCAGAAAACATAATATTGATAGAATTTAAATAGTTTGTTTTTATTCTCTCAAAACCAAACTAACAGTATGACAGTAACCTAATTACAGTATGACAGTATGATTATCATTTTCGTTCCATTGCAACATTTACACAGTATAGAACCAGTCAAAACAATGTCACATGCAAACCAGGCAGACGACATAAAAAAACAACCGGTAGGGATTATTTTTCATAATAATAAAAGATTAAATGAACACACCATCCTCTCTCGACTGACGCTCTTCGCGAAAGCTCACCATTTCTCCATACGGTGTTTGTTTTGTTTTTCATTATGCCAAGCTACTTTCGATCATGCGCACGTGCGACAACGCTTTGCCTCTCTACCGGATTGTCGTAATGATGATAGCTAGTATTAGTCTCCACATTCAGAGTCGCTAACGCATTCGTGAGGTAATTGATGGCTGGAAGATGCATTGAAACATCTTTCAATATGTTCATCTTTGCGAAAGTGATGCGAAAATGTTCCGTTAAACTTATTCATCCAAAGCAGATCTAGAACAAGGTCCAATGTACGTAGCTTTTCCGGAGGATTTGAGTTGGTTCGTGTAGTTTTCATAAGGTGCGCTTTGTTCATAAGTGGAATCTAAAATTCGCAAATCTATTACGTGTTTAATTGCAGCGCGTGATGTGACCTTGTGATAGATGGTTGTGAAAAGTGAACTACTCGGTATAGATGTAAACGACAAAAGTCACCAATAGAGGCATACATGTTTTGCCTTTGTTTAAAATGTTGTTGTATACAAACAAAAACATATGAAAATATTTAAAAAAAAACAGAATTTGTTGTTATGTTTTAACTATAAAATCGAACGCAAATTAACAAACTTTGATATGCTTCATCATTACTCTGTGTCATATGCAAAACATTAACGTAAATTATTCTCAGCTGCACGCCGCCGGTCAGGTGCAAAACAAATGTGCAGGGAGTACCGAGAGGCCGGTGATAGTCGTCGTCAAAATGAATGAATCTTCTCTCAAAAGTTCTCTCACACGTTTCTCCCAGAGCCGGATGTTTCTTTCTCTCTCTCTCTATATCTCTCTCAATCATTGTGTTACAAACTGCCAAGAGAATCACATCGCGAAAGATTGTAAGCATCATCTTGCAATTTGCACCTCATAATACTTTGCCGATCAAAACACTACGACATCGGTCGCATTTCGTGCAAGCTCCTTTGCTTTATTTCACTAGTCGAGGGTTTTGATTCCACAGTTTATATTCGAAAAGCTAAGGCCAACAAGTTCCAACTACTAGCAGCTGCTAGAAGTGTAATTTATCGAGCCTTCAGTCCCGCGTAGACAAAAGACTCTAAAGCAATTATGCATTCGCCAATCGTACCGTAGGTATGCAAAACGTGAGGAAAAACCGTGTTTGTGATGTGCAACAGTGAAATTCTTCAGTCAGCCAAACCAGATTCTTTAACAGTATTTTCCGAACCGCGCCTGTGCCTACAAAGATCCGGTTTTGGAAGATCCGGTTTATTGGAGTCCCCTGTGGAACCGGTGCAGCTAAATATTAGATCATCATCATCATCATCATCACCTTCAATTTCATCTCGTAATTGCCGCTGCTAAGGCGCTCACATATAGTGTTGTGACTAAGGCTCCAACACTTTGCAGCATGCAGTGAACAATCGAATAATCAATTCCCGGTATCAATGATAACAATGGTTCTGTGCAGTTCCTGGACATTAAAACTCATGCGGACGGGCAGGTGAACATTCACTTTCCATTTCTCTAGCGAAAAATCAAAGCTTCGACGTTACTTGGTCAGTTACAATAACACAATTCCATCGTGGAGATACATTTAAATATAGTAAACCAAAAATTATTCCCAAGCTAGCTATTTTTGACAGTTTTGCACAAATATAAACGAATGAGGAAATTATGAATTTCATTAAAATGAGGTTAATTTGAATTTGCAAGCTAGATGCTGAAAACTTCAGCAGTTATAAGCGTAGCATGTGAAAGCATGACATGGGAATGCTTCTTCAGCAGTACAAGTTCATTACACGGATAACGAAGGACGGAAGTTTATTGGCAACATCAGCTACAAAACTCATTACGATTAAATCAATGCCGAGTATGGGAAACACGTGATTCCGGTACTGATGTACTAGTCACCGGAGAATGCACGTCGATAATGAATCCCGTAAATGTGGAAAGGCGTTCTAGGGTGTAGCATCGCTAGAAAGTTTCAAGGCTATCCTTGCTTTCATGGAGCAATAAAACTTTCAATTGTTCTTGACCATCACCATGCTCTAGAATGACGTACATATCATTAGTTTTCTATCGATTTTAAATGGTTATATAGAAGACTTTCTCACAGGTTTGCAACAAATTTATATTGAAATCTTTTGTAAACGAGAATTTTTGAAAAGAAGAATTAATTGTATTCAAAATGTTGTTCAATTAAAATTAAAAACATATTATATAAATATGTGCATTCATATTCCAATTTGGCATGGCTTCTAATACACAAGACTATAGTACCATTTTGTACAGCAACGAATGCACATCCATATTTTGTCCGACATGCACCATTCCTCGAGCCATTGTACGAAAGATACGATGCTGTCTGTGACGACACGCGTCGACACATTTTGCCGTATGGTAGTAGAGAATCTACACACTCCGCGTATAAAATCAAGCGCTCACTTGGACCAACTTTTCAGTCCAGTTATAAACGTGATCGCAATCAGTGTCTACTGAGCATACGCATATATTGCTCCTCTCGTGTGGTTGTACATGGTTGTGTGTGTGTGCGCGCAAAGTGCAGACAGAATGGTGTAAAGAAAGGTGATAATACGGAAATTTAAAGATCATTACCAAACAAATCATTTTGGGATAGGCATCGCCATACTTTCATAGTTTAAAGAAATTATAGTTTTGTACCGACATAAAAGTGCATCAAGTGTGTCCTACTTAATCGCAAATATGCGATCGTGATCCTATTTTCGCCTCCCACGCCCTGTGAACGGTTTTGCAAATTAACTTGTTTTGTAACCTTTAGCTATGTTAGAAGGACGATTGCTTCACCTAGAACCCTCGCATCGAAGGCACATTTCAAAGAGTTTTAGCGTAGGTTAGCCCTCCTCGTGGTGCGGTTTACCATGATGTGTATCTGCTTGGTAGCATTCGTTCTAGAAAACCTATCTGTCGCCTTCATCGAAGGTAAACTAGATACGCTAATGCGAATCGCGCCGCGTACATTTTATGTAAAAACGCAAACTGGACCCTGTAAAAAGAGGTACGCCTAACGTTCGTTTTTGCAAGCGGTAGAGATAAATTATCTCAAACTACGCTCATAATTTCACCGGTAGTCCCGGAGATATCGACCAGGCGACAACGGTTGCAATGAAGGCACCATCGTACGCTCTGCTCTAAACCGGCCGCTCATCGTTAGCTATTATTCAATTGAAGTTCATCATCAAACCCCCTGGCTACCCGGGCGGCCACTGTCCATCGAGATTCGCTCGGTCTGGTCGAACTTCCAGAACTGCCAGCGTCTTGGGGGCACCCAGCTCCACCTTTACCGAGGAACGCAGATGGAATGCACACTACGCACTTCCTCCACGGCCACTATGAGGACCTACAGTCCAATGTTTCATCACCAACATATCATGATCGCTAGCAGCATGGTCGCTTATGCTAATGGTTAAAGCGATTCAAGTTGCTCTAAATCAAAAACTCTCGCGCTAGATATAACCTGTTTTGCCTTCCAGCACAAACATGCCCTAATGTCACCGGGTCTGTTGAAACAGTTGTTTATTTTAGTTAAAACATTGTATGAAGACTGCAGACTGACGGTCAAACACATTTTTGTGATTATTATTCACATGTAATAAGGATTATGAGTACAAATATGTTCAAGACAATAGAACAAAACAATCCAAAACCATGCTAACCGTTGCGAACACATAACCATTTTCAAGACAGATATGTATAGTGAATGTTCTAAATAATATATAGTATTACAGTGCACTCACGACAAAACTGAGTAAACAAATCGGTGCCAAAGTGAAATACCCCTGAGCCCTGAGGGACTACTTTCCATTTTAAAACAAACACAACACGAACAGCACCATGGCTAGCAGTGCCAGACGGAAAGTCGCCACTAAATTACGTATTGCCGTGGCCGTTGTATTCTTCCTTGGGGCCCTGCTCGAAAACAGTGTGAGAGCAAGTGAAGACGAGCCGCCAGTTATCAGTTACATCAATCGCGAGGCGCTGGGGAAGAAAATTTTACCAGACTTTGCCTCGGTGCACCTTGGCGAAAGCGTTCCCGAGCAATACCGCGCAGCAGCGAATGGTTTCGCGCGGCTCTGGCAAGAGCATGTTACCGGAATCAAAGGATACGATACCGTTAAAGGTAAGCATCATCATCATCATCGATTAGAATTCACTTTCCGTAAACAATTCAAATATTTGTTTGCAAATTTAGTGTGTGCGCAAAGCGAAGTGTGTCACTGGAACACAATCCTATGTTTTGACCGAATGTAGGAAAAGAACTCGGTTCAAACAAAACACCATTCACGCTATTACGCCATTTACTATCATTAAACATCCTGTATTCGATAGAATTATTTGGATGAGTAAAGGCTGCTAAAAATACAATATCTCCATTCAAACCCTTTTCTGAGGATCGCAATCGTCATTCATTACAACCTCCGTTTCAGGCGCGTTCTAGCGAATCATAAAACCAAAAAACCTCAAAGGCAAACCTTATAAACAAACCAAGGTATACCATCGTTCTCGATTAATTATTCTCTTCACGATTTCTTTGACACCGCGTCTATTCCCACCCATCCAAACCCGTTCAACTCAACAGCCGCATGGCAGATACCACGCAATCAATGCAGGCAATACTTTCGTGTAGATGCCAGGGTGTTTGGGTCACCTTTAGGTGTAGCTAACGTGACCGTAGAATAATGTAGGCCAGTAGCGTAGTTCCTTGCCTTGAATAGACATGGTAACGTAGAATACTCGTTGCTATACTTATCCGTCCAACCCAAGAGTTTAGAACTAGCAACGTCTACAATGTACACAAACTATGTCTTAATCTTTACTCAATTCAACTGTCTGATTTAGGTGAAATATCTGTCTACCAAGCCTAAAGTAGTATAACTTGTAGGATGTTAATTTTCAAGCACTACACACTGTGATTTATTATACAAGGAAATCAAGTCTCGCAAAGGACAACTACTGTAAGCAGTGGAGCTGAATTCCATTTGTGGTACATTTATCCATACTTGGCCTGTTAAGTTTATATAAATTATTTTTTTTTCCAGTGAATTTATTCAAATTTGAATATATTTACCACATCCCAAAACTAAGACGAACGTGTCATTAACACTAATGTTTGTTTTATGCGTGACGTAAACAGAAACTTCACTACTACCGGTTATTACTGGCATCAAGTAGTGTCTACAAAGCTATATTTGAGCTAACATTTACATTAGTTGTTTGCCGGCTTTTTTAGTTGTTAAATCAATTTTGTTTCTTAACCTTAGCCCCATTTTAACTTAAATCCTCAAACAAAAATCTCCATCACTATACGCACTAGTGCTTCAAGCCTGTACAATACAAAATACAATAAATACAGAGTGTTCACGATGAAAGATTTAAATTTGTTTTCAAATTCTGAATATTCTTATACTACTTTGACGTAATGCGTCATGCCTACTGTCTCATGGCCTACTTGTTTATGTATATCACTATAGGAGAATAGCCAATGCTGCTGTTTCAAGGTCTACTTATTCATTCCTCCCACTATAAAAGGATAATTAATCCTTGCTAGGGAAAATATTACTTTTACAATAATACTCTACTTACAATAATACAGAGCATTCCGTTTAATTGGCTGCATTTGTTAATAAATATTTGAAACATATTTTCATTTAAATACATAGAGATAAAGGCAACAAATGAGATGATAATCATACATAATTTCTAATGTCCCTTTGCTCCACACAGATGTTCCATTCACTCTCATTGTACCGGACAAAATAGACGAGAGTGTCTTTGGCGGAAATGAGCCTAAAATTCGCGAGTTTCTACTTGAACACGTGGTGCCGGGCGCCCTGGTGGAGGTTAAAGATCAAAACACCTACCTAAATCTCAACCAGCACCCGGTGCATGTGAATTTGTCCTGCTTCGACATGTTAATGGCGTACGAAATCAACCAGAGCGCCAAAGTGCTCACGAAGCGCAACATCACCGAGAATCTCAGCCTGGTGTTTATCGTCGGAAACTTAACCGAGTCTGATGTGCAAAGCTCCTCGACCAATAAGTTCAACAAACGAAACATTCAAGAAACTAATCGGTAAGAGAGTACGGCACCGGCAATCATTAGAACGAAGCGACCGTCGATCTAATCTATTCTTTTTTTTTTGCTATAGTTATAATGAACCGCAAAGGCTGGAGATGAAGAACACCACCAAGGAGCTCGCTTCAAACAAGGAAAATCGAATCGGACAGCATTTGATGAACTTCCTGACCGGGATGAAATCCGGCACGAAGGTCTTCCAGCACTTCCTTACCAACTCCAACCTGAGCCAGCTGATGGACGACAGTTCGTATATGGTTTTCATTCCTTCCGACACGGCCTTCCAACGATGGCATCCTATCGATTGGGGTTTCTATCCGTTCAGCGTGCAGGAGTTCACTGAAACTGTTTTGCGCAACCACTTCGTTCGCACCAAGCAACCATTACGCATGGCCGATCTTCGGGCGACCCATGCGGAGCAGCGCTTCAAAACTCTTGGCGGAGAATACATTGTACTTAAGAATAAACGTAAGTAGAGATGAGAAGCGGTAAGTTCCAAGTGAATCTTACATTGCAATCCTTCGAAAACATGTCTCCACAGCTTCTCCAAATGTGAACAATGTTACCATTCTCTCCGACTACACTCTTTCTAATGGAATCGAGGTGTTCATACTGTCCGAGGTGCTCTTCGTTTCGGAAGCGGTTGTTTCTCGATTGCATCAGGTATGAGTTCTGCAATGAATCACTTCCTAAGAACGTAAATTAACTGACATTCCCTTTCTACCGTGCTGTACAGATGCATAAGGACAAGGAAACGCCACCACTGTTGGCATTCCCCTGGTTCGGAGCGCAGTTCCTGTCCCATTCATTCCTTGCGCTGGAACGGGACACACGGTTCACACAAATTACCCGGTTTCTCAACACGGCCGAAATAGCGCAGTTTATATCGGGCTCCAACTACACCTTTTTCGTCCCTACCGATGAGGCTTTCGAGCGGTACAGCTTCGATTTACTGCCGGACAGCGTGCTCGGCTCGGAGAAGGGCATCAAAATGTTGCTGAACCATTTCATCCGCGGCCGGTTGTACGATCGCGATTTGAAAGACGGTGAGCTGATCGACACAATCGGCGGCATGCCGGTGAAGATTCAACGGTCGTTCGAGAACACCGTGCGTGTTAATTCTGCCCGTATCGTCGAATCGGAAGTGTTTGTCTACAATCTCGGCACAATGTTCTACGTCGACGATGTTCTCTACCCTGATCTGCTGAAAGACGAAGTGAAAGCGATTACCGATATGAAGAGTGTGGATAGAAACATTCCAGATAGTGGCAGTGACGCGTACACCACCGAACAAAATCCACCGATCACCGATCGACTGACATCCACGACCTTCCGCTCGCTGTACGGGCTGCTCACGACGAATGCCGATGTCGAGCTGGTCCCGTTGGAAGTTACGGAATCGAGCAAACGCAACAGTGACGAAAGCAATTCCCAGTTCCAGGACGACGAAATTATCACTCCCAAAGCTCTTCCTTTGAGATACTTTTACGGGCCGAAAAAGTAAACTCACACATAATGCACTATTTCTCATTTCTCACCTTTTTGTTTGTTCACCAACAAATATAATGTTCTATCTCGAGAGAACTATCAGTTATCCTCATGCATCGTACAATCTGTTATATGTAAAAGCAATTGTAGATCTACATCGCAAAAACGAATCGTTTTCTCCCTAAAATACGATTTTGAAATTAGACTCAATTGAGGAAGGCAACACGAAGGCGTTGCTTAAATCCCATTAACCCCCGAACCCTGTTTATCTGATTTCATCAAAATGTTTTCTATATCCAAAATCTAAGCCTAATTGGTTACTAAATTGACATTCGTTACGAATGTGCGGAAACTCATCGCATCGCAATGATTCTTGTTTGATATAAAACTCCATCAAACCTTAGCTTACATAGGTGTGTATACCTTAAATCATTAAGAGCAACAATGTAGAACATATAAGACTACATGTCTGGATTACTCTGTAACAGTCCATGAAAGTAGATTGAAAGGCCTACCGAAAAAGAAACACCCTCAAAAGTTGGGTCAGCATCATAATGAAAAATATGACAAAGATACGCTCTCTATTTAAATCCATTTCCTGTTAACAAACAAACCGATCATGCTCTGACAGTACTGCTGATATGCAAATATCACTTTAAAAACTTTATAGAAACTGTTCCACACCCCTCTGGTAATCGAACGATGCAAGAAAGTTTACAATGAATTGCATCAGCAGCAGGTTGTATGGTAGTAATCCGTTACTCTCACACATCAATCTAGGAGGGGAGAGAAATAGAAATTCCGTGAAATTTGCATTCAATTAGGTACTAAGAACGGGCATCTCATTAAGTTAAGTGTAGCGATATTGTGTAGTCGTACTACTACCGCTTATTCTATTTATTCTCAACCACAGTATGTTATCGTTCTTTTGATCGCAACTTTGGCGCATTTTCCATTCCATTTTCCTTGCTCCCAGTCACAAAGTGACTGAATAAAGTGTTAATTCAGTCTGTCCCTACTCTTCTATGTCTTCGCACCGTAAACATATCATAATACTCGAAAACGAGTTGTCTAATCAAATTATGGCATATCATTCCGAATCGATGTGAGAACAAAAAGCTCCATACCTGTGGAGTGAATCGTTTTGAATTTCATGAAATTTAGATGATTTCGTTGTTTTTAGATGGTTAGAAGCATGAAATTAATAAACATTTATTAAAACCCAAGCCGATGCCATAGTTTTGTGTCTGTCTTGACTCTCGATGACGGTTTTGATAGTTTGTTTTTCGTTTTGATTTGTTATTCTGTTTGGAAAGGGGCAAATAACAAATAACCATTATTTCAGCCAGTATAGCAGTGGAAGCTACGATGGCATTGCAAATTCATTCATAAATGGAAAATACTATAAAATACTTGCATTCAAATGTGTACTAAAAACGAGGCTTAGTGCAAAGGGAAAGCCAAGCAGCTAATCAAATTTCTTTCAGTGACCCCAGGATAAGTTCAGCGACTTAAGCAACCTGACAGAAAAAAAACTAATAATTCACTGCCAAATGGCACAGTTTCGAGTCTCTATCATGTTTGCCCTACTTATGAGTTTGTGCATTTAATTCCTGCCAAATTTACAGAATGCAACAGCAGAATATCACAAGAATGGTATGCAAAATTTCAGTATGAAACGTTGTACATACGATTCTGGTTTGTATTTATAACGATTTTCATTGAATTTGATGATTCACTGAGTCGAACAAGCTATTCTTATGGTCTGATACATTCGGCCGTGACTCGTAGGTGCAGATTGTTACACCGTGGTGATGTGCTTCACTGAATTCACCCTTCAATCCTATATAGTACACAGTCGTATTTTCGCCTCCATAGTTAATTGGAATATGTATCGAAAGGTGATGTACATTCGCAAATGTGACAACTCTAGCGGGGGAGAAGAAATTCCGATTATTGACCATCAGAACACTTGCCGCTACTGTCCAGGACGGACAGGTTTCATAATGTACTTACTTTGTGGCATATTCGATTACACCATTCGTGTCCTTTTCTAGGGCGAATTCTTGATCCGCGGGCGCAGATGCATCATCGAACGTCATCTTTGGCCGGTTTTTGAACAAACGCATTTTCTTAGGGTGCGTTTCATCGTCTGCGCCCAGAATGATGATGCCCTTAAGCTTCACATTCCCGGTGAAAGGTATATTGAACAGCAGCTCCTCGTCAGCGTCGCTTGTGACGAACTAGAGGATCATCAAATTCATCGCAAATAAATAAGAGTGTATGTCCATAAAACCTACTTTAATTACCTTATCGTGGGTTAAACGTTCGTTGTACGGTTTGAATACGGTCTTGCCGGATCCTTCCTGCTCTTCGTTCAAACACTCCACATTGTTCATATCTATCTTCTCGAACAGACTGTAGTGTATTCCTATTTCCAGCTCGTTGTCGATGCCCAGTGCTTCGTGCTCGCAACCACCACCATGCGAATGCCCGTGCGGCATGGTTAATTAATGATTAAAATCTATAACTCTACCAAAATCACAAACTTTTACAGCAATGTAAACAATCGCTTCAACAATGAGAAATGACATTTGAAAAAATGACTTTTTGTTTCAATCCGAACGTCATACTTATGGGTCCGTTTATGCAGCAACAGGTTGAGTTAGAGTTGGGTGATTCAAGCTTCAAGTTGACCGTTAGGAATTGTAACTTCAAATGTAACATGGGATATAAACAACAGTTATGGTTTTGAAACAATCTGCTAATAGTTTTTATTTCGCTGTAAACTCTACCCATACCGATATTGATGTGAAAAGATTGTAATTTATGTTAAAATGTTACCGACCCATCTGGCAAGAATTACCATCTGCTAAGATAAAAAAAAAAATCTAAAGCAAATTAAATTGTTATGGCGTCCTTGTTGCATACCAATTAGAAGTGCTTTGTATATCAGACTTTAATATTTCCAAACTCACGTTTATACAGGGAAACGGGTGGACAAGGTTCGGATATCAAAATAAACTTAGTGCACACAAGTTTAATTATGTTAATGTTTTTTTGCAATCTCACTTTTCGCTTTCGTTAAGCTGTAGCTTTAATATAAATAACATTTTCCAATAAGCATAACAATATACAGATTATACAACATTTAAAATAATAATCCTCTGAATGAAATAATACATAACTATAATCATCGAAGACACATTACAAAATAATCCAAAGTAGTTTGTATATCATCACAATGCTTTTTTCACTTCACTACACTATTAGCACGTCCATAAACAGTCCTAAATGTTGATTGCAAGTATGCGGAAACGTGCGCTTTAAATATATTACCAGAAACCATACATGACTCGTCTAACTAATCTTAACTGCAAGTGAACGCTTAAACTACAACCAATTTCATTAAAGGTCTGGGGACAACATGAATGTATTTCCTAACTTTGTTCGTAATGCTGCAAAATTATATAAATTCCACCACAAAACATACACAATTTGCATGAATGGTATTACTTGCATTCTGGTATTACTTTTAATAGATCCATGCCAATGTAGCTTCGAAATTTTACATTTGTCACACAAAGCATCAGTTCATGCATTCGTGTATAATTGCATTATTAGTATTATTGATCTTTGCAAGCATTAAAATATTTAAAACACACTATCGAAAAAGATTATGCACAGACATTGAGTTGATCCACGAACTATCCCTATCGGGTTCTATCAACTTGCTAAACACGCACACACACATAACTAGCCAAGCATGAATATTTTTTGCAATACATATTTCGTACACGCACATGACAAATGGGATACACTTCCTACCATACATACATGCATACATATAGTGCTCGACCTAAAGCTTGCTGATTTCGTAACATTTGGTGGTACTGTTATGCTTGAAATATTTCAAAGATTTATGCTGCGATTCGCCTGCGATATTGCAGTATTCACGGGTAGGGCTATGGAGTTGCTAGCTACATGGGATGTTCGATTAGTCACGACACATTTCTTCGTTCAGAACGCGAAATGAGCGACTAAATAAGACTCGAGCTAAAATTTGATTAGTATTCTGCCTTCAATGATTACATATAGTTTTGATTTGTATATGCATATATCTAGTTCATTGTTCTTTTATTCGTTCGTCAAACGTTCTGCGCAGTTATAATCGCCAGTATGTTGTTTACCATTAACCGTAATCTATCATTACAACATTTACACAATTTAACGATAATACAATAAATTAATCATTCCTGCACTTTTAATACAAACAAGAGAGAGTTTACGTAATATAGGAAAACTCGAAGAACAATCAACCAATGATTGCATAATTAGAAAAAAAAACTTGTCAGAACAGAAATATTCAAACAAATTCTGACCATGTGTGAATCCAATCCATCAATTCATGAGACATAGATTATTTATTCGATGGATCATTGATAATGAACGTTTTACGAAGCATTTTTTTAATGAAATCTTCTGAAGATACCAATTGAATACGTTTTACAACGCTTTACAAGTGTTCTGTTCACGAAAAACTTCCCCGACGGCATACGAATCCGTCCGCTTGGAATGTGTCCTTGCTACTTATTATGGACATAAAGCATCATCAGCATATCGAGCATGAGGTGTCAAGCAACTAGATCTCATCCGTAGTTTCAAATCGTATGATCTTGAACAAGTGTGCAGCAGAAAGCGTGTAATATATTACGCAAGTTGCACGTCAAATGCTGCATTGGCACAAACAATTACAGATGAATATATCAATTAGCATGATTCGATTGTGTTCTTTTCACTACCGTCCTTCCAATCTACAAAAGCCTATTATCAGTGTAATAATTAATAGCAACGGAATCAGACAATCAAATAACAAAATTAATGACAAATGTTCTGAACAGAAGTGATACTTAGATATGTTAAACTGTTTATAGTACCTAAAGTCAATTAGTGACTTCGTTGTATTATGAAATGCTTTGTTCGTATTACGACCATACATGTCGCATAAGCCACATGTCGTGCAAGACAAAACCATTCACGAGAAATGTTGTAAGAATGTTGAATCGAAAAACCAAATCTCGAAATCAATTGCCTTTACGGTTATTACACACATGCAGCCAGCCTTCGAATTTGTGCCTATTCCTTCAACAAAATGGCCAACAAAACACCTCTACAATCTATATAGCACGCACTTTCAATCGTCCAAGACACAAAGAGAAACTTTCAAAGCCAAAAGATGTGAAAACATGGTTTACAATTTTTCTGAAAAGAGCAATTCTCTGTTTTGATTTGATGACAACAGTTCTCTAAAATCTAAGCAGTCAATCTAAACAAAAAAACATTACTAATCATATATTTGTTCGCGATTGCTTCTATTCTACCAAACCGTAGTGTATGGGTGAAATGTTTTTGCTGCAATCATTTACAATGAACCTAAGGAATTCCACATAAGTCGCGAATATCCAGAGTATTTTTGTGGAAATGGCAAAATGGTACAAATAACAATGCGAATGGTTGTGTGTAACGCGGAGGATTGATTTGCTGAATGTTACATATTTGTCAAAGATTAACGTCTATGTTTTGCTCACTTTTCCATGAGAGTCAAAGAACACAATGATGAAATCAACGAGATCTACGAGCAAAACGAGTTTTGGTTTCAGCTTCAAAACAGGCTTAACTATTTACGGATACTTGAATGTGAATTAAACGCACGTTCTAATCGTATGAACTACCTGGAGAAATTCACGCTCCTGAAAAACCATACACTTCCAGCACTCGTATCTCAAAATCGCCGGAGGCGCAAAGCGGTGGGTTGTTGAATGTTTGACACCGGTCCGTTTTGCCGAAACGGATGTTTTCATCCATCCATATAGCTTGTCCCTCACTGCGAAGAAAACAATAGGCATGTTCCGTCAAGCTCCGCGCAAACCGTATTTCCCGACTGTAAAATGTATGTAGTGCCGCACTTACCCGCCGCCAATAGTGATCATTTTTGAATCAGCCGCCATGAAGAGTTCTGATGCATGACCCAATCCCGTGTCACCCTCAATACCAACCCAGGGATATTTAGCTCGTTCAGGGTACAATGAAAACAGAAATGTTTCTCCCGTACCGAAGTAAGCTTGCCGCTGTCCGCGGTCGTCTTTCAAATTTCGTTCGTACCAGCGAGACGAGCAGTATGCACCAAACACCTGAAATTAGACGTGAAAATAAGCCTCGGTAAGATCGCTAACGTTTCAACACTCAAGTCATACATACTTCGTTGTTGCACGTTTTTATCATTAGCAGTGTTGGTTCATGTTGCTCTACCCGGACGTAAAACGTTGTCAAGGAACATCCATGTTCTTCCGTAGTGTACAGTAGCACCGGTTGGTACATAGTGATTCTTACTGGCAGCCAAGACCAAAGCGTAAACAGCTGTTTGAAAATAACGGCATATTTTAGTGTGTGTTGCAATTAGCCTACCACATCCTTTCGTGTGCATATATAATAAACATTCCAAGGTTATAATGCAAACTTAGAAAATCATACATTAATAGAACACATGACTGACATTCGAATGACGAACACCCTACTGCATGCAATAATTCAAATTATAATCAAACTTTATATAAACGAACGAATCGTACCAAAACATTTAACACACATTTAGATCACGCACAAAACAAGCATTAACTAATATTATGTAGGACAAATCATCACTATTACAATTGCAGTTTTCATTACAATACTAGTAATATATGAAACGAGGAAATTTGTAAGTAAAGGATATAACGAAATCATCATTCACAATGCACACTAAGCATATCAAATGTGGAACAAAAATTGTTGACACGATTGCGTGCATATAGGATAAAAAGGAAGCACGAATGAGAAAAAACAAGCACGCCATATGTGTTTTAAAACGTTTATAAACAAACGTTATAATAAATTTCAAAATTCTACAAACGCTACCGCTTTCTAAATTGCTGAATTAATCATCTATGCTACATCAAAAGAGCTAAAAACATCAAAACGCTACTTCTATGTTGTTAAGACACGCCTCGGAACATGTCTTCACTTACTGTGTCCTGATCACAAATTTTGCTTTTTATTGCTTGAATTGGAAAAACTCCCATAGACAACACACGCACGTCAGGAGAATGAGCCCCCTTTTCGTTTGAAGAAATGTAAGTTTACAGTACATATATCAAAAAGTTCACCAGCAGATTGATATTGTTTCGCATTCCGCACGTTAATATCGACAGCCAAAGTGTTTTTTTTATGTTTATTTTTGAAATTATTGCATATGTTGTAGTTAGCAGACGTTTTTAGGTATCCAAGAAAGCGACGTAATCATTAAATCCATAATGCAGCATGAATAAAAATAGTAAATTTCCATTTAATCGTGATTTTAATAGAATAATATCATACATTCAAGTGTATAATCGTAGTAACAACGCTTAGCTTTATAGTGTAAAATTAATAGCAGTACAACGATTAAATAATATAACCTTCATCCTCATCCTCATCGATGCAGCATTGTTAATTGTTACAATGATTTGACATGTTATTCAGACATGCTTGAATGCATTGTGTGTTATGTAGGGCGTAGTTGGTTTAGAAGAATATAGGCTGAGAGACAATGGGTTTCGAATTTACATCTTAATTCGAGAACGGCACATGGTTCAAGAAGGTAATACATTTTAGGACGACAACCACACGAGATGTAATATTGCATCCATCCACATATCGTACAACAGTCAGTCATATAATAAACGATAACTATGTAAAAAAAATCATTCTTTTCATACCATTGCACGACAGGTATCTAAACCTTCACGATACTTCTGTGCTTTTGCGATTGTTTCCAGTTCGAAAGACGACATGAGAGACGCAATTATTCAATACATAGCAACACATCAGCGATTAAGTCGATTGAAACAGAGAAGAGAAACAATATTTCAATGTTTACGAAATCGTCGTTTAGAAAATAAAAATGGTCGATCTATAATTTCCGTTAGGCTGCAGATAAGAATTAGTAGAAAATCTTCATTCAACGATAAGTACGATCTATTATCCATAAGAAACCAATTTACTCAGTTTTAGAGGTATTATTTTAAGATTGGTTGCGTTAGTGATCAATACGTAGGTTGTACCATTTTCAGCTATTTCTATATAGGTTTTTGTTTACTTGTAACACTGTTTCAATTAAAAGTTGTCCTTAGCTATGCAAAGCCCGTCACATCATGTACATATTTTACTTACCTCTCTAATTGTTAAAGTGTGAGACATCATTTGTACATTGATCTGGGATTGACTCGTTGGTAAATTATCGCTAGAACGTGATCTTACCATCTGCTTCGGTCCACTTAGAACTGACTTACTTTTTAGTAGCATTTCAGTCTTCAAAAAAACCCTAGATATGTACGTAGAACTGAGGGAAAAAAACGAAAAAAATATTAGTACACGACTATCCATATCCAATCATCTGTACCTACCTAAGCGCTCTTATACTAAAAGCCGTCCGGAGAAGCTTCGCTGGTGAGACCGGGATGTTTTTACAGAACTTTGGAAGGGCATTATCGATGTCATTTTTGATCGCATCCGTATCCCAGTCGGAGTTGCTAGCGGTAACGTGCTTGTGGAACAGTATCAGTATAGCTAACGATACACGATAGAATACTTTTATTCCCTCGTGGAAAAAGCAATCCATTACCCTCACAAGATGCGGGAAAGGTAATCCGCCCAGTATCCACCAGCACCAATCCATAAACATTGATTCCGGTTTCTGTCCGTTGCACATCGTTGATAGATAGTTAACAGCAGATTTCTACGCCAACAAAAACATACATCATAAAATATGGATCGATCAAACATTCGCCCACTGATTACGTACCGCATGTTTTTTGGCAATTTGCATCACAGTCTTCCAGGTGACTTCGTAAAGTAACTTCGTTTGGGTAATAAACACTTTCTCCTTGGGAGCCACTAGGCTGGCCATACAGTGGTAGCATTCTTCCTCTTGAATGATATAGAAAAATTAATAAGTTAAATTTAAATAACTTGAATTTAGTCCAATACACATAATCTTCATTTACACAAACATCTCGCAAATAAATTACAGTCTTATACATATCGTCAGATAAGAACAAGGAATTCCTTCACGAGAAACTGTGGGGACGGTATTACGCTGACGACCATAGACGATATAGATTAAATGTGTTCTGCTGTACGACGAGGGCAATGCGTTTTATTGATTGCGCCATAATGCCTACCAAACAATCAAAGAGGATTTAATGCCGTATACTTGTGCCACGATAGAAGGTACGACATCGAACAACGTCTTTATCTCAAATAACTACAAACTGCCTAGCCGTGCAGAAACATCAAATCTGTGCTATCAAACATTATCGTATTTAGTCAAGGAAGGATTAACGAAGCAATCGATCATATGGATTTTACCAAGTGAAATATGATTCACAATGAGAATCAATTTTTTTCCTTTGCTAAATTTTTCCTCTACCATTCAGGGTTATTATTGAAACATTGGAGTGAATCACTGTGAAAAGGTATGAAATTATTACTACTACCAAATTATGATCATATAACTACTACACTTAGGATAGCAATCCTATACCACCAAGCGTAATAAATAATGTCTCGTATCATTATTTCATCAAACATTTACAAATCAACAAGAGCAAACAGCAATACCGCCCCACACTCATTTACCATTTTGTATGCTTGTTTTTTATGCGTGATCCATATGTTCCATATTTAGCACTATTTATTTGTTTATGAGACACGATCTTGTTCTCACTTTCCGAAGGTGTAATCATATGATCAAATTATCACGTCACGCTCAAAAGTTACTACTTTCATTTGTCAGTACAGTACATCTCACGACAATGGTGGATGCTTACATGAAATAATGCAAAATCTCAGAAACAGGAATTTGAAAAAGGAATCAATAAAATACAATGTAAAAATATTATCGTAATCTAAATAATCGACTGCAGACAACCTTGTGGCACACTAAGTGATTGGCCGATGTATGCGTTGCATGCCGTTGTATCGGTTGACATCTATCTAAAATGATTCGTGCGGCGGTATAATTGACGACTCACGACAGTCGCTAAAAAGTAAATACACGTTTTCTACTTGCACGCATGCAGCGTTTCTGTATGCCTGGTAAATTCTGCGAGCATACATCTGAAACAATTCCTGTTTGCGCTAGAGAGATCAAACAAAACACTGAAGACATCCCTCCAAACTTACCGGACATGAAGTGTAGCAGAATGGATGTAATGGGGTAGAGCGTCGGACTGTACGTGATATCGGGGCAGGCATAGCCAAGCACACTGACCACGCGATCAGCCACCGCTCGCCCTTTTCTCGTAAGATGATACGGTAGACAGTGTGTCGAATCGACGAACGGAGGCAGCATAATAGGTTTCTCGGGCAGTTCGGTCGTACCGAAAACCTGTCAAATGGTAAATATACAATATTAGTTTAAGATAAGCAATTTTCCCACTTCAGAAACGACACTTCACACAAGCAAGAGGTGAGAGCACTTGTACAACCAGCCAACGAACGATCGTACCTGATTCACCATATCCCAGTAGAATCCGTCCAGCATCGTTTTGCCAACGTGGTGCTGAGCGCACAAAGCGGGCCATAGCTGCGAACGAATCGGTGAATTGGTGGGCCATGAGTTTTCTCTTAACACTAGCTTTGCTTCACGCTTCTTTCCTTGCTGTATCAGGGACTGGACATCCTGAAACGACTTCAGGTTCGGCTTTTTTCCTACAAATATAACAAAACAAATCGTCAATAGAGCAGTCCATTAATGTCATGGGCTAAATTCGGTCGAATTTGGAGAAGATGGGCTATCGAGATTATCAAGCGCACAATAAAATTGATGAAACATCCTTCCGCTTTAATGTCACCAACCTCCTTTGTGAACTTGGAAATTGATCGATTGAACATGAACACCACATTCTTAACCGATTATCTGATAAACTTATACTAGAAAAACCTAAATTACTTCATTCAATATCGTCGCATCTCCATGACAAATCATTAGCAATATAAATGCAGTATACATAATCATTTTTAATATCTTCTACTGATCTCGTTAGGATTATGTCATTGATATAGGTAAAGCATCTCTAGCTCGGCATTGACGTTGTTGTAATGTAATTTAATTTGCAGTTCAATAAAAATTCAATATTTCAATTAGCAACGCCAATTATGTTCACCAAAACCAACGTAGAATCATACCTTTCGTTGTCAATAGCTGTATGTCGAAACAGGTACATTTGGTAAGCTTAGATGACTGCAAGTATTGAAGCTCCAAATACAGATCACAGTCCGGATCGATGTACACGGAGGCTCGTTTGCTGAGATTTTCCAACGATATACCTTCCGGAGTTTTGGCAACCATTCTGGATCGCGCGATATACCCCCGCGTTTATTGACGTCTTCGTAACTGCTCTCTACGCAAGCGAGAACCTTTGTTCTACTCTTCCAAAAGGCCCCAAGTATAAGAACACTAACCCCACGCACAACACCGCTATACAATTTAGTACATTTTCACCATATTATAATCACGGCACAGTTTGGAAGGTTGGCTTATTCTGGCCAGAAATGTATTACCGACCGATACCGAACACTTATTGCAATATGGAACCAGCAGCCGATATCACATCACCCCACATCATCTCACAGTCCGCAAAATGAGGCAGCAAAAGCCGTATTCCTTTGCCAACTTAATGCTTCACTTTAGTTTGCACCCAAACTATACTATCATATCGTGGACGTTAATGTTATATTTTGATTAAGTAAACTATTCCTTCTCCTTATAACACTCGTACACGGATAAATAACGATATTTTACTACTCTTGTTTGGCACACATGTAACTAAACGGCGATTTTCGACTGCGATTGCTAGCGAAGAGCTAGGCTGCGCGCACCGCGAAACGCTGTCCGACACTGTATTACGAATGCGCGATACGGAGCGACTGGTTAGACGAACTCACCCGTCTCATCCGTGCGGAGTGGAAACGATCGAATGGAACTACGTATTGGTGTTGCTTGCCTAGTGTTTACATATGGCATGCATTCAGAGTCATACTGCCGCTGCTGCGGCTTGGCTCTCGATACAGAGCCGCCTGTGTTCTGATTGATAAGCTCTATCGATGGTCGTGAGTAGAATAACAGCGGACGGCTGCTGCTTCTTGCTGTTCACCGTTCCCAGCTGTGCGATGGTAGTGGTGAGATTCAACCCGCTTCGATGTAGTAGCAGCGAATGTTTACAAAATCTTCAAATACGTCTCAAACCATATTATTAGCACCTTCTGTTCATCCCTGTTGAAAACTTGAGGCATCAAGTGTACTATGCACGATGCGGAAACATGCGTAAACATTCATGAAAATTACAACCCAGCAAACTATATTTTGCATTCTTTTAATAAATTAAATCTTATATTACAAGAATGTTAGGTTTTGGGCAAAAATGTTCAGAATTACTCATTACAGCAGATTACTGTAAAAAGCTTGAAAGCAACCGACAAAAAGTGCATGCGGCACCTTCAGATAAGACTGACTGTGCAGGAGTTGCCAATTTCGAGCTTTATTGTGTGCTTGCTGGTAAATGAGTAAATGAACCGCTGAAGAATTAGCTTCATCAGTCTAAGGAAATGTATGTATGTGTTGAGAACACTAGTTTAAAATCTTAGTGTACTCCATAAGAAAATAAATAATATATTGTTTTATTGTTCTCATTCATCTACAACACTCACTAACATGATGTGCGAGGGATCAAATCAGCCAAGGTTACTCATCTAACCTCATTGCTATCAAAGCAAAGTATTGTGCTTGTCAACAAATCTTAATATGTCATAACAACTGCCAAATTTAATGCATTTACAGGAGGTTTTCTTGCTGTTTTTACGACCGCAAGGATCACTAGAAAAGATAAGAAGCGGTCTATTATTTTAGGTTAAGTGAAGCGGCGAAGCTTCATATAATCAAATGTCTCACTTCCGCAACCAACACCTCCGTCTGAGAAGCATTTTCTCAGTGTATAATGGTATATTGAACGTTAAAATATTTCAATTTACCCATCTGAGCGCGTGATGAAAAATGACACCATCGGTTCCTTCCGTTCCCCGCTAAATCGTGCAGGCGTGCAGCAATTAGCATTTCTGCACCAAGGGAATTTCTGTTGTTCAGCACAAAAACGAGCGCACAGTCACATGTACGGGAACATGATTTCGATTTCGATCGTAACGCCAGCACAAAAAACGTGTGCCATTGGACCTATCGACACCAAACGTGTGGCGCTTTCAGGGATCCCGGCTACCCTCTTAACGCAAATGAGTCATGTTGAAGGAAAAAAATCAAACTTTCTGTTGATCAAAGGCAATTATGATGGAATGTGTACAGGTATGCAAATATCAATGTCTTATAAATACAAAACTACTGCATAACACGGAAGTCCATTCTGCCATAGCCACAGGTGAATGAAAAGAACGGAACAACGTGTTTATAGGATTGATCGTCAGATGACGCGCTCAATTCAACGCACCTCAGCACACAACATAGCTACTAATACAAGTTAATTCATTGAAACAAATTTGAACAATAAATACACAAAACGGTGTATTTATAAACGAACCTATACCCTCTTCTTCCATTTTAGATTTCCCAATCAATAATCAAGCTAAGAATTACTAAACCTATTCCAATTTTATTCTACTCTACCAAGGTTATCTCAACCGGAATTATTTAAAGTGTATTAATAGAACCTGCACTAAAATATACATGATCGATGATAAATTGATGATATTTGGAAAAGTCAAAATGGAAGAACACTTTCCCCAAATGCACGCAAGCTTGAACACATCAAGTATACGATTCATACTATATTAAATATATTAAATTAGTTGGAACAGTTTAGCCGATCGTTGCGATACATCTATCATGAAACGATCAATATCATTCATCGAGCGTAACAACGATGAGATCATTCGTCAGCGTTCACTGATCGCTGACCACAACAAACATCTGCATCCGTACACCGACATGTACCGGAACGCCGCATGCACCTCTGTCTGTGCATTAGTCACATGGTTAAAAATGAAGCATTTAAATGAAAGCACTTATCCTTCTCTCATAGATTTACTTTCCGTTCGATTCCGATTGGAGCCCTGTTTGGCAAGTGCAACCTCACGAACACCACACTATTTCGCCGCCGCGATCCGCGATCGCTCATCCGCCCGCGGACGAGTAAGAACGATTCTTAACGGCAAAATCGCGCAAATACAGAAATAAGCACATTGGGGGATAATCTTTTTTATCACCACTACCATGACTGCGGCCGCCACTAAATCAGCATCGCTAAAAAACACACTATAAGTGATAATAAACAGGAACAGAACCGGGGAAGGGTGGAGGACCCCCCTTTATGCGGAAGATGATAGGAGCAAGACGCAACGCACGGCGTAGAAGGCGAATCACAGTGCTATAAATAATTTTGTTCAATCGGGCTTTGCACAAAAGCGCCGCCATAGTCGGTACAACTCTCGAGAGCAAGCAAACCTAACACAGAATAAATTGAATACACTGGCCCCCGTTGGGTACATGTTGTTGTATAATCCTGCACTGTAACAGCAAAAAAAAGTTAAAAGCCGTGCATCCGTATTCGGCTGATAGTTTACAGGATAGTTTATCGTGAGTCCATTGTTATCGACGCACCGATCACATCTCGCATCTTGTCACTGTCACTGCCACAAACCGTTCGCAAAGTACACTAATATTGCACTAAAATACAAAAACATATCGACTGCAACTACTTGGGAGGGAGAGGAGTTCACGCGATCTCGATCCCGTCTAGACTCAATCGACGGTCGCTGCTAAACAAACTGTAGACTGACTCCGCACGGTACGATTCTCTGTCTGTAAACCCGCGCTGAAAGACGCGCTAAAGAGCGTTCAGCGAATGGTGGCATTCTTCTACTACCACCAAATCCCACTAGCCCGTGCGTAGTTGCACTGCACTGTCAACAGCACCTTATGCTCTTTGACTATCTTCGTGGCTGTGACAGTATCCTCTAGATGGCTATCAGCTCTCACCTCAGACACGCCGATGATGATAGGTGGGGGCACTAGAAACGAGCCTTGGGGCTATACTTATCTTGTACAAACAGCTTGTTCTCAACAATACTACATTATCGCACACGAAGCGTTATTGTCTTCGTACAAAAATGCGCCACTTGAACGAGGAGTGAGTGAGTGTACGCATGACATTACAGTTTCCTTCACCAGTTTATTTCCAAGCAAGCATGCTACAGGCTTTACTGGAAATGCATTATGGGGGGATGCAGTGGACATTGTGCTTCTAATTTAAAAAAAAACACCCAAAATCAAAACCGCAGCAGTTTGCGCACAACAAACCGAAAGTTTAACTTAAAGCTCCCGTAACAGCGTTGCTGCTTGACCGATCCGGCTTTGCGCCGGTACCTATGTAATCATGCCGCGGCGCGCCGCTTTGTGTGGGGTTATACGATCTTAAGCTATCTAGTTTGTCTTCGCCTCTATCGGATTCCATACGAACGGGTAGTGTCAGGTTACATAACAAGATGTAATCGCACGGGGACGTTGGGAAGAAAATGCTCGGTAAACAAACCTATATCGCAGTTGCTTCGCGGAGATTAGTACCGCTACTAGTGCTACCATAATCGATTGGAATGGAAAACTATGTTTGTTCGACTTACACTAATCCTGATAAGTATTGGTAATGAAATGATACTATGAAACTACGGCAAATGAAAGCGATCGATTCGTAATGCTTAATTAAACAACGCAGTTGAAGAATAAAATACATTCCATCCATCTAACTTGTTACGTTACATACTACGGCGGCGGCACTGCAGTTTGCTTCCTGCCTCTGATGCTGTGGTCACGGTTTTATTCCGAACTCTAATAACTTTTCTCATCATCATACATTTGCGGTACGTTTTTTGCAAGCGCTACACGCCCGCGATTGCTGTCCCTGCATCGCAGTGAATGTCTCTGTTTTTTGTTTGTATACTTTTTTTCCTTACTACTCTAATTGAGTTATCGTACACCCATTTTTACGTTCCCGCATCCACCCTTATCACACTCACTCACCCAGACCTTTGACTCGCGGGCTAATACTAATACTGTGGCTCTCGTCCATTTCCTCCGCCCGACGTAAACGTACGACCGTATTCCATGTTTACCGGCATCGCAAGCATCAGCAAAGCCGCCCGTTTGCGCTGTTTTTCTTCGCCTCGCTCATGCTCGCTTGTGTGTGATGGTGTGATGTCGAGCCAATACGCGAATACCACCACCACAGCTGAGAACGTCACGATGCTGTGGACACAAGTCTCACTGCCGGTCGTGCTCACCAACACCACATGCCTACGCCCACGAACATGTGTGGCAGTCACGTGGCTATAATCAGCTGATACTATCAACAACACACACCCAATAGATCTGGCTCGAGTGTTTAGGAGCCAATGTCTTCGCTCTCGCTCCTGCACAGTATGTGTTTAACTTGCTTCACACGGGCTGCGATCTAACACATCGTACGGTTCCTTTTACTTTTCTGCTACCACTAGAGTATGTTTATGAATGTAGCTTTTTTGAATGGATATTGTTCAAATTCAACCCGTGCGGGGCGTACTGTATAAGCCTTAATACATAAGCCCGATCACCGCATAGTAAACGTGAATCTAGACGGTGTGTTGGGGTATCGTAAATATTGCAATATTTGCATAAAGATAAGTTGTGCACATTAGTTTAAAAATTAAAGTAACATTAGCTTTAACAAATTGCTGCTGTCTACCGTTTCTAATTAATTTAAAGAACATAAAATTCCTCACGCTTATCGACCACGATTGAAAACTTGTCGAACCTCCTGGGTGGATCGTCGTCCTAAGCCGGGGGGATAATCGATCTTCTTCCTGCTTCCTCCAGTGCCATCTGTTAGAAATATCACGTAGCACACATTTCGAAACTTTCGAAAAGCTCATTCGCACTCGCGATTTGCACGCTGCTCTGAGACGCCAGAACCCGTCTCTACAAGAACAATTCTTTTTTCGTATCGTGTGAATACAACGACGACAGGCATTATAAATGACATGAATTTTACTTTTGCGTCTTCACAAAATTTGACACATGCGCAAAGGGCGCATCATTTGCTTGATAGAAATCGCATAAGCGATTCGTTTTCATCAGTTACAACGGTTGCCGTATTCACAAAGATCGTAAACTTTCGTGAGATTTTTAGGATTCTTTTGAAAAGAACGGTAGCTTTACAGATGTTTATCAATTCTAGTCATTGCAAATGGTATAATATTCTACATAAATATCTCTTTCGGTAGTGTTATTTAACAAAAATTCTCACATACTCAATATTGCAAATGATAGTCCATTTCGCTTGGTGCACCGCAATGTATCTATTATATCTATTATACATATAAAACAAAGATCCTCTCGATAGTACTGTATATCTGATAACAGCAAGCAATCATAATCATCTACTTGGATAATGTAGCCAGCGCTTCTGTCACGTAACGAGCAAAATGGAAGTAGTTAAGAGCGCGATGGTGTGGATAGTAACACATGACACCAAGATGCGGTTTTAACCCGGTTTTGTGTACTGCTTATGGGAGAGGTGCATAGATTGAGAACTGCTAGAATACTCACCAGGCGGGGTGTCGGTTAACACCGAAATATTGGTCGTATCGACATGTGGCGCAAATGCTTCGTAGATGTCAGATTCTTCCTCGATTCCACTCAGCTGTTCAGCTCCGATGGCATTCACTGGCATGGTGAAGGACTAATCTTAATCGTAAGTAACTTCGGCAATGATGCAGCGGCCAGTTTACGTTGCAGCGCCGTTTGCACTCGTTTGATATTGTTGCTCCAAAGCTCCCGGTAGATGCGGCTGTTGCTCTCACAATTGTGTAATGAATTTAGTGTAGGGCCGTACTTCGATTTCTACACGGTAGAGACACATGCAACCCAATAACACCTCCTTACTATGCACCGGTCACTGGTTTGTGAATCTGATTCCGCGTCTTCTTCGTGAGGAAATACACTTGAACATAACTGCCGTAGCTTCTGTGTCTAGGAGGGTAGACCCACTGATGAGTGTTGCATATGTAGCACGGGTTCGTGGCTCTAGCAGGGCCTATCTACCTATCTGTCTATCTTTGCCGTATCGGCACGATGCTGTCGAAGCCTGGTGATAATAAAGCAAGGTTCTGCGCGTTCACACTTCTCACGATAAGGTTCGATTTACTTAACGCACATATACACCACCGTTAACCGCTACCGGCCACTCAGGAGCTTTTCCGCCTCCAGAGAGTAGTATTGGCGCCTGGTTTTGAGCAATCGTGACGACAAAAAACACAACTTTCCACTCTCGACTCACCGATCACTTCGATCCGAAGCTATGCGACGTTACTATGGTAACACATGAACGTGATTTGGTGGCGCCAGAATGCAAATGAACCGTGATATTGGATAGTGCAATTAAATAAATTGGATCATTGATGGCCTGTAGAATTATATTGTGCAAAACCAGCTTCTTAACCTGGACAGCAACTATCGCAACGATTTTCCGCTGCCACGATAAGCCTTTGGATCATTTAATATTGGTTAGAAAAGCTTCCGGCATGACTAGAATTCACTCTTTCCCTGTGTTTCACACTGCGTTCGCGGCGAGTTTATGTGTATAAGTGCCGCTCTCACGTACAGTTCCAGTAAGCACAATTGACTAAATGGGCGAACAGGTTGTGTCTTCAAACGCTTGCTCGTCGAACACACACGGAACGTTTCCACAGGTTGACGGTTGCCGGTAGCAAATGTGCTGACTCTGCCGTAGCTTGCTCTATGGGGACACTAGTACCCCTGGTCGGACGCGGAATGCATGCATCTCGTAGAACGATACCTTCGATAGTCTATGTGAGATCTTCGAAGAGCATGATGAAACCTGTCGATAGAGAGTAAGGAACGCACATTAATCACCGCTGCTTGCAGGTCAATTTGCAGGATTTTCCAACCGGTCGCCGCATGCTTGCCGGTATGTTAGGGGTTTACAATGAATCATCAGAAGGTCGCCGCTGACGTCGGTGTACATTATTTAACAACAGAACCGAAGGGTTTTACTCTTTATCAGGCTGAATCACAGGCGGCAACAAAGGAATTAGGGATAAGAATTAAGGGATTATGGAACCGACACACAAGTGAAATGCTCTCCAGCAAATGTCACAACGTTATGATTTCTCAAGGATTAAGCGCATCAACTGAGATGAAAAATTATGAATATGTATTTTCGTTAAAGAAACTTGTCATATCTGGACCGAATGGCAAAAATCTATAAAAACCCACATCCGTCAAAACCTTGCAATATATTTACTTATTTTACTCTTACATAACACTAAAAGCTGTGACGGTACCCACGCTGCTACCTGCATTAATCACTATCGATCGAACCGAGCAGGCCACCGCACACGATACCAAAAATGGTGCAATCATTATAATTGTTGACATTTCTGTCATGCTCTCGTCAGCAATCTTCCCTCAGACTCGCCCCCCGCAAGCAAGACGACCGAGTCAATGTCTCATCATGAATCCCCCCACCACCCACCCAACTGGTTAACAGATCAACAGGTTAATGCGTCTATCAATATAAATTTGGCGTCCGACTTGTTTCAGCCAGCTTCGATCGATGCCATCTTTGATTTAGCAATAAAAATGCAATCACAAATCAATATCACACCGATGAGCGCCAACTACAAAAGGCACGACACGTCCGCTACCACAGTAGGCGGTGAGCAGCATCATATTTCGGACAGTTGCCATTTGAGACGTGAATTGTGGCGCTACACGTGTTTGGCGCTAGGGTGCTGCGTGTGAATTGAAGAATCCAGGCTAATGATAGTTGTCGCCGCAATTGATACCATTTTCGAGGGATGCAACCTTAAACGACTTTTGTGCTTGCTGTTCGACGATTCCCGGCACGGTAGCAAAAACCGCATGGAATTCTGCTACGGTAACCAGCCGGACCTCCAATGACATTCTCTAAGGACTGTATGTAGTTTTGACCTCAAGTACATAATTGCTATATCGTACTGGTTTTTTAAACGTAGCCAAGGAGGTGAACAGACTCCCCAGTTGTTACTTATTTTAAACAATCTTTTTGATAATCATTTATCGATCTCCTTTTTTAATTAATACATTGAATTATAAAATGCATTTCAAAATGCTTCTATAAATAATTTGAAATTTAAAACATACCATTTGGGATTCACCTAAAACTACGTTTTTTATCTAGAAAATATGTAATTAGAAAACTCATATTAATTACATTCGTTAAAAGATCAACAGTTTATCGCTTAATTAGACGAGCTAAGATTTTGTTTTGTCTTTTTGATAAATTCATTAGGAAAACGAAGAATGTTAATTTTTTTCCGTAATCTACGTTTCTTCTACGTAATCTACTAGTGTGTTATTTTTGCTTTCAGTCACATTCAGTCCATCATTTTCAACGATTCAATTGGCAAATGATAAAGCACTAAGTGTTTTATACATTTAATTAAACTGTGCAACGTTTCCCAATGGTTTTGTATTGGAAATTTAGGTGATACCATTATGCTCGGGTGATAAAATCGTTTCAGTTTGGGAAAACATGCAGTGCTCCTTGCTGCGATGCATGATTTCCACCTCCTTTCGAGTGCATTTCAGCCCTAGACTGAAGTAGTAAACAAACGCAAGCTGATTTCAGAATAAATCACTAAGTGAAATGAGCGTCGTTGTCGGTGTACCGTCGTCTTATTTTTTACTGAGTCGTTTTCACACTCTTGACACGGTGGGACGGGCAAAGCGACATACCGATGGTTATAAATAAAACATTAAACCTATTACAAGGTAAGGGAATAGCGAGCAAACAACCAAACAACAGCAACAAAAATCAACAAGCACCACAACAGTAGGTGAACTTTCGCTAGATAATACATCGTATTTTTCAACAAACAATCATAAATTGAGCGAAAACACATGCAATTGTAAACCTATTGTAGCCAATCGACAGGGAAAAGCAACAAAAGTAAAATAGCTACAAATATTTATATGGTAAAATTCTAAATCTTTGTAGTGTCCACAAACAAATTGAAAAGATATACAATTTTAGAAATTGTAGCAAAGAATCAACAGGACTAGAATGTCCGTATGCAACGGGTTACTTTTATAATAAAAAATGAATCCAATTTAACAGGCATAGTTATTAACTAATATCCACTTTTATCGTTTATTAACATTTCAAATATTTTTCTAACGTAACTAGCGTAATTATGGAACAATTCCCTCCACTGAACGCTAACGGTCAATGACTCCCACGGGGCATGTGCGCTGTCACAGAATCGGTAACTACACCTCCTCAGGGCGTTTCTGCCGTGTCTGCTCTAGTCGCCCGAACAGCGACACGGCTAATCGATAAAAAGAAACCACCCCAGAATTGGTAGCACGCAAGCCACCCATTCCTCGCTGCAGTCCAGCAGCAGCTGCGTGCAGACCCGAGCCTCTGACGACAATGGTGACGCCATCGTGGCCAATCGGTACTTGAGCGACATCATGCCACGCGAAGAAACCGGATCATGGTGGAACTAACGTTGCTACATCCTCGTTGTATCGATTTTGCTGGCTCGAGCGCCGTGGGACACCACCCCACAGCCGCCGAATCATGGGAGAGACCGTCCGTTACGTACGCACGAGCTGTGGACGCAATTTCGCAAATGACCATCATCCTAATGGCTAGTTCTGACGCATTATCGCGGAATCAATTCACCCGTTAGCCGAGCCGTCTGCAATGTGTGCAGAAATAAACAAAATTTTCAAGATCATAAATTCATTCCGTCTGATGCACATAATACTTTTGCTCAATTAAGTATGAAATTTTAAATAGAAATAAAATTGTTGCCATTTTTATCCATCATAAGGATGTCGGTGTCGCACATGTCAATACGCAAGAAATGTCCATAATTTCGTCAACACTTATTTCTGAGTTTCTAGTAACGCATCTAAGCAAGCGGAAGTAATTACATTGCCGTGCGAATGTAATTCTTTTTAAAAACTCGTATTTACAATTGCAACGTGAACCCTTTGTTCCGTAAAGCATAGAAAAGGCATGTGCAATGAAAGGCTTCGCTTGCTTACCTTCCTCTTGGACTAATAATACTCGTTCGTTGGTGTCCGATGATTCAGTGTTGAATATCCCGGACAGTGAGGAAATATATATATTCAACGCGTGAATCCCAGCTCAAACGGCTGCGCTTTGTTTGTAGATTCCGCGTGCTTCGATGTATCCTCACCGAGAACGGCAATCGCCTGCATACGGCGCAGCGATAGGGTGGGATGCTCGGTGAACAGTTTAGCGGAAGTTTATCACTGAATTGCTGTCACAATTTGCTTGCAACAAATTACCGCAATCAGCTACTGAATCGCCTTCCGAGCGAGATATGCTGCAGATTTTTTCGTTACACATGCAGGCTCCGTTGTGTGACGGTGGACGATGGTGTCCAATCTCACGCCAAATTTGGTAAAATCTTCAGCTCGTGCTATACTACTGCAATCACGCATACACTAGTAAATTGCACATCGCACATGTACGTGCGATAAATGTTGCAAACTATTTTTTTATCTGAAAAAGACGATGGGAGAGGCCGCAAATTAATCACACAATAAATTACACATAAACTTTGGCACGAAAACACGAAGGAAACCGAAGGTTTTGGATAAATACGTTTCACGCAAATTGCACAATTTCAGATAAACTGAACCAAACACTGGTATCGCAAAACAGGAAGCATAAAACAACAACCTTGCACACACTACGCGTGTATTCTACGCCCACACATATAAACACCCCAGTGCACACAACAATCCTGCGGCGAAGTTATTTTCTATGCCACCTAGGATCAACGAAATCCACTCGGCTGCATCCACTTCACTCCAAGGGAAAGATTTTCGCCACAGCGTTTTCTTTTATGTTATCCAACAATATTTGGGCAATCGTTCGAAACGACAATTTCATTGCCGCAAGCCGTTCCGAATTCAACGGCGTTTGATTCTCTTTTTGCGAGCAAACAAAACATACACAACATTCGAGAAAGCACCCGCAACACAAAAGGAAAGTAAATCCCACCAAATGTTTTCACCTCGTCGAGGAATTCTGCTCTGGTTTCTGGTTGACTGTGACTGTGCTCGGAAGTATGGATTTGTTGAAGCTTCTGCAACTACGATATGCAACGTTATTCTGAGTGATGATGAGCGAGGATGTAATGCAACACCGTTGAGGAAACACTTGCAACCTTCTGTGAACACCGGGGCATAAGATAAACGGGCATTTGCCTGCTACGAGTCACTGCGATTACACCGAGATTAGCCAAAGTTTTGGATAAAAAATGTGAAGAAGTTTGTACATAAATCTTGCGCACCCGTACACGGGCTTTACACGACCTGAGAACCAGACGAGACAGCTGTCAAAGTTGTCACTTGGCCGTTCTCGCTTCGATCGTGCATTGCAGGAAACCTCGGGGCGAGAACGCTGTCAAACCGAATTGTATTTTGATCAACATTGTTTGTAGTTTGAAAAACATGTTTTTTTTAAACAAAAATCCTTGTTTTCATACTGCAAAAAAAAATAATTTTAATTCACTTTAAACAGTAGAATTTTTGAATTTTGTCAGGTATCGCGCATGGTACCACGCTTCTGTTCTCGCTCAGTAGCGAGAAACGCGTTTCCACGAACGTAGTGAGAAACAGACGAGAACCCCGTCGTTTGACGTCTCGCTAGGTGTTCTCGCATCGTTCTCAGGTCGTTATACGGATATGTAAAGCCCGCTGTACACGGGACAGCCATATTCCTTTTCACGTCAGAACAACAAACAACCCAATGAGCAGAGGCAGTGACGAGTCACCAGATTTGCAACCAAAATATCACCGCCAGGATGAACGAAAGACCGATTTGTATAAGTGTTGGTGTGCTGTAGTGTAACCTGCCACACGTATGATAGTGTAGGTAATAGGGGACCACTTTTGTTTCTCAACGCTATTTCTCATTCGTTTTCGTAAGCATTTAAACTTTCTCACTCTAGAATGTAAGAATAGAATTTTCTTCTTTTTTTTTTTTAGAATTCTAGAATTTTCTAGAATAGAATTTTTGCGTTATACATGAATGGAGAGCCTGATGTGATGTGATGTGTTGAGATAGGATGGTGTGATTTTTTGTTTTTTGTTTTCAGAAGTTTGCAACCGATGCCGCTTTTGGTGGCATGAAACTCCGTTCGAACGTCGAACAACCTGTTTCTGCTTCCAAAATTCTGGTGCATTGTCACCAAATTCCGGTGACATATCACC